>BSQZ01000017.1:7492500-7577500 GCA_033239005.1 Lamellibrachia satsuma
TATTAAAATAAACAATCACTTGACACGGTAACTGTCAATCGTCACTCTAATGGCAAATGTGCGACATCAGACTACGTGACAATGACACGTCTAAGCCAGTTTGTTTATTCCCCACAGGTTGTTACATAAACAGTGGTTAAATATTTGGGTAGACGCGTGTAGCACTAGTACGAGACAGTGACAATGTACACGTACAAACGGACCAGCGATGAGCTGTTCGTTTATGAAATCCAAGCGTTTAGACGTAAGAACGTCAACGAGTACATTTAATTTCCCAGCGTTTCACATGTTAATGCTTTCATCGGCATGGTTGTTGATTTAAACACTGCCTTTCACCACTGCGCTCATTTCACGTTGCATAAAATACTTTTAATGCGCGGACACATCGTCTGTGTCCGTGCACCGAGGCGAATGAGCAGCAATGAATAGTTAATGTACGCCTGACATCAGTCAACGGGGAAAATCCGCATCACATCAAAGAAGGACGCGACGCGAAAATGCCCCGACTTAATATAACGCCGTGGCGAATTCAGAAAAGGCACTCTATTATCATAAGCGATAAAACCGGCCGTGTTGTAGTTTGACCCCCCCTGATTGTTTACTGCGTGTCTCAAGTAATACGTCTGCCATGAATTACAGCGCGCCTTGCCTTGTTGCGTGTTACTGTTCCACAAATCTACGGTCGCTGTGTTTTGGGTCGTATAAATCATCGCGTTTATGGCCATCAGCTTGAACTTGATGACTGCCAGTACATAGCAGTCACCAGCCACCCACGGGGCGTCTTCCAGTTCCACAAAGGGGCGGCCATTAAACAACACAAGTGTTGACAAATAGTGGTGGGAATACAGGGCAGAAAATGATGTTGGTTGGGGGGTGCTTTGAAGGGGTGTAAGACCGTAAGTGCATATATATGGAGGTAAGGTTGCAAACATAGAAGATAGTGGGAACGACAGCGACAGCTATACGGAGTTAAACGAGAGCTATTGGATACCGAGCTGCGTATAAAGGTAAATAAAACACGTACGTTCTTATATAGCACGCTGTCCATTTCGTTCAAAGCGCGTCACACTTCACTCCTGGCAGACCTGTGCATTCCACCGCCAACTCGACTTCTCTGGGAAGCATTCAGCCACGCTGCAGTTACTGCGCGAAGGCTATTCGTTCACATATCCACCACTGTCTATAGCCAGGTACTCATGTATAGAGTTGGTTGAACTGAAGCAACGTGGAGTGAACGAAATTGCCAAAGCTTCAAAACGGCAGTAAGAGGATTCGAACCCGAGTTCTCTCGATTGAGAGCCCTAAACGCTACGTAGCCGTGCTACTCACCCTGATACCAGAGCTCCCCATCCGCGTGGTAGCGCCTTAGTGTAAATCCGCAAAGTTTGGGTGGAGTCTTTGACGCTAACGTGGGTTAGTTTATGAAGAAGGCACACGTGCCTCGGTTATTCCATATAGTACACCGGTCACCGGAAGTCACCGGAAGTAGTTGATGCTAACCATGTGATGTCGCTGACGATCAATTAAGAAATGACGCGGGAAGCGAGTGGAATTTGGTTCTAATTAGTCCGCTGAGGACAGTTCGTTTCTCGACCGCGATGTTTATTGACATCGTGTGTCGTACTACAGACTTAATAATGTAATTTATGATTCGTAGCCAAATGTTACCCACAAGGAATAATGTCATTTCACTAAAAAGGTTAGTTTATTATTCATCTCTGTATACATAGAAATAAAACTAATGAAGGAGGAAACATTTGGGTTTGCTCTCTTACAATCACACGAGTTCTGAACTAATGTTCTGCAACGGATTTAAACACACGTTGTTCGCCAGAAGGCGCTACTCGGTTCTTATTACAAAAACATGCATCAGTTGTGTTTATGTTTGGCATGAAGGACATATTTTCAATTGAGAGTATTACTTGTGTAAAGAAGGTAGGCCAGTGGATATGTGGGAGCAAGGGTGTGTTAGTGGGAGCAAGGGTGTGTCAGTGGCAGCAAGGGTGTGTCATTGGGACGTACGGTGTGTCATTGGGACGTACGGTGTGTCATTGGGACCTAGGGTGTGTCATTGGGACCTAGGGTGTGTCAGTGGGAGCAAGGGTGTGTCAATGGGAGCAAGGATGTGTCAGTGGCACCTACGGTGTGTCAGTCGGACCTAGGGTGTGTCAGTGGGACCTACGGTGTGTCAGTGGGACCTAGGATGTATCAGTCCTACCTAGGGTGTGTCATTGGGACCTAGGGTGTGTCATTGGGGTGGGTGTGGAATGGACTATGAATCGGATGTACCAGCAGTACGATTGGCTGATACACACATCGATGAAACAATGAATAATGTGTGAGTCCTTCTGATATTTGAAAACAACCATTTACTGGCGAAAAGTACGTTCATTTTGCAGAAATGCGCCTTCGTGCGTGTGTACGTGCGTACGTGTGGGTACGCGTGTATGTTAGAACAACATTAACAATATGAATAAGAACCTTGTCGTTCAGTACTTCCTCCGCACGCAATGTAAACATGACATTCGCACCGAAACATTCAAAGTAAACAGATAATGACCAAATTATAGTTAAACATCGTCGTTCATTAAAACACCTTTTGGCGGTATACTGTATGACATAATTTTACAATAAAAAACAATCGTGCTGTTCACCTATAAAAGGGGCCTCGACCGATGCGCACCTGACTGGCCGCGGCCTTGAGTCGCGGTGATTGGACCGACTTGTGCCGGAGTCTGACGGCCATAGAAGCGAGCGACGCTGATGACGGCACTGTAGGCCTATCGGTCGTTCCGACATGGTCGTTGTAAAACAAAACGCCGGCTTTTCAATTAATTGATTGCGTTAGGTTTCGTCGAACGCTAAACTAGATTTGAGACGGTGACTAGAGGACTGTGCTCGTCGAGGCGTCGACTGTCACGGGCTGGCCAGGCGGTGCTGACGGGGCGGTGGGGAGGTAGAGACGGCGGCACTCGGCACGACATCACTGGCACTGTTGCCTTCGCTGTTTCAGGTCGGACACGAAAACACTGCCGCTGACGTTGAATCGGCACACGTGGTCCAGGTAGGCACCCATGCTTTACGTTTGTGTGTGGATGTTTATAGTTTATGTACAATATCTTGATGTTTTTGTGATGCGTTGTCTGCGGGCTATCGGAGTTGTTACCAGGGGAGACATATTACAACATATCAAGTTCAGAGAAGACATCTTCACCCCTGAATCCATCGCATATGTCATCAGATACAGTCCGATGGTTTGGGGACGTTTGCTATAAAGCAAAAAATAACATCGTTAGGCGAGCATGCAAACACGATTTCAAAAGACAGTGGAAGAAAGGAAGACCACTCAAGTAGTAGAGTGACCAGATCAGAAATGATACTGGGCTTCCGCTGTCCGCAGCAGAGTGACATGCCGTAAGCAGAGCAGGATGGAGGAACTACCTGGAGGACAGCGAGGAGTCATTGACACACCCTCTGTATTGACTTCCCCTGGCATAGACACCAGGTGGAAGGGGCCAACGGCTTTTAGTGCCTTACCCATATTATACACACATTTCCAACTTAATAATCCTACACCCAGGACGAGTCAGCAGGTTACACCACATTTCATGAAGCGAATGGATGTTCCGTCGACTGGATGTATCCACTTCACCGCCGTCTCTACCCTCTTCACCGCCGTCTCTACCCTCTTCACCGCCGTCTCTACCCTCTTCACCACCGTCTCTACCCTCTTCACCAACATCTCTACCCTCTTCACCAACATCTCTACCCTCTTCACCACCATCTCTACCCTCTTCACCACCGTCTCTACCCTCTTCACCGCCGTCTCTACCCTCTTCACCGCCGTCTCTACCCTCTTCACCACCGTCTCTACCCTCTTCACCAACATCTCTACCCTCTTCACCACCATCTCTACCCTCTTCACCACCGTCTCTACCCTCTTCACCATCGTCTCTACCCTCTTCACCGCCGTCTCTACCCTCTTCACCATCGTCTCTACCCTCTTCACCGCCGTCTCTACCCTCTTCACCACCGTCTCTACCCTCTTCACCACCGTCGCTACCCTCTTCACCACCGTCTCTACCCTCTTCACCACCGTCTCTCCCCACTTCACCACCGTCTCTACCCTCTTCACCGCCGTCTCTACCCTCCTCACCACCGTCTCTACCCTCTTCACCACCGTCTCTACCCTCTTCACCACCGTCTCTACCCTCTTCACCACCGTCTCTACCCTCTTCACCACCGTCTCTACCCTCTTCACCGCCGTCTCTACCCTCTTCACCACCGTCTCTACCCTCTTCACCGCCGTCTCTACCCTCTTCACCGCCGTCTCTACCCTCTTCACCACCGTCTCTACCCTCTTCACCGCCGTCTCTACCCTCTTCACCGCCGTCTCTACCCTCTTCACCACCATCTCTACCCTCTTCACCATCATCTCTACCCTCTTCACCACCGTCTCTACCCTCTTCACCGCCGTCTCTACCCTCTTCACCACCGTCTCTACCCTCTTCACCGCCGTCTCTACACTCTTCACCACCGTCTCTACCCCTTCACCATCGTCTCTACCCTCTTCACCACCGTCTCTACCCTCTTCACCGCCGTCTTTACCCTCTTCACCACCATCTCTACCCTCTTCACCGCCGTCTCTACCCTCTTCACCATCATCTCTACCCTCTTCACCACCGTCTCTACCCTCTTCACCACCGTCTCTACCCTCTTCACCATCATCTCTACCCTCTTCACCATCGTCTCTACCCTCTTCACCACCGTCTCTACCCTCATCACCGCCGTCTCTACCCTCTTCACCACCGACTCTACCCACTTCACCAACATCACTACCCTCTTCACCACCGTCTCTACCCTCTTCACCACCGTCTCTACCCTCTTCACCATCATCTCTACCCTCTTCACCATCGTCTCTACCCTCTTCACCACCGTCTCTACCCTCATCACCGCCGTCTCTACCCTCTTCACAGCCGTCTCTACCCTCTTCACCACCGTCTCTACCCTCTTCACCACCATCTCTACCCTCTTCACCACCGTCTCTACCCTCTTCATCATCGTCTCTACCCTCTTCACCACCGTCTCTACCCTCTTCACCACCATCTCTACCCTCTTCACCGCCGTCTCTACCCTCTTCACCACCGTCTCTACCCTCTTCACCGCCGTCTCTACCCTCTTCACCACCATCTCTACCCTCTTCACCGCCGTCTCTACCCTCTTCACCGCCGTCTCTATCCTTTTCACCGCCGTCTCTACCCTCTTCACCACCGTCTCTACCCTATTCACCACCATCTCTAACCTCTTCACCATCGTCTCTACCCTCTTCACCATCGTCTCTACCCTCTTCACCACCGTCTCCCCCCTCTTCACCACCGTCTCTACCCTCTTCACCATCGTCTCTACCCTCTTCACCATCGTCTCTACCCTCTTCACCACCGTCTCTACCCTCTTCACCGCCGTCTCCACCCTCTTCACCGCCGTCTCTACCCTCTTCACCACCGTCTCTACCCTCTTCACCACCGTCTCTACCCTATTCACCACCGTCTCTACCCTCTTCACCACCGTCTCTACCCTCTTCACCGCCGTCTCTACCCTCTTCACCACCATCTCTACCCTCTTCACCGCCGTCTCTACCCTCTTCACCACCGTCTCTACCCTCTTCACCGCCGTCTCTACCCTCTTCACCACCATCTCTACCCTCTTCACCGCCGTCTCTACCCTCTTCACCACCGTCTCTACCCTCTTCACCGCCGTCTCTACCCTCTTCACCACCATCTCTACCCTCTTCACCGCCGTCTCTACCCTCTTCACCACCGTCTCTACCCTCTTCACCACCATCTCTACCCTCTTCACCACCGTCTCTACCCTCTTCACCATCGTCTCTACCCTCTTCACCACCGTCTCTACCCTCTTCACCACCATCTCTACCTTCTTCACCGCCGTCTCTACCCTCTTCACCACCGTCTCTACCCTCTTCACCGCCGTCTCTACCCTCTTCACCACCATCTCTACCCTCTTCACCGCCGTCTCTACCCTCTTCACCGCCGTGTCTATCCTCTTCACCGCCGTCTCTACCCTCTTCACCACCGTCTCTACCCTATTCACCACCATCTCTAACCTCTTCACCATCGTCTCTACCCTCTTCACCATCGTCTCTACCCTCTTCACCACCGTCTCCCCCTCTTCACCACCGTCTCTACCCTCTTCACCATCGTCTCTACCCTCTTCACCATCGTCTCTACCCTCTTCACCACCGTCTCTACCCTCTTCACCGCCGTCTCCACCCTCTTCACCGCCGTCTCTACCCTCTTCACCACCGTCTCTACCCTCTTCACCACCGTCTCTACCCTATTCACCACCGTCTCTACCCTCTTCACCACCGTCTCTACCCTCTTCACCGCCGTCTCTACCCTCTTCACCACCATATCTACCCTCTTCACCGTCCTCACCACCTCTACCCTCTTCACCGCCGTCTCTACCCTCTTCACCACCATCTCTACCCTCTCACCCTCTTCACGTCTCTACCCTCTTCACCCGTCTCTACCCTCTTCACGCCGTCCTCCCTCTTCACCACCTCTCACCCTCTTCACCGCCGTCTCTACCCTCTTCACCACCGTCTCTACCCTCTTCACCGCCGTCTCTACCCTCTTCACCACCGTCTCTACCCTCTTCACCGCCGTCTCTACCCTCTTCACCACCGTCTCTACCCTCTTCACCACCATCTCTACCCTCTTCACCACCGTCTCTACCCTCTTCACCATCGTCTCTACCCTCTTCACCACCGTCTCTACCCTCTTCACCACCATCTCTACCTTCTTCACCGCCGTCTCTACCCTCTTCACCACCGTCTCTACCCTCTTCACCGCCGTCTCTACCCTCTTCACCACCATCTCTACCCTCTTCACCGCCGTCTCTACCCTCTTCACCGCCGTGTCTATCCTCTTCACCGCCGTCTCTACCCTCTTCACCACCGTCTCTACCCTATTCACCACCATCTCTAACCTCTTCACCATCGTCTCTACCCTCTTCACCATCGTCTCTACCCTCTTCACCACCGTCTCCCCCCTCTTCACCACCGTCTCTACCCTCTTCACCATCGTCTCTACCCTCTTCACCATCGTCTCTACCCTCTTCACCACCGTCTCTACCCTCTTCACCGCCGTCTCCACCCTCTTCACCGCCGTCTCTACCCTCTTCACCACCGTCTCTACCCTCTTCACCACCGTCTCTACCCTATTCACCACCGTCTCTACCCTCTTCACCACCGTCTCTACCCTCTTCACCGCCGTCTCTACCCTCTTCACCACCATATCTACCCTCTTCACCGCCGTCTCTACCCTCTTCACCACCGTCTCTACCCTCTTCACCGCCGTCTCTACCCTCTTCACCACCATCTCTACCCTCTTCACCGCCGTCTCTACCCTCTTCACCGCCGTCTCTACCCTCTTCACCACCGTCTCTACCCTCTTCACCGCCGTCTCTACCCTCTTCACCACCATCTCTACCCTCTTCACCGCCGTCTCTACCCTCTTCACCACCGTCTCTACCCTCTTCACCACCGTCTCTACCCTCTTCACCACCGTCTCTACCCTATTCACCACCGTCTCTACCCTCTTCACCATCGTCTCTACCCTCTTCACCACTGTCTCTACCCTCTTCACCACCGTCTCTACCCTCTTCACCGCCGTCTCTACCCTCTTCACCACCGTCTCTACCCTCTTCACCACCGTCTCTACCCTCTTCGCTGCCGTCTCTACCCTCTTCACCACCGTCTCTACCCTCTTCACCACCGTCTCTACCCTCTTCACCATCGTCTCCACCCTCTTCACCACCGTCTCCACACTCATCACCACCGTCTCCACCCTCTTCACCACCGTCTCCACCACCCGCCTCAACTTCCTCACATCCCTCGCTCTCGTTCGTCACTCTCCTCCCACTCCTGCCAAATCTCTCCTCACGCAGTCCTCCCATCTCAGCCTCGGTCTTCCTCGTCTCCTTCTACCCTCCACTCCAAGCGCATCCGTTCTCTTCGTCAACCATTCCTCTTCCTTTTCAGTGTACAGCCGACTTTAGTCGTATTTTTTACCTGTAATCTTCAATTTTAGTCTTCTCTCCTGACCAACAATACATTGCTTTCGCCGACCCTGTCATGGCATCACGCCCGGATATGTGTTAAGGAGGAATGCGAATATATTATAATTGATTTGATTTAGCATCTAGTTTTATGTGCACCTTAAACGGCGCAATGGCTAATGCCATTGTTTTGTGGTTCTCTGTTAAAAAGGACAGTATCAGACGTAGCAACGAAGCGTCTCGGAAGGTGCAAATGCTGCCACAAACAGTTCTCAAAGGTCTAATTCCTTTTTTCAAATGCATCTCTATGAACGTCGTTCTTGTTTCCCTTAAGTGGTCGTTTCTTCTCGCCAGACTGGCTGCTTTGTGCGATATTGAATTGCTTTCTATTTATACAGCGAGTTACGTGTGTAGTCTGATTGCGAGACGATATATTCTTATAAGCAGACGGTCGGGCGCTTCATATCTGCAAGAAGATCATAGTTGAACAATAACCAAGATGGTTGGTGAGCAAATACGAAATGGCGGTTGTATACGGAATAATGAAAGACGGCTTGGGTCAGCAGTTCGCGATTGGATCGGCATCCTGTAAATTTCACAGCGTCAATGGGATTTTACACGGACTGTCAGTGCGGACTATCATACAACTGATTAATCTTGACGCGACACTAGAGGAATCTCGTCTATCTCACAAGCAATTAAACGCAGACACCATCAGGTGCAAACCGAAAGCGAGCAAGCCTTCTTGACGAGATGCATTTGTTGTGTTCTTGACAACGGATTTAATTAATTCCAATGACCGTATGCTGGAAGTAGAAATACATTGGTCCGTGTAGCGAAAGGAAAGACACCTATTGACAACGCTAGAAACCAGCAGAGGACACAAAATATAAGTTTATAAAATGTTGAATGGCTATGATAGATATTGATAGAAATGTTGTCTTCAAATGTTCGTGTAGAGCTTCTGGACGTATATTCGCACGTCGCGATAAGTTTAGGCATTTTAATTATGCGGGTTTAATACGAAACATCACTTATTTCCCTACGAGGTTGACAATGAATATCGCTATATGTGATTGTGTTAATGCTGTGTGTATAATAAAATATGTTTAAAAAATAAAATGTTAAAAACATATAATAAGGGTGGGCTATACGATGTATACATATTATAAGGATGGGCTATACGATGTAGACATATTATAAGGATGGGCTATACGATGTAGACATATATTATAAGGGTGGGCTATACGACGTAGACATATTATAAGGGTGGACTATACGATGTAGACATATATTATAAGGGTGGGCTATACGATGTAGACATATATTATAATGGTGGGCTATACGATATATACATATTATAAGGATGGGCTATACGATGTATATATATATATATATATATATATATATATATATATATATATATATGTATATATATATATATATGTATATATGTACATATATATATATATATATATATATGTATATATATATATATATATATATATATATATATATATATATATATATATATATATATATATATATATATTATATATATATATATTGTAAAGGTGGGCTATACGATGTAGACATATATTATAAGGGTGGGCTATACGATGTAGACATATGTTATAAGGGTGGGCTATACGATGTAGACATATATATTATAAGGATGGGCTATACGATGTATACATATATTATTATAAGGGTGGGCTATACGATGTATACATATATTATAAGTGTGGGCTATACGATGTATACATATTATAAGGGTGGGCTATACGATGTATACATATATGAAACAGTGTTATATTCTTGATAAACCAATGGCTTCCTTGTCCACGGGACATTTGGATCCGCTTGTGATGGCAATCTTGTTAAATCTTGTCAAAACGCATCTGAATGTTTTTAATAGTGACGCTTTCTTCAAGCATATGGAGCGTAGCAAAACTAAACATCACAATGTATCTTTAGTAAAAGAACACTGCAGATTGGGTATCGGAATATTTTTTTTCTCACAGACGGCGATACGTTATTTAAGAACATTGTTTACGTGCAATCAAGTAGTATATGTTGGCATCCTGACTAAAAAGTGTGCACCACACCTAATTACAAAATGATTGTTGTTGAAGAGAATAGGAGGCGCTAGGTGCAAGTGGTATATCTAGATTTCTCAGTAACAGGCATCCGTTCTGCTCTTGGCAATGATACGAAGTTAATTAATTTCGTTGGCCGGATCACTGCAGTGCAAATACTCTCGTGTAGAGCTTCTTGGACGTATTTTCGCATGTCGCACGTGGTGTGTGGCAGCTATAGATAACACGTGGTGTGTGGCAGCTACAGATAACACGTGGTGTGTGGCAGCTATAGATAACACGTGGTGTGTGGCAGCTACAGATAACACGTGGTGTGTGACAGCTACAGATAACACGTGGTGTGTGGCAGCTACAGATAACACGTGGTGTGTGGCAGCTACATACAACACGTGGTGTGTGGCAGCTACATATAACACGTGGTGTGTGGCAGCTACAGATAACACGTGGTGTGTGGCAGCTATAGATAACACGTGGTGTGTGGCAGCTACAGATAACACGTGGTGTGTGGCAGCTATAGATAACACGTGGTGTGTGGCAGCTACAGATAACACGTGGTGTGTGGCAGCTACAGATAACACGTTTTGTGTGGCAGCTACAGATAACACGTGGTGTGTGGCAGCTACAGATAACACGTGGTGTGTGGCAGCTACAGATAACACGTTTTGTGTGGCAGCTACAGATAACACGCACGGTAACTGTCTATATGAAGTGGTGTTCCTGACAGTGTAGGTGTTTGCAAGATATTAAATGGACCCACTTATAAAATACTTAATAATTATTATTATGCAGATACTGATCGTAAGTTTGCTATGACACTTATGTAGGGCAATCGAAGCAGACGACACAATGTAACATTAATAAAAATGACAGTGTACATTGAATATAAGAATATATTAATTTTCACAGATGTCAGTAAATTATTGAAACACATTCTCTGTATAATCTGCGTGTATACAGTTGTGTATATGCTAGCAACTTGAGTATGGCCAAAACAAAATTGGTAGACAAAACAAAAATGGCGGATCATTCATGAATACAACATTATTTTTTTTAACAGAAGGGGCGTTGGGTGCAAACTGCTAATCGAGATTTCTTGACGTGTTCTTGGTAATGGTGCGGATGTAATTAATTCCGTTGATCGGAACATTGCACTGCAAAAACATTGGTTCATTTAACGCATCTGAATAAATTTTTTTTGTGACAAATGGAAGATAATATTATATATAATATAACTGTCTCTGTGCACCATTGTTATTCAGAATATTGTTCTTCACAATACATTAGTTAGGCCACATTCACAATGTTGAGATCATTTTGAAAGAAGGCCATAGATAAGATGGGAAATATCTAATAAAAACGCACAAACAACGTGGTTTGACAACGCCAAAGACCATGTAATCCAGAACAGGTTTTTAGTACTAAATAATTATATTATTGTTATGAAGATACTAATCGTAACATTTTCAAACTTAAAGAGGCTGGTAAAACAAGACGGCGTAATGTGTCGCGTGTAAAATTACAGTGTAGATTATATATATATATATATATATATATATATATATATATATATATATATATATATATATATATAAAACATTTTAGTTCTCTATATGTCATCAATATGTAAATAAAGCTGTGTGCGTTAGTGACGTGCATGTGTTTAATATAAAATTGGCATGCATATTTGGATATCCAAAACTGTTTATCACAACCGAAGGGGCCTCAGGTACAAGCCAAGCCATAAATCGAGAAGTGTTGACAAGACGCACTTGTATGTCTGGAATTAATGCGGATTTAATTAATTCCCTTGACTGTATCATGGCAATGCAAATACATTTGTTCGTGTAACGAACAAATGACTGTTCTTTTTATATTTTGTATTGGACATAAGAACATCGTAATTGTCACAGAGGACGAGAAAGTATTGAACACATTTCCTGTGCAAGCAATGTGTATGCGATAGCAGTGTGAATATGTTTAAAACAAAATTGGCAGATATTCTTACAAAGTTTGAACCATGCACGAATACATAATTGTTGGCTGGACTCTCATTTCCTTGTCTGCCATCTGTAACTTACTGCCCATAGATGAAACAGAAATATGCTTTCATTCTACAATTGTTCGCTCGTAAACCGTCATTTCAACACGATAGTTTAGAGTTAACGCTTCAACGCTAAAGACACCATTAAATTTGGAATAGAAGTGTGAATTTGACAACAGTTGACAACATCTCGAAGATGGCCCGACCATAATATACACACTTGTCTACACGCCACGATTAAATTATATTATGTAACAAATCTACACACAATAATAAAAATGACACCATAATCAGCAATGCGTGCTGTTGACCCCGTTATTATATATGCTTTATTGCAGTTTTCCCTTATCTGCCTCCACTCAATTTTGTTTCAGTAACATTCGAGACTTAATCACATTCATATATTTTTGAATGTAACTCAGAAGGATGCGTGTTCAACTGTATTGTACACCCGCTTTCTGTAGAATCAGTACCACTCAAAACTAAATAAAAACGTAATTATGTATATTGATTATATTTTATGCCAGTTGTTAATATATCGTACCGGACTATGTTATATTGTTTGTAAACAATCGTATCAAAATCACTGGCACTCTTTATACGTACGTCGTAATAAAAAAATAATGAACGTGGTAGTGGTGCTACCTAACGGTGAATATTTCTGCCAACATCCCCACAGTAGCTGCCGCCGCCGCCGCCGCCGCCGCCGCCGCCGCCGCCGCCGCCGCCCGCTACCAGCATTAGTGGCGCCACCAAGGTAATCCAGTTCTCGAATCCGTCAACAGAGGCGCTCCACACACTACACCCAATCCACACGAAAGGTCAACAGTACTGGCACCGTTGTGCAGCGATGGCGCTTTAAACGCTTCGGAAACTACGTTAATTTGATCAATATAACATGACGTGTAGACTTTCAAGACACGCCTGCCGACGCGACAGGAATCTAGCCTCAATCTCTAATTAAAAAAAATATGAAATCGGCCGAATGAAATAAAATTCGCATGTCGTTGAGGTTTAATTAACTACGACGACGATCGACGTGTAGCGCTCACGTGTCGTGTGGAGAGCATTGACCGTTTTTTTTTCAAACGCACGTCTCGGGAGGGCGCTTAGTCCAGCGCCTGTCTGCGTTAGATGCCTGACTCTTCGATGCCAGATGATGTCTCGATAGCAGCATACACGTCACTACAGTGTATCAGTTTCTAAGTAAACAGTCGATATTCAACTTCGTCAACATCGATTGAACAGGTCTGTTTGTTGACCGACCCTTCACAACAGGCTGTGCTTTGTTCTGTGCTAACTTGTGCATCGCGCAGTCTAACAGTATAAACAATACCGTTGTTTTGTCTTGCACAATATATAACAAGATTTTAACAAGATTACCAACCAGAGCAAAAGAACCAGATGGCAAGTGGACAAGGAAGATTATCGAGAGTCCAAAATTATTTCATTTATGTCTAACCCGAAACATTTGTCAAGTTTCTTTTTTTAATATATCCACGCTGCTACCATTTACACAATATGTAGATAATACTTTCCACTTACATTCTAGTTTGGCGCGGTAGTGAAACATACAATGATTTTATTCTTAACTGATCCCATCGTGGGCAGTCAATAAAATCATTGTATGTTTCACTACCGCGCCAAACTAGAATGTAAGTGGAAAGTATTATCTACATATTGTGTAAATGCTATCAGATCGAACAATTAAATATAAAAAATAGCGTGGTGTCCAGTCCGTAAGGGTCAGCGAAAGGCGTTACACTTCGCCTCCTGGCAGACTTGCTCATTCTAACGCCAACTCGACTTGCGCGAAGACTTCGTTCACATACCCGTCACTGTCCTTAGCTAGGTACAAACATGTCAGCAAATCTCGACAAGAGTATCGACTTATGAAGCTGACAAGAGTATCGACTTATGAAGCTGACAAGAGTATCGACTTATGAAGCTGACAAGAGTATCGACTTATGAAGCTGACAAGAGCGCAGTCGAGACATGGCCTGTCTTCTAAAATACATCATATTAAATTGTCGCAACATACAAACAACTCCGCATTGGTGTAGTTCTGTCCAGTGTGTGGCGCCACTGTTCTCGAGACGACTTCGTACGAGAAACGTGTATTTAGAAGTGTTGATATTAGAGCATTTAACCTTAAACTCAAGCTCTTCCGAAATTTACATTATGATGACGCGTGCCAAGTTTTACGATTGACGTTGTTCCCTTCTTGAGTTTTGCTGCGGGTACGCACGCACGCACGCACGCACGCACGCACGCACGCACACTTAGCATGTTAGTATTTGTTTTATCTAGAATGAATCGCTCCGACATCATCGTCATCGTCATGATTAAATAAAACTGTGTGTGCGCGATCATTGTGCGTGTGTGCGAGCGAGCGAGCGTCCGTGCGTGCGTGCGTGCGTGCGTGCGTGCGTGCGTGCGTGCGTGTGATGAATACGGCATTGGTGAACATAATGGGACATAACAGATGATTCTAACATAGCGCCGATAAATTCTTAACTACTTTCTTCTTAACTTTACAAATCCGTCGAGCGCCTCAGAGATAAATATTCGCAGAGGCACACAACGCTCTAACCACGACAGAGCTTTAAGCCTGACTATAGAGTTCTCGTTAATAACACCGTTGTCTGAATGATATTTTCATGCGACGATTTATATCTCTTCTAAGACTCAGATCCACTTCCGTTTATGTATTAGCACATACACCACGCCACGAAACAACATTAGCAGTCGCCGGTGATTAATCTTCGCTAGAAAATCTTATGGATTGCATACAATTTCCGCCGTGCTTGCAGCGGTTCGTGCGACGCCTGCGTGCCGTCCACTGGCGACGGTCCCCGGCCTCGGCTAAGCCTCCTCCTTAAGCCGGCAATAGATATCACCAAAGCGGGTATGACCCGAGCACCATTTATCAGGCAATGTCATTACGCCATCATACGTGGAGGCTTACTTTTATCAAGCCGCAGAGCCGCACATTAATCTGGGATTTCAATTGCCATCGTCCTTAATAAAAAGTAAATAACGATGTATTAACTTCGGTGCCGACAACGGAAACAATTTCGAAGGCGCTCACGCAACCGAAAGTTGATGATTCTTCCGTCCGATGTTTTCATATTGGCTGCCGAGTTGCCAGTCATTTATAAAAGCCGGCTGCCCTGTAAGCGTACGCAATTAAGAAGACACTAAATGTGTCCAGGTAGACCGCTACCTTATTAAAGGTTTTTTTAATGCAGTGCTCGAAGAATGCGTGTTACATGTACGTTAAGCAACGTACGTAAAACACATGCATTAAGAAGAGCCGATTATCATTAGGGTCACATATAGGCCCTATATGTTGAATAATAAAAGTTTGACTAGTTGAAAACCTGTTTCCTATATATTTCTTGCAACGTGCGTGCGTACGTGTGTGCGTGCGTGTGCGTGCACACACGCGTGTGAGTGTGCGTGAGCGCGTGAACGTGTGAGCGTGTACCGGTGTGTAACTACCTTTCCTTTTCCACAACAATTAATTATTGATTAGAGTCGGCCGAAAGTTGTAGGGCAGATATCAAATAACAATTCTTGAGTAGTTAAGCACAGCTTGGTGGTTTCTGTGTTTTAAGCGTTATATATACTTGAAATATCATCTAGTAAACTGTGCATGCAAGCACAAAATGCATTTGTCTGAAACATATGAATAATTTGTATTTATCTCATCCGTAAACAGTTACCGCCGTGCGAATGTGTCGTCAGACTGTTTTATCGCACATTATAGCCGAAGCTTTCTATATTTGTTTTGTTGGTCCCAGCTTGTAGTGTCACTGGTCGCTATGTTATTGGTGGAAGGCGCTTAATGGTGTAATTAGACTTCTTTGTTCTAAAATCGACCATTGATCTACGTGGTAATGGCGAGCAATATTCTACTCTGGTCGGTTTACAACACTGTTTTCCTTGATGCAGATAGTGTATGCGTTTACGCAGCCGTAGTTTTTATTCGCCCACCACTTCTAGAACAAACTTCGCACAAAAAGTCAACGGCAAATGTGTCACGAAACGGCAAAAGGGTTACTGTTCGAATTTCATTACACGCAAGCGCGCATACAAGTACGCCCACATTATCAAGTAAATATTATTGATGAAACGCGTTTACTGTGTGTGTGTGCGTGCGTCCGTCCTTCCGTGCGTGCGTGCGTGCGTGCGTGCGTGTGTGTATACGGTGTGTGCGTCTGGGTGTGTGTATGTATACATGTATTGTATGCATGTATAGATTTACATGTTGCGTGTGTGTGTGTGGGTGTGCTCGTGCACGTGTACATGCCAGTGCCTGCGTGCATATGGTGTGTGCGTATGCGTGTGTGTGTATGCATCCACGTATGCATGTATATATTTATGTGCGTGCGTGCGTGCGTGCGTGCGTGCGTGCGTGCGTGTCATTTACTACTTGGTAACAGAACGTCTACTTAACACCACAGCTTATTTGCGAAAGTTTCTTTACTCATTTGATCTTCTACGTTATCAGACAGTCGTCTGATTTTTGACGCGTCGGTCTACTGCGCGTTAGATAAAATGGTCGGCGTTTTAAGCACGCATTAGGTTCTTTGAACAAGTGTCTGCGTTTGATGTAATTTATTCGAACATATCTCGTCTACCTTCTCCTACTATCACGACCATCATTATTATTGTAGTCGTTATCGTGATCATAACCATCAAAATTATTATCTAAATAGTGATAGCCACCAACATGCGTGTTCATATTACTGCGTTCTCTTAAACACATATTAGTATTATTAATATCGTTATTATCGCTATTATCCTTTTCATCGTTATTATCACAATTATCCTTTTCATCGTTATTATCGTTATTATCGTTATTATTGTTATTATCGGCGTTACATGAAACCTTGGCGCCGGAATCGGTAAAGTAGAATTGTTATTCCCATATCAGGTTATTGTGTATTCAGCCTGAACGTGACCACTGTGTTACACCAACCGTTGTTTGTGTTATGTTTCAGTAACGCAAAAACGTAGCCGCTTGAGACAATCCGGGACGACCGTCACGTACGACCGTCACGTACGACCGTCACGTAGGGTAAAGAACGAGATAGCGAAAGAGAAGAACGCCGGATAACTGGAAACTGTCAGTCAGCATTACTGGACAAGGTACGTGTTGTGTTTTCAAAAGGTGTTCGCCACGTCTTTAGTGAAGCAACTTTATGTTTATCTGAGGCACTGGCAGATGATCACTACAAGAAGAAGGGGGGGGGGTAAATACCCACGTGGAGCGAAACGCCACTATATCTAAAACAGTTACGGATCCGCTTGTCACCATGTCCGTCTACTTACAGTAGTTACAGTAGTTACAGTAGTTACAGCAGCTTAAATAAATCCCAAATTGCAAATGCTCACTGCATGCCTTTTCGCGCAAGAGTGGGCCATGTGCCCCACGGTAGGACGGACCTCCGCTAAAATGGCTACAACGTTTTTTCAGAGACTAGGTTCGTTAGCATTGTCAACACATGGAACACACCTGCGATAATAAACTCGATTATTCATAATACAGAGACGATATTATATCCAAAGGATTCTTTACAGCACCAGATGTCCCTGAATGTTCTTATGTTTATGTAAGTAAATATGAACCTTTCTCTAGAGTGATGCAACTGCGCAAAAAAAAGCACCCTGTGGCCATCGCGTAGGCGCTCGTGACTTGTCCCAATGGCATCAAAAAAGAACACATTTTGAATCACCCGGCTGGACACACCTGCGCCTAATTGGTGTCAGATTTCAATCGGCGATTTGAAATTGCCTAGAACCAGACGTAGTGACCATACCGAGCACTTGTTGGCGAAGTACTAACTATATTAGACCTCGTGTCTGAACGGAAAGGTCAATTAACGTAATTGACGTTTACGGACGGGTGATCTTATGCCATAAGTTAAGGTCATGCAGTGTGCTCGACGATTGCCGAAGACTCAGTTCTCATTATGTCGCATAACGCCAGACTCAGGCGCCAGTAGACGACGATGGCGATGCTTCTCATTGTCGTCGTCAACAACCGGCGTACAGCCACATCGTGGCGCCACTGTCAACTCTCTCGCACTACCTTACACTCTCTCTCCTCTCTCGGACTCGGTCTCTCTCTGTCTCACTGTTTTTCTGTCTCTATGCATGTCTGTCTGTCTGTCTGTCTCTCTCTCTCTCTCTCTCTCTCTCTCTCTCTCACACACACACACACACACACACACACACACACACACACACACACACACACACGAACACGAACACGCACACGCACACGCACACGCACACACACACACACACACACTCGATCTGCTTCACGATCAGATTGGAATGGTCAGCCACCATCAGCTTACTCTCTCGAATCAGCACTGCGGTTCGTCTTTTTTACAGGACGCTGACTGGTCGTAGTTTTCAACATTAGTGATACTTTCAATTTGAATGAATTGTACAGGATATATTTGTTGAAATTAAATCCTTTTTCGACTTTCGAGTTTATGCGCAGCGCTCTAGTCTAGTGACACCTTTCACTATCACGTGTGTGTGTGTGTGAGTGCGTGCGTGCGTGCGTGCGTGCGTGCGTGCGTGCGTGTGTGTTGCAGGTGATAATGTTGGACGCAAGGTCTTCACAAAGCACGTTTCTGTCGTAAAACGTATTTGCAATGTGTTATTTATACAGGCACCCGTCTTTTTTCTAACAGTAATGTCCGATTTAATGTCGGCTTTTCTGGTTCAGAAAAGCCAGTCATTCTCATGAAACATGATTAACTATCTGACTATAAACTGTATTAACGGAGGATTCGTTGCGCTCTGCTCTCTCTCTCTCTCTCTCTCTCTCTCTCTCTCCCTCTCTCTCTCTCTCTCTCCCTCTCCCTCTCCCTCTCCCTCTCCCTCTCTCTCTCTCTCTCTCTCTCTCTCCCTCTCTCTCTCTCTCTCTCTCTCTCTCTCTCTCTCTCTCTCTCTCTCTCTCTCTCTCTCTCTCTCTCTCTCTCTCTCTCTCTCTCTCTCTCTCTCTCTCTCTCTCTCTCTCTCTCTCTCTCTCTCTCTCTCACTCCCTCTCTCTCTCTCTCTCTCTCTCTCTCTCTCTCTCTCTCTCTCTCTCTCTCTCTCTCTCTCTCTCTCTCTCTCTCTCTCTCTCTCTCTCCCTCTCTCTCTCTCTCTCTCTCTCTCTCTCTCTCGATCTCCCTCTCTCTCTCTCTCTCTCTCTCCCTCTCCCCCCCTCTCTCTCTCCCGCTCTCTCTCTATCTCTATATATCTCTCTCTCTCTTTCAATTTCTCTCGCCCTCTCTCAATCTCTCTCGGTGTGTCAATATATATATATATATATATATATATATATATATATATATATATATATATATATATATATATATATATATATATATACATATCAATCTCTCTTTCGTGTTCCTCCCTCCCTCCCTATCCCCTCTCTCTCTCGTGTTCCTACCTTCCTCCTTCCCCGCCACCTTGCCTCCCTCCCTCCTTTCCTTCCTACCCCCCCTCTCTCTCGTGTCTTCGGATTGGACACTACTTTGGAAGTTGTCGTACCACATAATACTTGTGGGTGTATCAGTTTCTCACTGTTTGGTGCACAAAGGGGTCTTGTCCTCTTGACACATTCAGCAAGGTGCATCTGATCAAAGGACGGATGCTTAGGACACAGTCCACGCCAACAGCTGCGTATCGCATATTCTACTCCGATAACATGTTCTAACGTAATTGTTTTAGTAACTAATCGGATGACCACGTATTTATAAAACATGCGCATTGGGCGAAGAAAACAGCGTCAAGTCGTAGGCGAGCTTCGTCGTCTCGCCGCATGCAGCGACCGCAGAAGCGGCGCGCGACCCGAAGTGTGATTGATGTACATCAGTTGCGGCGATTAGAGAGGATCGCATCGGCCAATACCGGCCACAGGTGTGTGGAGGAACGGACGCCATAAAGCGATGAAAGCAAGACCGCCATCACGCTCGTTATTGCTATTGCATTCGGCGATCCTGCTTTAAATCAAGCCGAGGCCGGCTTTCGCGAAGCAATTAGTCCATTGTTGTAGATGCTGGCTTCCCGGACCCAGATTGCTGCCTGGACGTCTTGGCAGTTCGGCAGTCTGTCTCGTCAACAACCCATCAATCAATGCCTTATTTACTACCGTGCCCACTCCCAACTTCTGTCAAGAACTCTTGACAAACAATTGTGATTAGATCAATAAATAAAATCGACAATTAAAGATATACAAAAAGGAAACATCGATAATAAGTGTACATATCAGGTTCGACCTTAGGAGTTCATAGTGAACATGCGGATTCAGGCTGCGTCAGACAAATAATGGCGGTGTCGTTGTATAGATTATAAGCAGCAAAGAAATATGAAAATGCACAATCGCCAAGGCCGTTCTGTTCCTTACGGAAGCGTATTGCTGCCATGTATAGAAAAATAAGTCGAAATTTCGACTCACTCAGTCGAAATTTCGACTTGGCTTAGTCGAAATGTCGACTTAGCTAAATGACATTTCGACTTAGCGAAGTAAAAATTTCGACTTAATAATCAACAAATTTCGCACACACAAACGCACACGCGCTCACACACATGCACACGCACATGTACACACACTTGTATAGCCCGTAACCAGGCAAAAGAGCTTAACCATCGGTAGTAGTAGTAGTAGTAGTAGTAGTAGTAGTAGTAGTAGTAGTAGTAGTAGTAGTAGTAGTAGTAGTAGTAGTATAGTAGTAGTAGTAGTAGTAGTAGTAGCAGTAGTAGTACGCCATCTAGCGGTCAGCCGCAAGGGTGTTTCGTTTGAGCTCGGTTTCTGACTTCGTTGCAGATAAACCCCAACAGGTTATGAGAACTGTGTGATTGCCAACACTAACCCGCGAGCAATGCGAAAACGGATAATGTAATAGCCGTGTAGACTAATCAGTGGCCGCCGGCGACAGCTCCGCCGACAGGTGTTTTCAGCGTTTTGTGGTTTCAGGCGACTCTGCCATAATCTAAAATACCTCCTTGATTATCCGAGAGATGTCGCCACTAGTACTCTTTCGGCCTCTGGAGTATGTCAAACGTGCTTAGGCTCCCGTCCTGTGGTTTTGTGCCTGTCATGTTCGCGTCGCAACTAATCTGCCTTATAAGCTGACACGTGTCTACACTTCCGGTAAAAGGCAGTCCAGGTACATCGAGTTGTTTCCGACATATTTGAACCGATGACGACACGAATACAGCTTCGGTGTAACGCAAAATTGCTAGGAAGTTTAATTCAGTAGAGTCACCTTTTATTTTAAACACAGGGCAAGTAACATCGTTATATTGCGGATAAGAACATATTCTTGTGTGTTCAGACATCGACGTGAAACGGAACTGTCGCTTTGGATATCCCGTTCTCTACTTACTGATTTAGGACTTACTTACTTACTAATTACTTACTTACTTACTTACTTACGACGCTGATTCCTTTCACCCATTGGGCTATTATATATAATCATACCAAGCCTACTACAATGCACCAACTTACGGACCAATAATTTCGAAAAATTATAATATCCCAGTTTGTATGGGAAAACATTGAAGGGCACACAATACCGAATGTACTACATCTACAACCTAAGAATATACGTGAACACTTGTCGAAAGGGGTGATTAGTGCGACACACAGACTGGTGTCCTTGCTACTAACAAACTATAACCACTGAACGTCAAAAGGTTTTGGACTAACTAAAAATGTAATCATGCGAAAGTAACGCTATCGCTTATCTCGGACCGAGGCCCGATGCGACGCCGTTGCAACATTCGAAACCTGAATTTTTAATAATGGTTCCACCTGTTAGGTCCACGACAGGCGTTTTTGCGTAGAACATACAGTAGACATCTCGACGACACAAAACGCGGCACCGCCGATTTAGCGACATGTTTGGCAGCAGGCTTTCAGGCGACATCGACGTCGCCACTTCTAAAAATATATTCCATTTGTTTAATAGCAATGTACCATGGCGCGCTATCTCGGCCGACTCTGTCTGCATTTCCTGAAGCTCATTTTTCCATTTGCTAACGAAGTATTTGATTGGAGCGGTGGCACTCTGAGCGGAAATCACCCGTGGACCCGCCAATCTTGTTCACACTGCACAGTGAAAAGCCACTCTTTATAATGTGCAGTCGACGCTGTGTACCATCGAAATTTCATGCTTGGTTTCTATGATACCTCGAGGGACTGCAGAATGCCGTGTCGATATGATCATGTTTCGTTTAGATTGAAGTGGTCATTCGGAGAGAAGGCGGGCGATTCGCAGCTGAGACAGGTACAGCTAACACTTATATACATAACGACATAGTGCAGTGAAAGATGAAGGGTTCGTGTAGATGTCTCTGTGGCGAGGTGAACGTGCGATTGCGGTGGAGTTTGGAGTCGGTGTGGTATTGTGTGGTACGCATGTAGCAACTATGGCCATCGGATCGGATGACCGGAATATAGGCGCTTTATGGCGGGAAAGTTATCGAATTATGTTGCGCACGCAGCCGGAAATGTGGCGATAGCGTCATTTAACTTCTCTTTGTCAACTAAGCTGAAGTTTAGTCTGGTATTAAAACTCTACTGACACAAATGTACACAGCACACATACAAACACACACGTGCGCATACACATGCACGAGCACGCATGCACGCAAGCACGCACGCACATGCACGCACGCACTAGTAGCATATCACTGTAATGCCACTCTTGAATCTTATACCTCTCACCAGTATATGGTTTATTGAATCGTTATCGCTCATACTTGCAAACGTTTAATTGTTACAAAACATGACACATCTAACATGTTGTCGAAAAGATCTGCAGCTGAGACTGACCTTCGACCGATGGCAGGCATCTGAACGAGACGCAATTAGCAGACTTATTCGCATATTCCTTTAATAATATATGATATACGCGCAATTGCACATGTCGCAGTCGTAACTAAGCCATTTAATAGAAAACGCACAAGGGACTCTGCCATGTTTGTACTGTCCGCTCGAGTCATAATAGCGACAAGTAGCATTCGACTGACGCGTAGGTAACAGAACCTCAGGTGACGTGTATGCGCATGACCACATTACATTCACAGGGTTATGAGATAATTGCGTTGGCAGCTGAACGACGTTGCCTTGGTTGTCAAAATCTATTGGTGAATATACGTGTGACGGCGGTCGCACGTATGCCATCGGATGTTGACAACGTTCGCCGGTGTCACCCCGCATCAATTGCCCACGCATTAGACAATGACAATCTTAAGTTATTTCGGATGTTGACAACAATCACCGATGTCATCCCGTAGCATTTGCCCACGCATTGGACAATGACAATCTTAAGTTATTAGCACGTTGCAAATGAACTGCTATACATTACGACTGACACAAGAGGTTGTGGAAAACCGTATTTACCATTTTAAAGTATTCCAGTTCGGCTCTCTCTTTAGGTCCGTATTTATACTAAAGTGAAGGGGTGTTGTCCGGAGGGAGTTTTATCTGAGGAGGGTTATGTACTGTTACCGTTTGTGCACAATATGAGGACATCCAACAAAATGTGGGGTCTTCATTATGGTTTCACCAATACCATAATGTCCGGAGACGGTGTCCAACGAAGTCTGTTGCTTTGTTTTCGATGCTAAACTATGTAAGACGCTAACCAATTCGCCGCGCGCGGATAGGAACGACGGAAATTCGATAGCGTCAATTTGCGTCGTTTCTCTTCGCCGTTTCATAAATCACGCCCACGCCCAAGCCGGTAAGTGTCCGTCCGCGGCACACCATTGCTCCGATTGACTGAGACCGGTCGTCAGTGCGCGCCACACCGTCACAGGTGGAGGACACTTGTCGCTCTCAGTTGTCGTTCTTGTCGTCGGTATTCCGAGCTGTCGTTCAGCGGAAACAAGGTTTGATTTGACGCCGCCACGCTGACGTCACACAAGGTAAACAACTCGTTTCGTTCTGTCTTGTTCTTGTGTTCGATGCACGCGCTGACAAATGAAGCGTTCAGCTATTACGCTCTGCGTCGTGGAGGCCGACCTGGTGTTTGCCGCTTACGCATTCAGGCGGAAATGCTCTCATGCAGAGGAGACGCTTCGCTTTGTGCGTTCTCTATTTAAATGTAGTACCAAGGTGATATAGCTTAAGAGCATCTCCACCAACAAGCCAGAGACGTCGGCAAACGGCATTCCAGATTTAAATGTCTTCAAATGTTCACAAGATTGACCATATATCTGATGTAGAAATATTACCATGTATAGTATTACAAACCTTAACCATACTGGGGTTATTGCACAATATCCCAAGATACGCTACTGACTACCCATTTTAAATAAATGCAGCCATCAAACGTAATCACAATTTTGTTACGAGATTAGTATAAACGTATTCACAAAACTCTAAAGTACATCCAACGTCCCGTAGGCTACTGTGTTGATTTACGTCATTCTGGTGGCGGCGTAATCTAGAATTTAGAAGGCGCTAAATGTGACATAGATGTCTTATATATAAATTGACCGTGTTTGCGAGATGCTTGTAAATTAGGTTGTCGGCATTTGACTAAATAATGTATTTATTGGCATATTATGAATAGCACGTAGGATAAAGTGTATATATTAACAATAATCGTGTAAGAAAACTTGACACCTTTCTACAGCAATTGTTGCCATCCGAAATGTTGTGTTCTGTAACCCGAAACATCGGAAAGTTACATGTAGTTGAAGCAAAACAAGTCTACGCAAACAAGGGTAGTCGATAAGGGTAATCGATAAGGGAAATCGATATTGCATTATGGTATTTAAAATAACGCAGCATAGGCCTTGTGTTAAAGTGCTACATTTCTGCGTGCGCTAAATGTAAGCCAATGGCAGTGTGGATTCATTTAATCACCAACGATCTCGTCGCCATATGATTGACGTAATTGTGAACATCCGGGTATTCACCCATACGTGATCCCGTAACGTATAAGTTGACAACGTTGCCACCGTTGCGAACGTTCGTTTTACGTGATCCTTGTCTTTGGCACGTCAGTGTCAATAACGCCGATAGATAATTGCCAAACTCCCGGTTAACTACCAACACCCAGTAAAAAAACATTATTTCCCAAAGGAACAATGCCGAGTCTAAATCAGGCGCATTGTTTATTTGGCCTTTCCGTCGTTGAATAATTCAGGAAACTCGTATTTTAAATGCAATTAGTTTTTCGTCTTTGGGGAGTATATACGCACTTCTTTTAATTAGTCATCTAAACAATGAGAATACTTCTATTTGTTCGTTGCAACCAACACAAATATCGGATCAATACATTTAGTGCAGGATTAAATTGAAAAAAAAATTAAAAGTGTAATGCGCACATTAGAGAGAAAGTATTATCGCGTGTGTTAATAATTGATATTAATTGGAAAGCCTTGCGTCGGATTATCAAGCTGAGAAGGTCGCGTGTAAAACAGGAGTCATAATTACTTTCGATTTTCATAGTGCAAACATGTAGAAATGGTAGTCGTATAGACGCAAGTACACATGCCGAAACACGTACCCACAAGCACGTACGTACACACCTCACGGGCCACTTTCAAGAAGTGTTCGCGTGAAAGTTCTTACACTTACAGGTTAATGGGTTATTTTAGGCCGTTGGCCTTTATTGATACCCATATCCCAGGCTGCTGCAGTGTCGGTCTAGTCTGGCTTTGAATTGTGAGACTGTCTTTGTATTAACCACTGCTTGAGGAAGGCCCATTGGTCGATAACTCTGAGTGAGGAGAAACGGTGCCGAACGTGGAGTCTAGCTCTTTGTTTGAATACCTTCTGTGTGTGTCATCTGGTGTGTCCAAGGTGACTGCTTTCTTGGAAGAAATGTCCACCCTCAACGTGGTCCCATCAATTTAATATCATGTAGGTTTCTATTGAATCAGTAATTACACCAAACCAGGATGACCAAGAAATGGCAAAAAAAAATTGTGGTCTTTCATCAAACACAGACGAACGAAGAAAATGGAATCTTGAAGGACACCCCCCCTGGACAAAGCCAGTTCACTTCTGTGTTCACCAAAGAGAGCCCCTTAAATCCACCCTCACAGGAAGCTGACACGATACGACAGTATCCCCGGATTTCAAAATTGAATATTGCCACAGAAGGTATTCGAAAACACCTGGAGAATCTCAACCCTAACAAAGCCATGGGACCAGACAGGCTTCACCCCAGAGTCCTCAAAGAAACAGACAGAGCAGTTGCTCCTATTCCACACATAATATTTTCTAAATTCCTTGAAAATGGTAAGGTACCAGACGACTGGAAACAAGCAAATATAGCACCAATCTTCAAGAAAGGAGAACGATATTGCCCATCAAATTACAGCCCAGTGTCACTCACGTGTGTGTGCAGCAAACTAATGGAACACATAATATCAAAACACCTACTAAACCACCTAGAAGCCAACAATATCCTCTTTGACAAGCAGCATGGATTTCGGAAAAAGCGATCAACCGATACACAGTTGCTAGCCTTCACACAAGATATCCTGGCCAATCAGCGGAAGGCAAACTGATGTAATTATTATGGATTTCGCCAAAGCGTTTGACAAAGTACCACACCACAGACTAATCCAGAAACTTGAAAGATACGGTGTCACTGGCCCTGTAAACACTTTGGTTGAGAAATTCTTGAAGGGTAGAAAGCAACGCGTGGCATGTGAAGGTATGTATTCGGACTGGGCACCGGTTATCAGTGGAGTCCCACGAGGTTCAGTGATTGCCCCCATCCTCTTTCTTATCTATATAAACGACCTACCTAATAACTTCAAATCAACTGTCCGACTCTTTGCTGATGACACTATTATCTACATAACAATACCAAATGGTACTGATGCGACAGCCCTTCAACAAGATCTAGACAAGTGGGAAGAAACATGGTAAATGGACTTCCATCCCCAGAAATGTAGTGTACTCCACATAACCAGATCCCGTAACCCCAAATACAAACAATACACTCTCCATGGCCACATACGCATAAAGGAGGACAACGCGAAATATCTTGGTGTGATCATAAATAAAGCACTGTCCTAGAATGACACGTATATGGTGTCACAAAAAAAGCAAATGCATCCTTACGTTTCCTACGAAGAAATCTCAAAATTGGCCAGGAAAAATAAATAAATACAGTGCTTATTTCACTTTAGTTAGACCCCACGTAGAATATGCCGCTGCCATATGGGACCCCTACACACAAATGTACAAAAACAAAATAGAGATGATCCAAAGACGAGAAGCACGGTATGTTTGTAACAACTACAACCGTGAAGCAAGTGTCACCACTATGATCAAACACCTGCACTGGCGCAGCCTCCAACAAAGGAGAACCGACATCCGCCTTGTCATGTTTTATAAGACATTACATGGCATAGTCGCCCTGGACCTCTTCCCCCAACTTATACCCCTGGTGAGACCCTCCCGACACACGCATTCTGAAGCTTTTCAACACACCACTAAGCAATTCATCCAGTGTAGCTTTTTACCCCATACAATAGCCAATTGGAATAACCTGCCAGCCAACGCAGCTACAGCACCAAGTTTGAAGATTTTCAGAAGAGAAGATCTCCAGCTTGCAACATTAATTGATATTGCAGTGTTTACGCTATCAACTTTTTCTCTCCTCAAATTGCACTAACATCACTTTTAGCACGTGTGTACACACACCGAGTCTATTAGCCTTGAAGAGAGGGTTGACTCGTATCTGGAAGAAGAAGAAGAAGTCTTCTCTCTGAGTGAGTAGAGTCCCAAATGTCTTAGTTATAGGCGAGCTGTATTGGCTCTGTATTGTGCCTTTTGTAAGATATCCATGTATTGCTAGACATGGGTTCCATGCCAGCACACAGAACTCAAAGTGTGGTATGATGTACGCTCTGTACAGTGTTACAAACGACTGTCTATTCTCTTACGTAGATTATGTGTTCCGTGACTGTACAGAATTATTACGGACCTCGTCGCTAGGCAAAAAGTCGTCAGTGATGGATCCGTCCATTATTCAAGCTTTACGTATATCAACGTTGGAGTCAAAAAGCATTTTCGTAGCTTTGCCTTACTCCTTAGTATTTTGTTGTAAAATGTTCTCATATCAATGCTACTTATTGAATGCCAAATGATAAATACATTATTAAGACGCCAGTTTATATACACGGATTCTTTTGCACCTGCTATGCGGGCCAAATGTTACAATAGCGTCTAGTCTCAGTGAAACAGAGAATGTGTAAAACGAGAAACTCGCACGCACACACGCACGCACGCACGCACGCACGCACGCACGAACGAACGAACGAACGTACGGACAGGCACACGCACGCACATCTTCCACGTAAACAAAACCTCCGCACAGTTAATAATGGTCTCATTGTTTATTTAGCAACGAAAAAGTTCGTTGTTTTACCAACGTTTCCGTAGCATTGGCCGCCAAGACAATGATTAATTGGCGAAGATCGCAATTAGCAATGCGATACATTGGAGTAAACCCGTTCTATTTGGACAAAACAGCATCGGAAACTGTCTTAAGCACGTGCTAAGCGTGACACAACGTAACACTCGTAAAAAACGGTTACGATGCTATGGGAAGACTGTGCCGGGACGCTCTGAGCTTCTATTCGTCTTTTCCACGCCCATCGGTGGGGTGCGGTGGCTGTTTGGGAGAGGGTTGGCCTGTATGTCGAGGGGATCCGAATTCGAATCCACATGTTGTTGAAACTTTGACAATTTCGTTCACCCAACTTTGCCTGTGTCTTTCGGAAGAGACACTAAAAACCGTTGGTCCCTTCTACCATGGTCTCTATGCCAGAGGAAATAAAAGATCCCACACAGGGGGTAAATATGTAACTTGCTGTGGACTCCATCTCTCGTGAATCACAGCAGACGCGGCGGCTCAGTCATTTCTGCTAACTACCTCGCCAGAGGATACGATTGAATGGTGAAACCCGCGGCCAACAGCCGGAACTTTCCCCTATTCTCGACCGGCAGATCTTGGAACAGTTTGGTGCAGGGGGTTCCTGGTGGAAGTGAGGCTTGTTCTTGGTCTGTCTGTCTCAAAGCAAGCCGTTGCCTGGTGAGGCTTGTTCTTGGTCTGTCTGTCTCAAAGCAGGCCGTTGCCTATTGAGTTCTGTAGCGAAGGTGGGCGGCCGAGTCTGCTTAGTTATACTCATGTTGATGTGGCCTTTTTCATGCATTTCTCCAGGGTGTCTCTATATCTCTTTCTCTGGCCGCCACGGGTTCTCTGACCACATGGCTCAGCTGTAACACGAGGTTAAACCATGGTGACGCGCCTTTTAAACTCGCACAAACTTTCTTGGCAGTGTGCAGCATTAGTATGCTTAAGAGTTTTGGACCCTTGGAATTCAGTTAACGTTTTATAAAGCAACACCTCGGCCAGCCGATTTTGTCAAATGCAGATCGTTTTACATTATTTCATTGACCCCCATTCGACGGCTATTGGACAATAATGCGATGACAAATACAGCGCCGCCTGGTGATTTGTCAGTATAACTAACAATAAGAGTGCCGTTTGTCGATTGGTCAATAATGTAACTATGCATGCAGCGCAGAGCCGCCTGGTGATTTGTCACTACAGCTATGGCGTAAGCAGCGCCGCTTTTCGACATAATACGTCGAATTAGGACCCGGTCCCATTGTCCTGTCGACGCGACTGGCAGTGCTTACCGGACCAGAGATGTGGTGAGACCGCAACCTCCCTTCGCGCGCATTAATTGCATTCAAGCAAGGCACGCTCGTTGTACAATAGCGGTGTCGGCGCCGTCGTCGCCAGAACGGCCCATCCATCTTCGCCATCAAACACAGCCGCGTGTCTGACAGAACCAATTAAGTGCCGCAAAGTCAGAAACAATAGCGAGGAAAGACGGTAAACATCTTATCTCGCCATTTCAGACTCGGGCCTGAGCGCGATTTCGTAACGTGCTTTGTGTGATTTTTGTTCGTTTTTCACTGGGACATCGGCAAAAGGCGGGCTTGGAGACGTCTTGCGACATGTTGCAGTGGCACCGTCAACATTGAATACACGCAGGCAGACGTAATGCGGATGTTTATTGATATGACACCCGTGTTGAAACCGATTTAATCCACGTCCCCATAACTGTCAGCCCTACATGCTACGAAATGGGTTGTTTAATATGTGTCTCAGTATATTAAATATGTTTAATATGTGTCTCAGTATGTTAAATATGTTTAATATGTGTCTCAGTATGTTAAATATGTTTAATATGTGTCTCAGTATGTTAAATATGTTTAATATGTGTCTCAGTATGTTAAATATGTATAATATGTATCTCAGTATGTTAATCAACTTGCATATTTCTATTTACCGACGATTCTGTTCAATGATAATATCTAACAAATGTGCAAAATTGTCTGTCTTCGGTATTAGTTAAACGGTTTCATTTGATTTGTCTTCCCCTTTTGTCTGTTTGTTACCACGAGGAGGACACGTAGCCTGATCACTTCTTCTGTGACACAGCTACAGCTACTTCCCTTTATAGCTACCTTTTATTTCCGTTATAGCTACTAATTATTTTTTGCAGTCAAGTTAGTCCCGCTACAGCTACTTCTTTTTAATTATACAGTTCATGAGGGGGCAGGAGGGGTATGAGGGGGCAGGAGGGGTATGAGAGGTATGAGGGGCAGGAGGGGTATGAGGGGGCAGGAGGGGTATGAGGGGGCAGGAGGGGTATGAGGGGGCAGGAGGGGTATGAGGGGGCAGGGGGGTATGAGGGGGCAGGAGGGGTATGAGGGGTATGAGGGGCAGGGGGTGCAGGAGGAGACAAGGGCGCATTACTTATTTCATTTTGCAGCGTATTTGAAATAAAATGTTAGAAACGCCCACACCATAAAAAAGAAAAAAGAAGGACGGATAATAATTTTTATGTAAGCGTGTTATTACAAAATAATTATTTCCACGCTCCGTTGATCTTTCATTAATTGACACAAGAACGCTTTTAGCAGCCGATATTCAAAGAGGCTAGTGATTTGAGATAATTGTTTTTACTAGCAAAAATGCCGATCCTCCGGACGGAATAACGTGGTAGTATTAAGTGACTGTGATAATAACGTGGTAGTATTAAGTGACCGTGACAATAACGTGGTAGTATTAAGTGACCGTGACAATAACGTGGTAGTATTAAGTGACTGTGACAATAACGTGGTAGTATTAAGTGACAGTGACAATAACGTGGTAGTATTAAGTGACAGTGACAATAACGTGGTAATATTAATTGACCGTGACAATAACGTGGTAGTATTAAGTGACTGTGACAATAACGTGGTAGTATTAAGTGACTATAACAATAACGTGGTAGTATTAAGTGACTGTGACAATTACAATATTTTCCAAATTTAACAGAAATATCCACCTATGCTTTGGTACTCGATGGCTTCTGGGAATCCAACTCTCTAAATTGCGACGTAACACTGGCCGTTATGATAACATCTGGTTACGTCTTGCCTTGTATTACGTAACTTCGGATAATTGAAGAAACGACGTATGACGTTGCCAATAATTGTGCGTAACTGTTCGCGTATCGTTGCGGACAATTGTACGTAACTGTTCGAATAGCGTTCACTTACAAGGGTATGAGGGGTATGAGGGGCAGGGGGTGCAGGAGGAGACAAGGGCGCATTACTTATTTCATTTTGCAGCGTATTTGAAATAAAATGTTAGAAACGCCCACACCATAAAAAAGAAAAAAGAAGGACGGATAATAATTTTTATGTAAGCGTGTTATTACAAAATAATTATTTCCACGCTCCGTTGATCTTTCATTAATTGACACAAGAACGCTTTTAGCAGCCGATATTCAAAGAGGCTAGTGATTTGAGATAATTGTTTTTACTAGCAAAAATGCCGATCCTCCGGACGGAATAACGTGGTAGTATTAAGTGACTGTGATAATAACGTGGTAGTATTAAGTGACTTTGACAATAACGTGGTAGTATTAAGTGACTATAACAATAACGTGGTAGTATTAAGTGACTGTGACAATTACAATATTTTCCAAATTTAACAGAAATATCCACCTATGCTTTGGTACTCGATGGCTTCTGGGAATCCAACTCTCTAAATTGCGACGTAACACTGGCCGTTATGATAACATCTGGTTACGTCTTGCCTTGTATTACGTAACTTCGGATAATTGAAGAAACGACGTATGACGTTGCCAATAATTGTGCGTAACTGTTCGCGTATCGTTGCGGACAATTGTACGTAACTGTTCGAATAGCGTTCACTTACAAAAAAAACGCTCACTTACGTGTGCAACTGTGGATTAAAGGAGACGATTGTGCAGGAAAGAGTAAGAAACTGTAGTCATTGAAGTGGTACATGTATCGACTGCGAACAATGTCGATCTCCCACGCGAGAGGAGAAGTGACTGGAAACGCAACCACCTCTCTCGCATGCTACGGGTGTGCTTCTGTCATGCGATGTTTAGTTTTAGTATTGCGGACATGACCGACATCCGCCCACTGCAATCATTGGGACGCGAACGATTCCCGCATGTGTTTGATACTAATTAAACGGCGTAAACCGATTTACTTTTTTTTTACTTCTTTCGAATCCGCCAGTCCCCCGTCGTGTGGAGAACTCGCAGATTCATTAGCATGTAGTGCGTTCAGTCTAGCAGCACTTTGATGAATCTTTGCGCGCCTTATCCACGTGTGAATCTTGTTTTTTTCGATCTCGTGTATCTGATACATTTCCGTCGAACGTATTCCAGTGGTTCGTGCTAAATGCGTCCTAGACAATAGCATATAATAATAACACTATGTTACTAATTAATGCGTGGTAAACATGCGCGCAGAATCAGGTAAACATCTCCTGGCCACTCGATTGCTCGACCTATCGCTAGGGACGTCTTCCGGCAGATAATCTACTAGTGGGTGGAGGTTTTTTTAAAGCATCGAATCCACCGGAATTGCGTGAAGTAATGGACTAATGTAGCTGAATTTGCTCATATTATTATGTGCGACGTGTGTTTGTTTCACGCGTGTACATTTCCGCTTGTATCTTCGTATCTTTCATTTATTACTTCACATTTGTCTCTGCGTCCTTCTGTCTGTCTGTCTGTCCGTTTGCCTGTCTTTCTCTCTCTCTCTCCCTCTCCCTTTCCCTCTCCCTGTCCCTCTCCCTCTCTCTCCTTCACTCCCTGTTTCTTTCTCTCCCGTTCTCCGTCTCTCCCATCTTTTTTCTCCCTCCCCTCTCCCTCTCTCCCTCTCTCTCTCTCATTCTCTCCCTCGCTTTCTCCCTATCTCTATCTCTCTCATTTCCCCCTCTCTCAATTCTTCCTCTCTCTCCCTCTCACTCCCTCTCTTCATCTCTGCCATACATATCCCTCTCTCATTCTCTCCCTCTCTCCATCTTATCCACTCTCCCCCTCTCTTCCTTTTTCCCTCTCTCCACTCTCTCCCCCTTTCTATATATCTCCCCTTTTCTCTCTAGCTCTCTCCCCCCTCTCCCTCTCTCCTTCTCTCCCTCGCCCCGTTCTTCCTCTTTATATATCTTCCTCTTTGCCTATATAAGTATGTATGTCTATGTATATCTCTCTCTCCCCTCTCCCTCCCTCTACCCCTCTACGTTATTTTCTCCCCCTCTCCCCCTCTCCCCCTCTCCCCGTCTTCCCCTCTCTCGCTTTTTCACTATCTCGCTCTCTTCCTTTTTATGTTTCTATCTCTCTGCCTGTATCTGTCTGTCTCTGTCTGTCTATGTCTGTCTCTGTCTGTCTATGTTTGTCTCTGTTTGTCTATGTATGTCTCTGTCTGTCTCTGTCTGTATCTGTCTCTCTATGTCTGTCTCTGCCTGTCTCTGTCTGTCTATGTCTGTCTATGTATGTCTCTGTCTGTCTATGTATGTCTATGTCTGTCTCTGCCTGTCTCTGTCTGTCTATGTCTGTATCTGTCTGTCTATGTCTGTCTCTGTATGTTTATGCCTGTCTCTGTCTGCCTATGTCTGTCTCTTTCTGTCTATGTCTGTCTCTTTCTGTCTATGTCTGTATCTGTCTGTCTATGTCTGTCACTGTCTGTCTATGTATGTCTACGTCTGTCTCTGTCTGTCTCTGTCTGTATCTGTCTGTCTATGTCTGTATCTATCTGTCTATGTCTGTCTCTGTCTGTCTTTGTCTGTCTATGTCTGTCTCTGTCTGTCTATGTCTGTCTCTTTCTGTCTATGTCTGTATCTGTCTGTCTATGTCTGTCTCTGTCTGTATCTGTCCGTCTATGTCTGTCTACGTCTGTCTCTGTCTGTCTATGTCTGTCTATGCCTGTCTCTGCCTGTCTATGTCTGTGTATGTCTGTCTCTGTATGTATCTGTCTCTCTATGTCTGTCTCTGTCTGTCTATGTATGTCTATGTCTGTCTCTGCCTGTCTCTATCTGTCTATGTCTGCCTATGTCTGTCTCTGTCTGTCTATGTCTATCTGTGTCTGTCTATGTCTGTCTCTGTCTGTCTATGTCTGTCTCTGTCTCTCTATGTCTGTCTCTGTCTGTCTACGTATGTCTATGTATGTCTCTCTGTCTATGTATGTCTCTCTGTCTATGTCTGTCTCTCTGTCTATGTCTGTCTCTGTCTGTCTATGTCTGTCTCTCTGTCTATGTATGTCTCTGTCTGTCTATGTCTCTCTTTGTCTGTCTCTGTCTGTCTCTGCCTGTCTCTGTCTGTCTCTGTCTGTCTATGTCTGTCTCTGTCTGTCTATGTTTGTCTCTGTCTGTCTATGTATGTCTCTGTCTGTCTATGTATGTCTATGTCTGTCTCTGCCTGTCTCTGTCTGTCTATGTCTGTCTCTGTCTGTCTCTGTCTCTGTCTCTCTCTCTGCTTTGTCTGTCTTTGTATGTCTCTGTATGTTTCTCTCTGTCTGTCTGTCTCCTCTATATGTATATATTTATCTCTCCCTCTACCTCTCCCTCACCTCTCTTCCCTCCCTCCCTGCCTCCCCCACGTTATGCATATTCCCAGATACAGTTTCAATTAAGCACAACCGTAATAATGCGTACGACGTAACATTGCATTATCCAGCGATCCTGTCTTGACCGACCACGCCGAAATGTAACCGGAGAGCGAACTACTCTCAACAAAATATCGACTAAAATCTCTATAAAAAACCGCCGCGCGCCAGATTGAACAACTCGAGCAAATTGAGCAGCAGCAAATGAAATTATTCCGCGTTCCAGCGAAACTGAAAGCCAAGTTCTTTCGCTTGGCCGCCGTTTTTATGCCACCTCTCACGCTGGTTTCGCGTTACCATCGACGGCTAGTTAGCGCACGCGAAGGAACTTCGCGAGCTACAGGCGGGTGGCGGGGTGCAGGCCCCTTCAAGTCCGGAGCGGTTTAGCTTTATGGTTGTGATCTGGTATAAGGTTATCATTACACGCTTCAGCAATAATATTCATACCCCGGTGTCGTCACAAGGGTACAATGCTGATCTCCCGGGTGGGGGGTTACAATGATGTGAGCCCACGACACTTACCTCATGAGAGGAGTATTTCACTTCCTTTAGCATATACGCCCTAAGGTAGATACATGAGTCTTTTATTACATCGTTCAGAATGTGTTGCTGACTTCTCGTTAGACGATGTAGCAACTTGGTGGGCCATGGGCAGGCTTTCGATCAACACCAACATATTGACGATGCAATTGTCGGCCTTTAAGCTCTTCCAGTCTAGTATTTATTGATAGCGTCTTTCTAGTCCATACGTCGCGTCGACAATAATTACTTCGACGATACGTTCAACGCAGACGCGATTAAAAGTTAAACCGGTCCCTTGACTATTACCTGATCCAGTTAAGATGGCGACAGGCGATCACGTGACCGTGACATCCACGCGATGAGTGCCCGGATGTGAGGACGCCATCGACGTCTCAAGGGTGGCGTTAGCCACCGACGAACAGCCGTCGACAACAATTCGCTTGTCGGATTTTTTTTGGCCGATAGACGGCTGTCACGACTTTCCTTTGCAGAGAGATTCGAAAAACGCGTTGACGATTAATCTCGATCATAAATTTATAAAAACCATTAGTCGTGTCAGTGCTTGGTGGATATCCAAGGATCCCCGGGGAAGACGCCCGTGCCCTAATTGTCGTCCGTGCGAGGTCGTAATGTGAAACGTACTTCGTCGAAACGTCAACAAATCCCAACAGACGCCTTCGTTCCTACATGTCCTCATTTTTTTCTACGTACATCGTCTTATTCGTCTCTCCATCGCATGACCTTTGTGCACTGGGTGCCACTGCAATGTCTCTGGGTTGGCAATGTGTAATATATCATTTATTTATGATTAATCATATAAAAACATTGGATGGAGACCAGTGGGTGGAATATATTAATGTATATGTCGCTATGCATTGTGGTATCTAGGTCGGTGCAAGAACCATGTTGTAACTTAGCAAAATTATTCTATATATTTGATGTTCCTTGTTGGTACATAAAGCATGCACACCGTGGGTTTCAGAGATCTTCCTTAGCTGATGTGTTTTACGCCGAAAGTCCTCATAGTGAGAAGCAACTAGAGTAAATTAATATCTATGTTTTCGTGATTGGGCAAATGGTCAAATTTATGTGGTCTTAAAAACAGCTTAGGCGGGGTTCCACACTTTATTATGTTTGTCAAAAATCGAAGACGGAACACGAACAAATTACACTAAAGTTACTAGCGACGTTCTCTTCGGCTTCTCCTCTTTTGAAGTGCGCCTATCTAACAGCAACGCAAAACAGGAAATTCGCATTCCCAAAGCCGGGTCAAATCTTGCAATTAGTTTTCGTCGGTCCTATGCACGCCGGCGGGACACGAGTGCGGGCGGTCTGCCGTCGTACCTGCCTCACTCGAGGCACATCCATCGCCACCTAGCACGGGCCGGCCCGGGTGCCGACTGTGTGACGTGATGGACACCAACCATTTGGTCGACCCCACCTACCGACCTCGCTCGCTGGCGGCGACAATGTCTCGGGCTGATATCCAATCAGCACCTGACGCCACAACAGCTGATGTTGCCAACCGCGCGGCCGCTATCAGCACAAGCGCTCGTTGAAGTCTGCGCGAGAGAAAAACATAACGTGATCAATTTTACCTTGAAATATGTGCAGCAGTCGGCAGGTCAATCAATAATCATCGTCATAATAGTAATAATGGTTTTTAAATTTCTGCCGTACGCATAGTGCTGTCTGTTGTCGTTAAAGTAGCGTTTGTATGACGTCATCGCGATGCCAGCGGGACACGTCTGAAAGGTTATTATGTAAAGACGCATAAGCACGTGGCATATTATGTCAGAAATAATTGGCGTATGTGTGTATACGACGTACATATGTTCTTATTGGCACAAGTTTGAAAAATATACACACGCACACACACCAATGGTGTTGTAATTTGATTGTGTGAGTTAGTACATGACACATCTTCCCTAGAAGTGTGAAGAAAAAACTCTTCCCTGCAGCTACCCTCGCCGCGATGCCTCGAGGGAGGAGACGGATGCAGTTTTGATCACGTCGGTGGAACGGGATGAATCTTTGGCTCACTCTCCACATCCACATAAAACGTATACTGAATGGCAACGACAGTTCCGGTATCAATATTGGATAAACACAGACGTGGCAACGCAGTGGCAATACTCCCAGTGGGATAATCACTCCACCCGCATTAAACATTAACTGACCAGCCAATTTCTACTGGCAATGCGATGAAAGACATTTTAAATGAAGTTACATCCGAACTGTTGAGGCGTCAAGTACAGAAAATGGAGATTCATACGCATCATAATAATTGAAAATGAAACCTCTCACAATAGCCATAGACGTGTTTGCCAGGGTTCACAACGCTTGTAGGAAGTTTACATACACAGGAGCGTATACAGTCTAGCAAAAGCAATCCATAACGATTTACGCTCAACAGTTTAATCATGACACCAAGCCGACGTTTTCAGGCCAATGCATGTATAATTTATGCATCTCTGACTAGTGAATTTAATATTCCATCATGAGCTCGCCTCAAAGCTGTCTGGCTGAAAAAAAGTAGGCCTAATGCTCACTCACACATGTGCCGTGTGTAAAAAAACTACACCGCTCCTGACAATTATGATTTTTGTTGTATGGACAATCGTTAATGTAGCACTTAGGCGGAATACCAGGAAGCATGAAGTGACAGCATTCACATACTAACGAGAGGCACACGAAGCAAACATTGCTGTACATATACATAACATACGAATGCAAAATGTCACGTCTGTGTGACCTGCGACATTTTGCGTTTTTAATTTGTGATGGGACTCGTTTGCTGCTTTGGAAAATGTGGACGGGCGGGCGGCAGACAGAACACAGACAGACAGACAGACAGACAGACAGACAGACAGACAAACGTACAAACAAAAGATACATACATACGTTGTTTATTTATCCACATGTATGATATACCTGTGTCAATGACAGTGGCATATATTGAACGCAGACACTAGTGCTGCAGTTATAAAACGTAAGCTAATCCATATAGGAGCTAATCCATCTTAATAACCATTGCGACTAATATTTTATTGGGATAACTGTTAGGATATTTACAATACAATTGTTGTTGTCACGTGTCAAGTACTCATCGGCTGAGTTGGATCAGCATGAATTGAACAACACTGCACTGGTTTCCAAACAGACGTTAGCACTCTCCACCAACGGTCTGACGTCCCCCACGAAGCCAATGCGACCCAGATGTTCGATTAGTGGATGATGCTGCACAAACGTAACAGCCGGCGCGCAGGCTGTCCGGCCTGCAACACCTTGCCGTCATCCAGCCTCCGTGGTACAAGCGTGCCGCAACATCCTGGACCATATTCTGTGTACGGTGGCGACAGGACCGTCTCACACACGTAGGGGGCAACTACATTTCCGCGAGGCGCATTCGCCTGACATACACGGTATTGTGCACCGACACGCGGGCCGAGATTCCGTTCCGTTCGCAACTAATTGGCTTAATTGTCTCGTGGTCAGCGACCTCCACCTCTGCGGCACACCTCAGGAAATCACACTTGGTCAACGTTGAACGCTAAATTTGTTTGTTTCTCTTCGTCCACAGTTGGGTCTCTCCAGTGTCTGTTTTGTTCGGTTTCTGCGTCTGCGGGTGTCGCTTGTTCTGGGAATCTCCTAGGCGACCCACGTGTGAGTAGTTCAAGGTATATGCACCAACTCACGATGATTTAACAAGACTGTCACACTAAGCAGAACCCCAGGAAAGTAGCGCTGTAGCGATTCATCGATCAGTCAATGGATCACGATGCTTTTTCCACTGGGGTATATATCACAAGAATCGCGATGTTTATATATATATATATATATATATATATATATATATATATATATATATATATATATATATATATATATATATATATATATATATATATATATATATATATGTATATATATATGTATATATATGTATATATATATGTATATATATATGTATATATATATATATATATATATATATATATATATATATATATATATATATGTATTGTGTGTGTATGTGTGTGTGTGTGTGTGTGTGTGCGTGCGTGCGTGCGTGCGTGCGTGCGTGCGTGCGTGCGTGCGTGCGTGCGTGCGTGTGTGTGAAGATTCGTAGAAGCGGTTGGTCGTGTATAATTTAAAACACATCGTGAAATTAATACCACGATGCAATAACCACCTCTCGTGTGGCATCAATAGTGTATACAGCGGCTTTGTGTATTGGAGTCAAATTCGCTTGCGACCTGTCAGTATATCGCTCGGTCTTAGAGATGTGACTAGTTTTGCTAATTTAGTAATAACAATTTGTTCCTGAACATTGTGTTTTAGTAGACATTTACAGCCGTGTAGACATATGGTATCGTGACACAAATATCACGATTCGTGTCGTATCGTGACTTTGTGCATCGTTACACCATAAAGGACACATTTCGCTTATCGAGAGTACAATAATGTTTCACGTACATGATACCTACATCACATCACGTACATCACATCACATCACATCACATCACATTCATCACATCACATCACATACATCACATCGCATACATCACATCACATCACATACATCACATCACATCACATACATCACATCACATACATCACATCACGCACATCACATCACATCACATACATCACATATTATATATATATATATATATATATATATATATATATATATATATATATATATATATATATATATATATATATATATATATATATACGGGAAGAATCGCTTTGGTCCGATCATTGACCACTGTCCATCGCTTAGCTTACTTGTAGAAGCGGTTGGTCATGTAAAATTTAACATACATCGTGAAATTGATACCACGATGCAATGACCACCTGTCGCGTGGCATTAATAGTGTATACAACAGTGTTTTATTGGGCCGGAGAGTCGTAACAACTTGAGTACTGCGGTGATCTGTCGCGACTTTACCAAGCCCGTCTCCATGCTGTTGCGGCTCCTGTTGGCCAATTGCACATTATGTCACATTATTGTCACAAAATTGTCACAATAGTCAGTGCATATCTTAGTTTCCGGCATCACGGTTTTTTCGTGTCATGTTGAAATTCCAACAACAAATACGTTTCCATTGGATTCGTACTTGTTTTTGAAAAATACAATTCCCTCTCTAGTGAAACTCGAGTTTCAAGTGTAGATGAACATGTGATCAGATAATCAAGCTTAACTATGACAAACGCGCTTTCTCTGTGGCTGCGCCTAGAGGTCTCGAATGAACTCCCCATCACTTTGAAAACATCTAAAACTAAAGATACCTTCCGAAAAAAACTCAAGACATATTTATTCCAAATTGCATTTCCGCCGTACATAGTTCCGCCGTACATAGTTCCGCCGTACATAGTTCCGCCGTATATAGTTCCGCCGTACATAGTTCCGCCGTACATAGTTCCGCCGTGCATAGTTCCGCCGTACATAGTTCCGCCGTACATAGTTCCGCCGTATTATATTTTGATAATGACTTCTGTGCGTCCCTGTTCATGATTATGCTGCTTAATGCTTCTGGTTTGTTGCGCCTCTGAGCTCAGATTCCTGAGGATATAGGCACTAGAAAAGTTTAGTATAATTATAATAATAATAATTATTATTATTATATGGCGCATGAAACAACAGCTTCTTCCAACAATTATGTGTTCAGCCACCTTTTTTATTCATGCTACCTTTTTTACCTATCGGCGTATGTCTAAATCGACGCGTAACCCCTGGCCAGCGCACCACGGTGTAACCAGCCCCTGGCCAGCGCACCACGGTGTAACCAGCCCCTGGCCAGCGCACCACGGTGTAACCAGCACCTGGCCAGCGCACCACGGTATAACCAGCCCTGGCCAGCGCACCACGGTGTAACCAGCCCCTGGCCAGCGCACCGCGGTGTAACCAGCCCCTAGCCAGCGCACCACGGTGTAACCAGCCCCTGGCCAGCGCACCACGGTGTAACCAGCCCCTAGCCAGCGCAACACGGTGTAACCAGCCCCTGGCCAGCGCACCACGGTATAACCAGCCCCTAGCTGGCACACCACGGTGTAACCAGCCCATAACCAGCGCACCGCGGTGTAACCAGCTCCTGGCCAGCGCACCACGGTGTAACCAGCCCCTGGCCAGCGCACCACAGTGTAACCAGCCCATGACCAGCGCACCACAGTGTAACCAGCCCATGACCAGCGCACCACAGTGTAACCAGCCTATGACCAGCGCACCATTGTGTAACCAGCCCCTGGCCAGCGCACCACTGTGTAACCAGCCCATGGCCAGCGCACCACGGTGTAACCAGCCCATGACCAGCGCACCACAGTGTAACCAGCCCATGACCAGCGCACCACGGTGTAACCAGCCCCTGGCCAGCGCACCACGGTGTAACTAGCCCCTGGCCAGCGCACCACAGTGTGACCAGCCCATGACCAGCGCACCACAGTGTAACCAGCCCCTAGCCAGCGCACCACGGTGTAACCAGCCCATGACCAGCGCACCAAAGTGTAACCAGGCGAACACAATTTAATCTGACTAACAGTGTGCATCATCGCAATTCGCCCACCGCATTTTCAGCTTCATAAAAATAGCAGCGTCTAGACCTTCTACATGGCTTAAGTGCAGTCAAGGGACACCTTGTTAACCCAGCATCGACAGCTTTATCGTGACATTTAACACGGTTTCAGTGTGAAGACCACAACCAGGTTTGCATGACAGCGTTGCTTGACAGTCACTGTGAACGAACACTTTCGCAGGAAGAAAGCCAGTCCAATGTCCTCGCTACACTTTACGACGACATCCGGCTAATAATGCTCAGGCGGTGGTCATTGCTTTGTTGACGCAACCATGACAGCGGTCCTTTGTTCTTTAATCTTTTAATTATTCAGTTGCCCGGGCGGTTTGTGTTGGTGACGTCATTTAGTGTGTCAGATCTCGGGAGGGTGGTGCCTCCCAATACGTCGCCAGTATACCGTCATTGAGACAAATTACACGATATATGGGTATATTATGTGTGCCAACGCACGTTGATGCACGTTGATGCGCGTTGATGCATGCCCCCTCATTGTTAGGCTTTATATTTGGAACAACAGCTGTGATTTAATTTCTAGGCAATTGTTTGTAATTTCAGCTAACATTAATATATTAATAAATTAATCTATCTCATGGAACGATAAAAATTTTGCATGTTAAAGGGTATTTTGTTGTATTGCAACTTGAAACGGTTTTAATTTTCGACAGATGTCTAAAGCGTGTTTCGGGGTACCAGTTAGATCAATTTTCAAGGATGGTATACTGCAACGTGTTGAGTGCCTCCCCGCCCCACCCCCCCCCCCGGATGTCAGACACGGAGTGCCCACCGTGCTGAACGACGTGAATGACCTGTGTCCCGGTCAACATCACGGGCGAAGCAGCATTTCTTAACTGGCTGAACATCAATAAAGATTGTATCTAATAACACGAGACAGTGCTGGACAGAACGAATTGGAGAATGATGGCCAAGAGGGTCACCAAGATACGGCTTCACTGAGATTCTTATGAGCTCATAAGCACGAATTCGCTCATTAAAATCGATTTCCCTTATTAGCTATGATCGAGACAGAAATGTGCGCTTAAATAAGAATCCATCATAGCAACGATGTGCCGTAGAACTAGTGACCTCTGTGACACTGCGTCTTCTTTTATAATATTGCATTTTGCTCTTCACACAATGAGCAAATGAGTCAAATGTGGTTAAAGGTTAGTCGATGGAATGTATTATTAGACAATGTTTTGTAACCAAGGGTGCACACCGTGGATCTTACGATGACACATGTATTATTAGACAATGTTTTATAACCAAGTGTGCACACCGTGGATCTTACGATGACACATGTATTATTAGACAATGTTTTATAACCAAGTGTGCACACCGTGGATCTTACGATGACACATGTATTATTAGACAATGTTTTATAACCAAGTGTGCACACCGTGGATCTTACGATGACACATGTATTATTAGACAATGTTTTATAACCAAGTGTGCACACCGTGGATCTTACGATGACACATGTATTATTAGACAATGTTTTATAACCAAGTGTGCACACCGTGGATCTTATGATGACACATGTATTATTAGACAATGTTTTATAACCAAGTGTGCACACCGTAGATCTTACGATGACACATGTATTATTAGACAATGTTTTATAACCAAGTGTGCACACCGTAGATCTTACGATGACACATGTCGCTCTTTGTGATGGATTTAGAGAGCGTCTTAATGAAACGCAATTAGAAAACGCTAAATAAAATGAAAGATGGATTCTGTTTTAAGATGGACTGTCCTTATGCGCTGATTACCTTAGTGAAACGGTCCCCGGATGTCGACTACGACATGACGGAGAGTGAAAAGACATGACACTATACAGCGTAAGCACGTCTAAGCATTGTAAGAGGGGATTTGGCAGGAAGATAGCAGGTGGGCGGTTAGTCCTAAGCATCGATGAGAGAAGGTTGGACCCCCAAACGGGTGGGAGATGTGACGGTGAGACCCCCTGCCACGCCCCCTCATAACGACAGTCGGAATGTACCGACACGAGTGTCGTGACATGGTGTCGTGACATGACCCGCCTGTTGCGGTGAGAACGTACTGCATACAAATGCTACTGTTATCGCCCACTCGACAATCTCGCTGGCTATCTATACAGGTTATGGTCGCTCGTTAGCCATTGATCTAAATCGCCGTTGTTTTTATTCCGTTCTATTTGCAAACCGTGGCGTGTAAATGAGCTCGTAGAACATGGATTCTGTTTCACGTAAGATAAACAACTCGTTGATGTAGTTTGTACATAGGACTGTTTAACGGCGACGCTAGTTCTGTGCTGGAAGCGATAGGGCGCGGGAACTTTTGCAGTTGTTTGACCAGACGACGAGCATAATGACTGCTGATGAAACAGGACAAGAGTGTTACTCCGATTAGAGGCGTAAGGCATGTGTTATTGGTTGTAGATTATGTTGAACATGCAATTTCATGCAAGTTCGGAAGGCCCGATGAGAGCTGATCTGGACGGAAAGAATTTACTTCTCTTAATTTACTGTGTGTGTATGTACCCTGACATGTGTGGTTGATGATATTATTTCGCACTCCGTTCACACCCGAGTGACCCCGCCTCTGACCCCTACCAATGACCCCTACCCCTAACCCCTAACCCAATGCAGCATAACCCTGCGAAGACGTTCCAGTGATGCCCACATATGACTTCGTCTTCTTTATAAGTGCATAACCCTACTTTGTGGCGACAATATAAAACAGTACAAACATAAATTGGGAGTAATGTGATAAACGCATCCAATATACGTACGTACGTACAATATACGTACGTACGTACGTACGTACGTACGTACAATCCTGCACATGTCAAACTGACTTGCTGGCCGGCCGCTCCACGTAGTGACACACGTATCTGTCTGCTTGCGTATCTGTCCGCGTGTGTGTTTGTGCGTGTGCGTGGTTTCGTTTGGGCGTTTGTGTGTGCCTGTATGCACATGCGTGTGTGTGCGTGCATGCATGCATGCGTGCGTGCGTGCGTCCGTGCGTGCGTCCGTGCGTGCGTGCCTGCGTGCCTGCCGGCCGGCCGGCCTACCTATCTGCCTGACTATCGTATCACTCGAGCATATCAAAATATAGTTGATTAACAATATTTAAAAAACTATTTAATATATTATTATATAAATATTTAGCATTATTTATTATTGTTATTATTATTATTATTTCTGTGTATTGAATTATTATTATTATTATGAGTAGTAGTTGTAGTTATTCATTTTGAATATGCTGTGGGACGTAACGAATAATTTTGGATCTGGCGCTATGCCAAATAAAATATTATTTTTACAATAAAAAACAACAGCATCACAACAGTTCAGTGGCAGTTTCTGGTATTTTACCTATTGTAATGCAATTACCAAGGATCTGTGTTAGATGGCCCGTAATTGGAACACCTCTCAGATATCCAGTAACCGTTTACCACGGCGTGCAACGAACACGTTATCTGATCGCCTGGAGGCACGTGGCCAATGAACACACAGTTTTAAGTGAATACCCGATGTTAGATTTACACGTTGTTGAAAAAAAATTAGACTCTCGATAAACCAATGGCGCCCTTGTCCACTTGCTTTCAGGAATGTGTTTCTCTGGATGCCAATCTTGTAAAATCTGGTTAAATCGTGTTATCATTCACAAAAACACTGTCCCCGGTTCGGTTACTTTTGCCGCTGCTATTAACATTTCAGTTGGTTCTAGTAGTATTTCTGTCATAACTACCGTGGCAATTGATGCTGTTGTAGATAAACTTCGCCTAACTCCGCCTGTGTGTGTGTTCCCGCTATAAACACTTTTCGGGCCGAAACAATCAAATTGCAAACAATGTATCGGGCTTATTAAATGCACGGCAGTATGCATTAAACATATTTATTTTAGTATCAAAACATTATTTTATTAAGTAGAAGGAAACGACGAAGAGGCTACCTCCCTTTAACCGTTTGTGCACAGAAATGCATAGTTCTGGTCGCAATTGTAACGATGATTTTTAGTAAAAAAACGAATACTGCTATAAAGGATGCGTATTACGTTGCACGCATTTTGCAAATATGATCGTCAATCACACAACAATCTTCTCCAACTTTCGACTGCTGGCATTTTGCCAGTTGATTACTACACAGTAGTATAGTGGCAAGCTTCTGTCGCGTGAGACAATGCTTGGCTTAGCTGCTTCATCACCACGTCGGTATACGTTGCCAGCACGACGCTTCGCCTGCTCCGTCTCCTGGTTAGTCCAGGACGCTTTCATGTCAATACCTGAACCGCCACTTAGACTGGCTCGCCAGGTAGGTCGGTCTTCGGCAACTGTTTGCCAGTGCAGAGGGTCGATGCCATAGTCTTCCAGATCTCTTTTGATTACGTCCTTGTATCTCGACTTCTTCCTTGCCGGGCGCTTGGCTTCCATCCCCGCACTAGATGATCTTCCAAGTCATCGTATTCGCCTCTATTTGAGAATGATGCTCACTGGTGTTAACTTGCAGCGTCGTAGAATCTCAAGGTTGGTGACTTTCTCCTGCCATTTCACGCCATGTTTGCCATTGGTTGTTCGTGTCTACGCTCCACGCGACATGTTGCTGATACACTTTCACTGAAAGCTTCAGTTTTATATGTAGTCCAAGGCACTTGTTGCACTGTTTGTCTTCCAAAGGATGTTGCAGCTTTGCCTAGTCGTGTGTACCGTGTCAAGTGTGAAGTTATTCGATATGATGGAACCTTGACTTGACTTAAGTGACCACTCGCTGTCCTCCGGGAAGTTGCACCCGTCCATTCTGCTCTATTCATGGCTGTCAACAGTGGCAGCCCAGTATCACTCCTGATCTGTTCACTTCATCTCTTCAGTGGCCGTCCTCTCTTCTGTTGTCCTTTGAAGTCTTCGTTGTATTCTTGTCTAGCGATGTTGTCTCTTTGCATGCAACACACTTGCCCAAGCCGCCGAGTCTTCTGCTTCTGATGTGATAGATTCAGGGGTAAAGGTGTCCTCTCTGATCTGGTACTTTGTAGTCTGCCCGCCCTTGTAACCTCTAATAGCACGCAGGCGGCGCATCTCAAAAACCTCAAGAAATTGTATATCGTGTGATCGTAGCATCCAGTCCTCCGCACCATAGATTGCTATCGGCAGTATAAGGGCGCCATATAATCTGGCTTTCGATCTTGTTGAGATGCTTCTGTTGGTAAATATGCAATTTCTGAGTCTACCCAAGGCTGCCGATGCTAAGGCTGTGCGTCGACTCTCTCTCTCTCTCTCTCTCTCTCTCTCTCTCTCTCTCTCCCCTCTCTCTCTCTCCCCCCCTCTCTCTCTCCCTCTCTCCCTCCCTCCCTATCTCCCTCCCTCCTTCCCTCCTAAGTAATAGTAATAATTTAATTTTTATGTAGCGCAGTTTCTTTTACAGCATCAAATAAAATACATATAAAACTGTGCTAAATACTAATAAAATAAATATAAGAATAAAATAATTATATATATATATATATATATATATATATATATATATATATATATATATATATATATATATATATATATATATATATATATATATATATATATATATATATATATATATATATATATATATATATATATATATATATATATATATATATATATATATATATACATATATATATATACATAATATATATATATATATATATATATATATATATATATATATATATATATATATATATATATATATATATATATATATATATATATATATGTGTGTGTGTGTGTGTATGTGTGTATGTGTGTGTGTGTAAGTAAAGTTTGAAGTAAAACCTAACTCAATACAGCTAAATGAAATTATTTTACCTAAAATAATTTCAATAAGTTAAATGGTAAAATGGTACAATTAATTATAATATGTCAGTTGTTCTGACAATACCCTTGACAGAACAGAAATATGTTCAGGGCTTTCCTGAAAGACGCCGCCAAACCAGATATTCTATGAGACAGTGGCAGTGCGTTCCACGAGCACGGACGTTGCAGAATCAAAGCAATTGACTACATGCTTAAGCACAAGATGATCCGTTGACCTTGGGCTGGTTAAGTTCCGCTAATAAGAAGATTTCCCTAAGTGAACAGGTTTGATTATCGCTTACACCGGCTGACAGCGGCTGTTCTTGGCGGCGTCGTCCTTTCCGGATATCAAAGGGCCCAAGAGATGGTAATCGAGTGTGAAGAAAGGCTGAGATTAATTGCACAAAACTGTGCCAATGGGGCGTGTGCCAAACAAAGACGCCATACTGCAGTTACGAGTAATTTTATTATTTCCGTACGATCTACTGTACATTAGGAATGTACGAGACGTACAGACATGCACGTACGCTCTCATATGGCTTCGCACGCACGCACGCACGCACGCACCAACGTACGCATATACTCATGCACGAATATAAATCTGTTATTGTCGCTCGGTAAATATTGACATTTAGGTGAACGTACACCGTTTTATTCTTCTTCCTTGGCGTACGTTATTGGAATAGGATTACTTGGTTCATCCGACCTTGTACTCGATACGGAATAGGCTATGTGGCTGATTCTGTAATAGAAGTTCCATAGAGCGACTGCTGTGTGCAGATTTCTGAATACTTGCCACAGAATACGAAATATACAATGCTGGTAGCGTTATTTCGATTTTACTTGATTTATTGTGTGCGTGTGTGTGTGTGTGCGTGTGTGTGTGTGTGCGTGTGCGTGTGCGTGTGCGCGTGCGTGTGAGTGTGAGTGTGCGTTTGCGCGAGTGTGGTGCTTGTGTATTATTTGGCGAAACAATTGGCGGCCTCCATGTCATGGTGCGCTTACTTATCAATATAAATTGTAATTTGGATAATACCATATTGTACATTAATCAACATATGCTTGTATATGATGTAATGTGTACATTTATTTGATGTATACTGATACGCCTCGTAATACACGTGCTACCGGAACCTGCCACGTGTCTGAAAAAGTATCTTGCCACTTTTAACTGCTTAATTATGTTTGCAACTATGGAAGTCGGTCACAGCATCCCGTGGTTTTAACCATCTTCAGCGTTGCCTCAAGAATATCACCGAGGGAACGCGCTACGCGCAATGCTTGTGGAAATATAAGCCAATTTTGCAATCGACAAAGAAACGTGTGACGTTAAAAAAGAATGAAAACGCCGCGCCAAATGAAGCAAACTTAAAAATGCTGCAGCGTCTGTTGGAAATCACGCATCGACCGATTGCGCGACTTCGGAGACCTCCGCAGCGATTAACCAGCCCTCATCAAATAGGTTCATCGTCCTTCGCCTGAATCAGTTTTTGCGGGATCGACCAGCCGTCTATCGACAGTCAGCGGAGACCATCGTCGATAAAAAACACGGCACATATGCTAATTGGTTGAACAAAAACCGACTCGATCCGATTTGTGCTATACGCACAAAATCAGTATAATGAGCGAATATCCTGTCGTGTTGCTCGCTGAGGATCCGTCATCGCTGGCTAAGGATCCGTGATCCGTCATCGCTGGCTGAGCGGGGACGGACGGACCTCGGCGGTACCTACGTCTTCAGGCGGAGTCGCCTCGCTCTTGATTTAACAAGATTTAACAAGATTTAACAAGATTTGCCATCCAAGCCAAAGGCCCAGATGGCAAGTGGACAAGGAAGCCATTGGCTTATCGAGAGTCCAACAATGTTCACCTACTTATAACCCGCCCTCCTGATATATGTGTCAACCTTGTTTTTAAACATATTCACGCTGCTAGCAGTTACACAATCTGTAGACAGTTTGTTCCATTCATTTACTGTCCTCTGTGAGAACGAGTGCTTCCTGATGTCCAATCTACATTGATCCTTTACTAATTTTACCTCATGTCCTCTAGTTCTGCTATCCTTCTTGAGTGAGAAAAACATATTTCTATCAATATTTTCATACCCATTCAATATCTTAAAAACTTCAATCTGATCTCCTCTTAACCTCCTTGTCTCTAGAGTTGTTAAACCACATTCTTTCAGGCGTTCTTCATAACTAAGGTCTCTAAGTTCTGGAATCATTTTAGTTGCTCTCCTTTGTATGCGTTCAAGCGTATCTATATCCTTCTTACGATATGGTCTCCATGCTTGTATACAGTATTCTAAATGAGGTCTAACTATTGCTTTATAAAGAGGTATAATTAACTTTTTTCCCTTGTATGTTATGTTTCTTCTAATCAATCCAAGAATTTGATTACCCTTTGAAGCTGCAATACCACACTGCTCTGAAACTTTCATATCAGCGCTTATTGTAACTCCTAAGTCCTTTTCTTTTACAGTAGTACCAAGAACAGTAGCTCCCATTTTATAGTTTACATTCAAGTTCCCATGTCCTGTATGTAGGCATTTACATTTCCCAAAATTGAACAGCATCTGCCATTTCTCAGACCATTTCACTAATCTGTCTAGATCGTTTTGATGCACGGGGAACTCCACCAGGGTCTTCCGGAGAGATGTATGGTTGAGTCTACACGCGTCGTTATATAAGATTCTGCCTGTAGGACTGTGCATTATGACTTTCCATACATAATTTAGCATACAGGACTTCTGATTTCTTGGCTGCAGATATCTGGCGGATATCTGGCCGATTTCGGAAGCATTCAGCCACGATTGCAAATACTGCGAGAAATCACTCGATCGAACTGGTACGTCAGTGTGCATTACCAACTGTTCATGTTAATGCAGTTGGGAAACCAGACGCAAGTCGTGAATGGGCAGAATTGGTTTGTCGGCAGGAGGACCAACCCCGGTCGGCGCAGTTGAAGGTCGGACACTTTATGCATCGTAATATAACCTTCAGTGCCGTTAGTGCTTTACACAATCAGCCATACGGACAACGTTAACAATAGATATACCCAAGTACGGCAGAGCAATTCTGGTCGCGCAGTTAACAGAGAAAAGAAGAATTGTTCGGTTCGTCGGATGTTATGTGCTTTAAGCTGCAGCAGTGGCACCATTCAGTAACTATAAAGAGACTATGTCCTATATATCCCGTGCGTGTGTGTGTGTGTGTGTGTGTGTGTGTGTGTGTGTGTGTGTGTGTGTGTGCGTGCGTGTGCGTGCGTGCGTGCGTGCGTGCGTGCGTGCGTGCGTGCGTGCGTGCGTGCGTGCGTGCGTGCGTGCGTGCGTGTTGAAAAGTGACAACTTGGATTATGCGGCACGACATTGCGTCGTTTCTTGTTTTACCGACAGACAACTTCATTATCATTTTCTTCAGAATTAAAGATAGCATTGATACTCTTGATGGTGCTTTCAAGAAGCTACCTTGCCCGTAGTTAAAAGACCCCACGTTAGATTTACTCCTTGAGGTATTGAGTATCAAACCTCAAAGAAAACGACTGCCGGGAGCAATTGTTTGAGGCGTTAATTACAGTCTCTGTTTCCTCTTCGTAGCTTCCGCTTCGGATGTTTAATCGGGAAACCTCCAAAAGATGATACTACGTATGCGCGTGTAGCCGGATCGCCCAGTACAATACGTTCTCCTGTCACGTACGTCTGTCCCTCCGGCTGTATAAAATACCACATGGAAGTTGTGGACCATTCAAGAATGCCGTTGTCTAGACGTAGTTGTGTTTGCGCGTCATATCATGTTGTGGGCACGTGTGTGTAGCTATTGTAAGTGGCGGTTATGCCTTCGGGTCGGTGTTGGGCGGTGTTCGACTAACACCTGACTCGCCAGCGCCCGACGCCTTGGGTAAGCACAACGGCCGGACGTTCTGCGGCAGGTCGTTTGGTGATAGATCTGCCCTAACGAGATTTTTTCCGAATTAACCTAAGTAATACATTTTTCGAGTTAACCTAAGCAATATGGAATTTGGTGGCTTATCAGAAAGGCACGCGCACAAACACATGCACGCACGCACACACGCACACACGCACACACGCACGCACGCATGCTCACACACACACACACGCACGCACGCACGCGCGCGCGCACACACACACACACCCCAAACAAAGACAAGTCACGGCAAATTTAATTTAATTAACATTCTTACTATGAGGATTGAAAGACATTGAAAGAGATGTGCGCGTGACACCTGCTTCAGGAACTGTTATGGCGATGGTTTTACTGATGTCGGACGGAGCAACCCATGCTTTAATGTTGCAGTGACGAAGCACATGTTGTCCCGCGAAGGTAACTAATTTGGTTGCGCAAAAAAATAAGCAACACAGGAGCCCGCCTTCCCCTTTGTGACACTCTCGAGCGGAAGACCGGCATGCGCTTCGTCAACTTCGCTTGTTCGCGTGTTATGTTGTTACTCTACCTGCACTGCCAACGGCCAACGAACCAGGGTCAAAACAACCCCAACTGTTGCATCTCAGACCAGACCCTATTCATGGCCAACTAGTAAACGCCTAGTTAGTGTGAGAGACGGTATCATCCGTAATTCTGGCGAAACAGCGTGGATGCGCTGGTCGCATCGCTCTCGTGGGTGAGGAAGATGAACGCTTAATGCAGTCCCCACACGGATGCAACGAAGAACAAGTTGCATCATCTTTCACCGTCGTTATCTGTCCGAATCATGTCCAATTATGCTTCAAAGGAACTAGTGGACATTCAACCTGAAATGACATTTGTGTGTTTTTCGTCGCAGTTAGACTTCTCGGCCGGGAAGTCGATGGCGACTGTCTCGCCATATCGATGTGCTGCTAACAACGGCGACGTCGCACATATGCGAATTAGAGAAGTGGGTAGCACTGATAACGTTGCACGTCATTCTTTTTGCATTATGTTTGAAATTCCTGACGTGAATGAGAGGCGGGGGTTAACATTATGATGAGTGTTGTTAAAAAGAAGATGACGATAGATCGGTACAAAGACGCATAAGCCAACTCAGTGAAGACTCATCTGTACGTGTGACGGTGTCCCGTTTCATCTTAAGTGCCGTGTGTTCGTTGATACTTGAAACACACGACATGACCTCGTGCGAGTGAACGTTATTTTATATGTTCTTTGACACGCCACTAATGTCTCTCGCTGGATGCTGACTGACTGGTCTGTACCGGTCGAGCTGCGTCCGTCACGGCATGCCATGCATATATTAATGCCCTGGGATGGTCTGACAGTCAGCTGGCAACATATACACCAAACCACGCCTGGTTCAGCAAAACACCGACGAACAACCTTGCATTCACACCGGTATTGATTCGGGGAAGCGGATTCGCTGACGGTGGTTTTATCTGCGGAGAAGCGGACTCCTAAACGGACGGTTCCCGGATTTGCGATTGCTTGGGCTTCATACTGAGGTAAAACTCGTTCAATAGTTAAGCGCTGTACTGCTGGAACACCTCAAGATATTGACGTGTGGCGGGTGGATTCACGACAGGTGTTTATAATTGCTTAATGACACGTTGGCGTAGAAGTGTTGCAGACGGCGACGCAGGAAGTACTTTGTGTTCAGTTTGTGTTTTTGTATTTCGTAAAACGGGTCAGATGCGTGCATCAGAGGGACAGTGTTGTTGGCAGACGTTCGCAATGTGTGTATCTATGATTCGTCGTCATTTTGTATTAGTCGTGTACATTAAAACATAATGCAGGTGCATGGTGATATTTTGTAGGCAGGCAGGTAGTATAGTACTGATCAAAGTGCTATATTGATACAAGATAGCGTGTTCAAGATTAACGTTGGAACTCGTTCCGCTTCCTAGTTGGCTGGCTGGTTGGCTGGCTGGCTGGCTGGTTGGCTGACTGGCTTGCTGGCTGGCTGGCTGGCTGGCTGGTTGGCTGACTGGCTTGCTGGCTGGCTAGTTTTCGGAGAGCAGACATAAATGCAGAAAGACACACAGGCTGACAGACAGACACTCAGGCTGACAGACAGACACTCAGGCTGACAGACAGACACCCAGGCTGACAGACAGACACCCAGGCTGACAGACAGACACCCAGGCTGACAGACAGACACTCAGGCTGACAGACAGACACCCAGGCAGACAGGTAGGCAGGCAACGTTGCTGTTTTGGGGGAACTAATTGTACCCCACCAAAACTACCTATTTTCGTTGACGAGATGTACGCCCACACCACCAAGAGCGGTTTAACGGTTTGGCGGACACGAAATCGTGCGAAACTAACATCTCTTAAAAATAGCTTCGTATATATCAGCGTTGTCGCGAAAGCTACGGAGAGCTTTTTCTTTAGATTTCGTTACGTGTCGTGGAGAGCCGTTTCCGTCTGATGTATCGCCAAAAAAACATACAACACCATAAGTGCAGTAGGTATAATATATTATTTAACATCTTGTCCGACTACGCATGAAACTCGACACCATTTGGGCGCTCACCTGTTCCAAGGGCAATAGTCGCCACCTTGTTGCAAGCGCTGGTCGATTGCGATGGATTTGATGAAATGCAGTGCAACACGAACAAAAAGAAGCATGTACTGTCGACGTCATATATATATTAAATGAATATTGCGTTTTGGAATGTCAGTATCGAAATCTCATCCACCCACAAGGCAATCAATTGTCTCCTGGTTATATGGTATAACACACTCGACCAGACCTGGTTGTCCGTGTGAGCGGAGACGGTCAATTCGTTCGGATGCCTTCGGCGACATGTGCTGAGTCAAGCCGTTATTACGCTGCTAAATATAGTTTATCATCTTGTTTTGATCTACTTTTTGTTCCCACGTTTGAAACAAACATCGAAGCTAGGGCTCTCTCGACTACTCTTTGGAACTCACTCCATGTAAGCGTACAAGGTCAGCAGGAATTATAATAACATTTTGCAATTACGCCAGTAGAAGATAGTGTCGTGTTTTGTTGGCGTGATGTCTGGAACAGTTCAAATATCGCGGGTGTCACATGACTTTACCACGCATGACGAAGTCATAAAGGTCGCCCCATAAATGAAATTGAAGCGTACACATCAGAAAGATGTAATCGGTTCTGAACAATGTTGTTGACCAAATATTCCAACAACAACCAATTATACAAAGAATTTATTTCGACGTTGGACTCATAAGTTAACATGTGTAACGAACTTACCTCGACGTTACGCGGTATCTCTAACTTAACATGTGTAACGAACTTATCTCGACGTTACGCGGTATCTCTAACTTAACATGTGTAACGAACTTATCTCGACGTTACGCGGTATCTCTAACTTAACATTTGTAACGAACTTACCTCGACGTTACGCGGTATCTCTAACTTAACATTTGTAACGAACTTATCTCGACGTTACGCGGTATCTCTAACTTAACATTTGTAACGAACTTACATCGACGTTACGCGGTATCTCTAACTTAACATTTGTAAAGAACTTATCTCGACGTTACGCGGTATCTCTAACTTAACATTTGTAACGAACTTATCTCGACGTTACGCGGTATCTCTAACTTAACATTTGTAACGAAGTTACCTCGACGTTACGCGGTATCTCTAACTTAACATGTGTAATGAACTTACCTCGACGTTACGCGGTATCTCTAACTTAAGATTTATAATGAACTTATCTCGACGTTACGCGGTATCTCTAACTTAACATGTGTAACGAACTTATCTCGATGTTGTGTTTATAAGTTAACATAGTCACGTTGGCGTCAACATTCTGTAGAATGCAGTAATTAAACATCGCATACCATTTGCGTTACATATAACAGTGAAACAATTGCGACCTAGACATATATCTCACATATAGATAAATGGTATTATACAAACACAATGTTCGAAACATCGATTGTTTACAATTTTGCGACCGTTTTCCAAAATGATTATTCATAACTTTATACAGGTATACAATATAGATGTTTTCATTATTATTTTTGTTGCCATTGGTGTATGTCTCAAGTATGAATGCAGTGTAAATAATGTCAATGAGTGGAGTGTGCGTTCGCAACATGCGAATGAAGTGAAATCACAAGATGTAATGTAATTATGCGCCAACAACAAGAGGTAATGTAATTATGCGCCAACATGCCAAACTGTTTTTTTCTGTCTCAATGGATTAACCTAGCATTAGCAAGAAAATGGGGAAAAAGTTGCCAAATAGGCATAAAACAGAGTATTGATGGATACATACTCACGCAACTTGATCATTTATTGGGAAACTAATCAGTCCGGTGTGGGAAGAGGCCAAACATTGCAATGTTAATTTACGTGTTTGCGTCATGTGTGACAGAACGCAGTGACCTTCGTATCTTGAAGGCAAAATCTGGATTCATGTCGGCCATTTTGATCGAACTTTGCTGGTTCCAATCATCCGTCTCCAGATATCTTAATCCCATATTGTCGTTTTGAGCTATCCAGGTTCCAGGCCTTCCCTTAGACAGTATTGGTTTGTACTTGCATGTTCCAGACCTTCCCTTAGACAGTCTTGGGTTGTACTTGCATGTTCCAGTCCTTCCCTTAGACAGTCTTGGGTTGTACTTGCATGTTCCAGTCCTTCCCTTAGACAGTCTTGGGTTGTGCTTGCATGTTCCAGTCCTTCCCTTAGACAGTCTTGGGTTGTGCTTGCAGGTTCCAGTCCTTCCCTTAGACAGTCTTGGGTTGTACTTGCAGGTTCCAGTCCTTCCCTTAGACAGTCTTGGGTTGTACTTGCAGGTTCCAGACCTTCCCTTAGACAGTCTTGGGTTGTACTTGCAGGTTCCAGTCCTTCCCTTAGACAGTCTTGGGTTGTACTTTCAGGTTCCAGTCCTTCCCTTAGACAGTCTTGGATTGTACTCGCAGGTTCCAGGCCTTCCCTTAGATAGTCTTGGGTTGTACTCGCAGGTTCCAGTCCTTCCCTTAGACAGTCTTGGGTTGTACTTGCATGTTCCAGTCCTTCCCTTAGACAGTCTTGGGTTGTGCTTGCAGGTTCCAGTCCTTCCCTTAGACAGTCTTGGGTTGTACTTGCAGGTTCCAGTCCTTCCCTTAGACAGTCTTGGGTTGTACTTGCAGGTTCCAGGCCTTCCCTTAGACAGTCTTGGGTTGTACTTGCAGTACTCTGCAAATGTTAGCCTCTGTATCTAGCTGTAACTGTACTCGAGTCGTAGTTAAATAGCGCTGCCAGCGAAAGTTGAAAGCGGTTCGCAGCATTCTTGTGTAACGCGTCTTAATAACAGAGCTAATGCATGTATTAGGTAAATGCTGGCTCAGTTGCCTACTGGGTGTCTATAAATAAGCCACCGCGACTTCCATCGGGACTTCCCTCCCTTCTTCCAATCATATCTTGTTCCTAAGGCCGGTTTACACCAGCGATTTGTCGGCCGACGCGGTGTCACGCGAGGAATTAGGGAGTCGGGGGAGAAGTGGTTCCAATCTCGCTAACAGTTGACCTAAATTATGCGGCGGCCAATCAGCGGCCGACAGTAGGTGTGTCCACTCAGTGCTTACATCAGAGATAAGATATTCCTTAGATCTCAGAGATAAGATGTGTTTAGGGAACTACTTGTCTTTAGTGACACAAACCTTTGATCTTATTCTTGTATTGGCATTGTTGGCAATAGTTGTGTACCACATTATGACTACGCCAGCATGCAAACTATGGAACAGATGGAATATGGTGAATAAATATTAAAATTATCATTACAAAATGTACCTGTCATGCATATTTTACTCGGTTTTGTGTTGCTCTGTGTTGAAAACTCAACCGTCACGGATGAGCGACCATCGTTATTAACACGAGGAGATCAATCAAGATCGCCTGACGTTAAACTAATAACCTATTTCTGCCATCATCAATAAACCAAGAATCGTGTACCGCAGGCCAACGGAGCGTAAATGTCCGGACCAAATGTGTTTTACACTTGCCTACCGGGTCGACATGGCCCGAACGTTGTCGTGATGTTCGTCAGGTTAACGTTATTCGAACGTTGTGATATTTGTCAAGATAACGTTGTTGTTTGGTTGGTCATGTTAACGTTTGTCTAACGTTGTTGTTTGGTTGGTCAGGATAACGTCGGTATCAGTCAGGTTAACGTGGCTCGAACTTTACTGTATACGTGTTGATCAGATTAACGTTGTTGTGGCGTTGGTCAGATTAACGTTGTTATTGTGTTGATCAGGGTAATGCTGCCGTCATGGTGATCGTCTTTGTAGTCGTTTTCATGCGTTTCATTATCATAATAATAATAATAATAATCATCGTGATAATCACCATCAACGTTATCACTATCAACATTGTCATTATAGCATAGTCATTGCTCCTTGTCGTAGACCAAACAAAGGTGACCCTTCATTATCGTCTTCTACTGTTTTCTCTTCACCTATTGCCCACATATCCCCTGTCGTTAGCCTTGTCCGTCGCAACTGCTTCCTCTCCGCTGCCTTCCTCCCCGCTGCCTTCCTCCCCGCTGCTTTCCTCCCCGCTGCCTTCCTCCCCGCTGCTTTCCTCCCCGCTGCCTTCCTCCCCGCTGCCTTCCTCCCCGCTGCCTTCCTCCCCGCTGCCTTCCTCCCCGCTGCCTTCCTCCCCGCTGCCTTCCTCCCCGCTGCCTTTCTTCCCGCTGCTTTCTTCCCATGACTTGTGTCACACCTTCCTCTTCAATATTGCTTACATAAATTACCCTTAAAATCAATTATACCGTCAACACTTTATTTGACGTTATCGTCGGCCATTGCTATTCATATGGTAACGTTTATTCTAATGCTTCGCGTTGACACGCCAATTAGATTGTTGTCAAGTTTTCCGGAATCTCATAACTACTTGATTTTGCGGATCGCCGTGCATGTGCGTTTGTGTAGAAACTGAATTTAAGCTTAAGCCAAACAAAGGCATGTCGGTCGCAGAGAAAACACGCAGCGACGTTTTTTGATTCCGCGAAAAATAGCCAATGAACCGTGGCGAAATTAAATTAAGCTTTCTCGGGTGTTCAAAACATGCCAACTGGCTGGTCGATTGGAGAATCTACCGGGAGTTAAGAAAACTATTCAGTAGTTTTCGCCAACGCACTTCAAATGATCACAGTAAAATAATACGCATACGTGTTTGTGAGTATTTTAACAGGGAAATACAACATGTGGTAAACTTGGCATTGCTTTGCGCTTTGTGTGTGATAAATCTTTTGCGTCAGCAATGGACTGTTATATGTTTGACACCCGCGTGACACCCACGTCGGGGCACGTGATTCTTGTTTGTTTTGCGGGAGAGCATTTTTTAAAAAGAATAACGATCTTGCTATCACAACTGACCAATCCAGAGTCTGACGTCACAATCACAATTTTTAGCATGATCTCCGCCAAGTTTCGCGTTAACATCCATTTTTACATATAATATATTACATAACTAGAGCGGCATACATCTGCCAGATTAAAGTTTTCAACATAATGTTCTCATTAAAACAACGCTATCCTTGTTCGGGCTTTGCTTAGCAACCAGGTCCATCAAGTTAACACGCATGGCCGCCGCTGTCAGGTATTCAGTCGGAATTTCCGTTGATTTTCTGGCCCAAACATTTGTCTTGTTGTTTCAGCGAGAACAGTATGCGGGAAAGGTTCAACTTGCAGACATATGCCGTCTTAGTTACGTAATATGCAAACATGGTTGCTAAGGCGAAATGTGACGGAGTCACACAGTCACGTGAGTCCCATGCTAATACGTGGATCCACCGTGATTACTGCTTACGGGCTGGGCTGCCTGTCTAACCGTTGTCGTGATGCACTTTGCGCTTCAATTAATAAGCAGTATTAGGCCTAGGTGCAATGCCCGAGTAATCTCGTTACCCCAGCGCCAGCGTGATGATCTGATGCCGGTCACCATCCAGCGAGGTGAGGAGTTTTAGTGAACGTTTGATTAAATTATGACCATCAACAGTATCGATGCCAAGACCATATATCATGTTCAGAATAAGAACATTGTAATGCATTGTGCTTTCATTACGTTTTGGTCACGTACGTGTGTCAGATGATGTACGTGATATCGGACGGAAGCAAATAAAAGGGATGTTGACTCTACGTGTCGTGTGAAGCGCAGGGCGCACTCGCGGACCGACTTCTTGTCGAGATGTTCGTTTTCCAGGCTCTAATTAAATTGTGTGATCACTCTGCATTTCTAAGTGGGGGGGCATGGAGCCCCCCTTGATGAGAAATAGTTTGCGGGAAAGAATTCTTTCGGTACACATCGTTTGTGTGCTATGAATGATTTAGTTCATTATCTTAGGCACATTCCGTGTGTTGAAATTGTTGACGTACGAGTTCATGTGGCGGGGTAAGAAGCCCACCCACGGGGGTAAGAAGCCCACCCACGGGGTAAGAAGCCCATCCACGGTGTAAGAAGCCCATCCACGGGGTAATAAGCCCATCCACGGGGTAAGAAGCCCACCCACGGGACAAGAAGTCTCCCTCTGGGCGTTTGCAATATTATCATTTCTTTATTTATTTGAATATTTCTTCATATATCGCGCACAACCACCACTATAATTGTATCAGCCTATTGTATGCATTTATGTCCCAGTTTCCCTAACCCTAACCCTATTGTATACATTTATGTCGCAGTTTCCCTAACCCTAACCCTATTGTATGCATTTATGTCTCAGTTTCCCGAACTCTAACCTTATTGTATGCATTTATGTCCCAGTTTCCCTAACCCTAACCCTATTGTATACATCTATGTCCCAGTTTCTCTAACCCTAACCCTATTGTATACATTTATGTCTCAGTTTCCTTAACCCTAACCCTATTGTATACAGTTATGTCCCAGTTTCCCTAACCCTAACCCTATTGTATGCATTTATGTTTCAGTTTCCCGAACTCTAACCTTATTGTATGCATTTATGTCTCAGTTTCCCTAACCCTAACCCTATTGTATACATTTATGTCCCAGTTTCTCTAACCCTAACCCTATTGTATGCATTTATGTCTCAATTTCCCTAACCTTAACCCTATTGTATACATTTATGTCTTAGTTTCCTTAACCCTAACCCTATTGTATACATTTATGTCTCAGTTTCCCGAACTCTAACCCTATTGTATGCACTTATGTCTCAATTTCCCTAACCTTAACCCTATTGTATGCATTTATGTATCGGTTTCCCTAACCCTAACCTTATTGTATACATTTATGTCCCAGTTTCCCTAACCCTAACCCTATTGTATACATTTATGTCCCAGTTTCCCTAACCCTAACCCTATTGTATACATTTATATTCCAGTTTCCCTAACCCTAACCCTATTGTATACATTTATGTCTTAGTTTCCTTAACCCTAACCCTATTGTATACATTTATGTCCCAGTTTCCCTAACCCTAACCCTACTGCATACATTTATGTCTTAGTTTCCTTAACCCTAACCCTATTGTATACATTTATGTCCCAGTTTCCCTAACCTATTGTATACATTGTATGCATTTATGTTTCAGTTTCCCGAACTCTAACCTTATTGTATGCATTTATGTCTCAGTTTCCCTAACCCTAACCCTATTGTATACATTTATGTCCCAGTTTCCCTAACCCTAACCCTATTGTATACATTTATGTCCCAGTTTCCCTAACCCTAACCCTATTGTATGCATTTATGTTTCAGTTTCCCGAACTCTAACCTTATTGTATGCATTTATGTCTCAGTTTCCCTAACCCTAACCCTATTGTATACATTTACTTCTTATATCTCAGTTTCCCTAACCTTACCCCTATTGTATACATTTATGTCTCAGTTTCCCTAACCCTAACCCTATTGTATACATTTACTTCTTATATCTCAGTTTCCCTAACCTTACCCCTATTGTATACATTTATGTCTCAGTTTCCCTAACCCTAACCCTATTGTATACATTTACTTCTTATATCTCAGTTTCCCTAACCTTAACCCTATTGTATACATTTATGTCTCAGTTTCCCTAACCCTAACCCTATTGTATACATTTACTTCTTATATCTCAGTTTCCCGTGGCACGCAGTGCTGCTTTAGTAAGGACGATTACGAAGCTCACATTTTGATGTGAATAGCGCACCACGTATTTTGCTTGTGCTGCCAACATATTGTAATCAGATGGACATTATGATATACGGCTCCTCTGGCTATCTCAAAAAATCTTATTTTCGAGCCTTAAGGCTAGATGGACGGGTAGCAATTCCCGCGTAGGGACGTTTTGCCCCCACCTCACCCCAACTTACGCGCGGGTGACGGCCATTTTGTTTTGTCGGCTATGGCGCCATTGGTTGAAGTGGCGCATGAAAAAATAAATATGTTAACGCGTTTGATCAACTGGAAAACTGTATTACGAATCTAGTACGAGGACTATCGTCATGCGTGACAGATGTCACGGATCACTGAACACGTCCCGATTTAACTAGATTTACCTATTGCCATCCAAGACAAAACACCCAGATGTCACGTGGACAAGGAAACTATTGGTTTATCGAGAGTCCAACAATCCGTAAAATATATGTAACCCGCCCTCCTGAGATATTTGTAAATTTTGTTTTTTAACATATTCGTACTGCTAGCATTTTCACAACCTGTACATAATATGTTTCATTAATATAAATTATTGTCCTCTGTGAGAATTTGTACGTTTTGATATCCAATCAACACTAATCCTTCACTTCGTGTCCTCTAGTTCTACTATCTTTCTTAAGTGAGAAAAACTATTTCTATCAATATTTTCATACCCGTTCAATATCCTTAAAAAATCTTATATTTGATCTCCTCTTAACCTCCTTGTCTCTAAAGTGTCTCTAAAGTTGTTAAACCACATTCTTTATGGCGTTCTTTAATTTAACGTCTCTCGGTTCTGGAAACATTTTAGTTGCTGTCCTCTATATTTGTTCTAACGAATCTATATCCTTCTTACGATATGGTCTCCATGCTTGCATACAGTATTCTAAATGAAGTCTAACTATTGCTTTTTCCATATATGTTATATTTGTCCTGATCAATCAAATAATTGGATTGTAATTTCAAGCTGCAATACACTGCTGGGAAAATTCCATATCAGCACTTATTGTTACTCCTAATACATTTTCTTTTATGGTAGTACCTAGAACTGTATTTCCAATTTTATAGTTTGCATCCAACGTCCCGCTGTTTGTAAGCATTTTCATTTCGTAAATGTTAATAACATCTGCCATTTTAGATCGTTTCACTAATTCATGTTGTCTATGTCGTTTTGTAAATGTTGTTCGTCGCCGTAATTTTTAACCTTTCTAAGCACTTTTGTGTCATCCGCAAAATTACTTTGCTTGTTATAATATTATCGTCAAAGTCATTGATGTATATTAAGAATAACAAAGGTCCTAATACTGATTTTTGAGGTACACCACTCAAAACTGATTTCCAGTGTGAAACCTCCCCATCTGCAACGTCCTGTCAGTCAGCCATTGTTCTATCCAGTTGATTAAGCCATCCCCGATATCTTGGGCTTTTAATTTAATTTAAGCAGTAGTACGTTGTCGAACACTTTCATAAAATCTAAGTAGATGATATTTACTGAATTTCTGAAAATCTAAGTAGATGATATCTACTGGTCATCCCTCATCTACCCATTTAGTGATTTTTTCTTTAAAAAAACCTAACATACTTGTTAATCATGACTTTAAGGTTAAACGCACTGGTCTGTAATTCCCAGACTTATTCCTTGAATCATTTAAAAATAATGGTATGATGTGTGCTTCTTTTGAATAAAAGGAACCATTCGCATTTTTAATGGCAAGTTGAACACCTTTGCAAGTTGTATACTAATTTGTTCTACTGTTTCCATTAGTAGTTTTGGCGGAATTCCATCCACTCCATGTGATTTGTTATCCTCCATTGCTTGTATTTAGTGCAAAAATTTCTTCATTTACAATTCACTGCCCTAAATAGCCTTATTTAGCCTCCTGAAATGTAGCATCTGGTACTAGTAATGAACTAATACCCTCCCTGGTAAACGCTGAACTGAACTACCCATTTACGTCTTTCGCCATTAAAAATCCTGTGATATTATATTTCCAGCACTGTCTTCTAGTGGTCCAACACTGTCTTCTAGTGGTCCAACACTGTCTTCTAGTGGTCCAACACTGTCTCCTAGTGGTCCAACACTGTCTTCTAGTGGTCCAACAGTGTCTTCCAGTGGTCCAACACTGTCTTCTAGTGGTCCAACACTGTCTTCTAGTGGTCCAACACTGTCTTCTAGTGGTCCAACACTGTCTTCTAGTGGTCCAACACTGTCTTCTAGTGGTCCAGCAATGTCTTCCAGTGGTCCAACACTGTCTTCTAGTGGTCCAACACTGTCTTCTAGTGGTCCAACACTGTCTTCTAGTGGTCCAACACTGTCTTCTAGTGGTCCAACACTTTCTTCCAGTGGTCCAACACTGTCTTCCAGTGGTCCAACACTGTCTTCCAGTGGTCCAACACTGTCTTCTAGTGGTCCAACACTGTCTTCTAGTGGTCCAACACTGTCTTCTAGTGGTCCAACACTGTCTTCTAGTGGTCCGAACTTGTCTCGCTCGGTTTTTTTTTACTGCTGACGTGTGCATAACGACTCTTGCTGTCATTTCATGTTACATGCTCAATAGTGCTCATGACTTCTTCTAGAGTTTCTCATTTCAGTCGTAGCTGCACTAAATTTATTTATGCTCTGAACGCTCTTGCAAGTGTCACGTCTACAAGTGGAATGCACTTGGCTAGGGTCACAGATCACTGAACACGTCATATTAGACATAGTCACGGATCACTGAGCACGCAGTTGGTATCGTTATAGTATCGACCGAGCCGTCAGACGAACGATTCTAATCTTAGATTACTTGACGTGTGCAAGTACTTTGTCTTGGCGACGCGTTATGGCGCTGTCTGTCAAAGTCCACTGTATGTCCAGCCGCGCCTATAAAGCATTGTAAATTACACTAAAGACGCTCGGACAAAATAGATGACCCTTACAAGTTGTCAGTAATATGAGTATAGGATGTGATAAATTTGACGTAAATAGGTATAGCTGAAGTGGCCGTAATGCGGGCTGTGATGTATGTGACGGAATTCGCTTTAGTTCTATTGATGGTTGTTATTGGCGCGATATAAGTGACCTAAGAATCTATAGTTGAAGTGACAGTAGTGACGGAAGTAATGTATGTGCTGGCATTAGTTATAATTGAATTGGTGATAGTGATAGAACTTGCATAAACAACGAAGATAATATGTTTGATACGCAACGATCGATAATGACGCCAATAGGTACAGGTGGTAGTGGAACGATGTAGGGAGAACCGGATATTTATAGAATAATTAAAACTGTTAAGCATCGATATTGATGGGCGTGATAATATCAGGAAACGCGGATATTTTAAAAATAATTAAAGCTGTTAAGCATCGGTATTATGGATTTTATAATATCAGGATACGCGGATATTTTTAGATTAACTAAAGCTGGTTTGTATCGATATTGATGAGCGTGATAAAATCGGGAAAAGCGCATTTTTTTTAGAATAATTAAAGCTGTTAAGCATCGATATTGATGGGCGCTATGTTATCAGGAAAGGCGGATATGCTTAGAATAAATAAAGATGTTAAGTATCGATATTGATGGGTGCGATAATATCAGGAAACGCGGATATTTTTAGAATAACTAAAGTTGTTAAGCATATGTACTGATGGGCGCGATAATATCAGGAAACACGGATATTTTTAGATTGATTAAAGCTGTGAAGCATCGGTACGGATGGGCACGATAATATCAGGAAACGCGGATATTTTTAGAATAATTAAAGCTGTGAAGCATCGGTACTGATGGGCGTGATAATGACAGAAAACGCGGATATTTTTAGAATAATTAAAGCTGTGAAGCATCGGTACTGATGGGCGTGATAATGACAGAAAACGCGGATATTTTTTAAATAATTAAAGCTGTGAAGCATCGGTACTGATGGGCGTGATAATGACAGAAAACGCTGATATTTTTAGAATAATTAAAGCTGTGAAGCATCGGTACTGATGGGCGTGATAATGACAGAAAACGCGGATATTTTTAGAATAATGAAAGCTGTGAAGCAACGGTACTGATGGGCGTGATAATGACAGAAAACGGGGATATTTTTAGAATAATTAAAGCTGTGAAGCAACGGTACTGATGGGCGTGATAATGACAGAAAACGCGGATATTTTTAGAATAATTAAAGCTGTGAAGCATCGGTACTGATGGGCGTGACAATGACAGAAAACGCGGATATTTTTAGAATAATTAAAGCTGTAAAGCATCGGTACTGATGGGCGTGATAATGACAGAAAACGCGGATATTTTTAGAATAATTAAAGCTGTGAAGCATCGGTACTGATGGGCGTGACAATGACAGAAAACGCGGATATTTTTAGAATAATTAAAGCTGTGAAGCATCGGTACTGATGGGCGTGATAATGACAGAAAACGCGGATATTTTTAGAATAATTAAAGCTGTGAAGCATCGGTACTGATGGGCGTGACAATGACAGAAAACGCGGATATTTTTAGAATAATTAAAGCTGTAAAGCATCGGTACTGATGGGCGTGATAATGACAGAAAACGCGGATATTTTTAGAATAATTAAAGCTGTGAAGCATCGGTACTGATGGGCGTGATAATGACAGAAAACGCGGATATTTTTAGAATAATTAAAGCTGTGAAGCATCGGTACTGATGGGCGTGACAATGACAGAAAACGCGGATATTTTTAGAATAATTAAAGCTGTGAAGCATCGGTACTGATGGGCGTGATAATGACAGAAAACGCGGATATTTTTAGAATAGTTAAAGCTGGGAAGCATCGTTATCGATGGGCGCGATAATATCAGGAAACGCGGATATTTATTTTTTAATTAAAGCTGTTAAACATCGGCATTTGCGGTCGTGACAACACACTGGTGGCGTGACGAAACAGTCACGACGGTGAAAATAGTTACAGTTGTCACCGCATTCATTAAAGATATTACACTGACACAGCGTGTGACAGTGACACCGCTGACGGTGACAATCCCAACACGAGTAACAGCAATGACGGTAATGTCATTGTGTGTCACTTCGTGTCACTGCGTGTCACTGCATGCGTTCGTGTCAACGACCGTCTTCGCTGACTAACCGTCTCGACAAAATAACGAAATCGCCGCACGCACAACGAGAAAACCGCGCTCGGTCGCTTTATAAACGTAATGGGGGTTAGCCGAGGGAACGTGTCCTACGCATTCTAACTATACGCTCTCGTCTTTTTTCAGCCGGATCCTCCAAAGCCCGCTCGCCGAGCAGCGTCCGCCGACGGGAAAATACTTAAGAAGCAAGGAAATTGCGGCTTTGCGCTGGCCACGACGTCCGGTATAAACGACTGACGCGCTAAGCCGGACCGGTACCGCGGCGCGATGACGCTGACCCGGGTTGCACCGGTCGAGATCCCCTCGCTCACCGCCCGCATCAATCAGGGGCCCGTGACTGACGCCTGAGCCGTTTCAGATTAAGGCCGTGTCGCCGGTTCCGTCTTCCGCGACCTCGTGTACCCGCGCCGTTGATCCTCCATCGGGGCTGATCCGTGCTTTCCGTCGGCCGACTGACGATGGTGACTAGAAAGTCAACAGGAGCCAGACAACGATGACAAAATCGCAGCGAACGTTTGTGAATACCAGACTTTCGTACACCGGGTAACGATATTTAAAAACAAACACGATATTCTGCGTCTGGAAATGTGTCAGTTTACAGCGTTGTTGTCGACTATTTGTGAAATTCCCTACTTTTAAAACCAACTGTATTGACCCCGGCAGGTGTCAGCATTATCGCGATATTCATTAACACGACACACTATGACGACTTAGCAGGATAAATCCCTCGTTCACGTAATCAAAGGACCGTGATTTTGCTGTGTAATGTGCATGCCCCCAAACAATCGTATTCGGCAATCGGTCTCCGCCAGGTGCGGCCCCTGTCCGTCGGAGTGCGTGTCATTCAGTCAAGCATGACGACAGTCGGAGCGCTGTTGCGTCAACTGTTAGTCAACGGGACAGCAGCGCTGTCGGCAACGCTGTCCCCCGGCGAGACATGGCCGTCGAGCGCCGGCATGCAGCGGCAGTGGACTGAGACGACGGCCGGGCCAACAGCACCGCCGCCACCGCCGCCACGCGCCGCCGATGATGCCACATTGAACGCCACTGCAGCGGTAGCGGCGGTGGCGGTGGCGCCCAGCGCAAAAAACATCTACAGCCAATCGTTGCTCAACATCAGCAGATGGCTTGCGGCTGGCAACGGTACGCTTAGTGGCACTTACGATACGGACAGTAGCAATGCGAACGCCGGGTTCCGTGTAGCCGGGGACGCTACGACAGCGACAACGGCAGTCGGTGAGCGGGTGACGGCCGCCGTCGCTGTCGGCGCTGCCGTCAACGCGACGACGGCGGACGCTCTGGCGACGGTGGCAGCGACGGCTGGGCACGAGCGCGTTTCGTTCGCCTTCACCGACGACTACGACATCTACGCGCAGATGTGGCGCGACAATCTTACGTTCTTCAACGAGACGGCGAACGTGACGTCATTGGGGGATGACGGCGGCGGCGGCGTGAAGCCGCCCGCCTACTGGGCGCTGCTTCTGCTCATCTTTCCCGTCCTCACGGTCTTTGGCAACGTCCTCGTCGTACTCAGTGTCTACTTCGAGAGGTCGCTGCGATCGCCCACCAACTACTTCATCGTGTCGCTGGCCGTCGCCGATATCATGGTGGCGGTTCTCGTCATGCCGTTGGCCGTCTACGTAGAGGTACGTCTTCTTCTTCTTCTTCTTCTTCACCTCCTTCTCACCTTTGTCAACTTGCAGGCATTCGCTCCTCGCCAGATCCAGCCCTCTAACGCTAGTTTCTTCATTTGGAGCACCTCAGATAGGCCACATTTGTATATCGTACAAGCTTTAAACCGCCCTCGTTCGCTGGCGGTTCGCCGTCCATCACAACACCATAACGGCCGTCACAACACTTTCAGGCCCCATTTAAGGATCCACTCGATCTTCAACTGACGAACATCGATTGGTTCATTTGCCTCCAAGTTACGGAGGTGGGACCGACACAGTCCGCAGCCAGCGCCCGTCGTTCCCCAGGGGGCATTATCGCCGTAAACAGGGGCACTTTTATTTTCACCCCACCCGAACACACACGCAAGTGAAATTTGTTCCGGTTCCCGTCTCAATTTCTTTTGCTTACTTGTTCTAATGTACACAACTAACAGAAATACCGTCTTCCAGATTGGATGTTTTGGTAGTTCGTAAGTGTAGGTAAGTGTTCGTTGAGGACAATGTGTGTGTGTGTATATATATATATATATATATATATATATATATATATATATATATATATATATATATATATATATATATATATATATATTGTAGGACAATTGTACTTGTATATTGTATATATATATATATATATATATATATATATATATATATATATATATATATATATATATATAACTACAAATTGTTTGTAGAAAAGTAACAGCGGCTTTAATTAAAAAAAAATTAAACTGTGACGACCCCATCTTGGGGTCGTAGATGAACCCCTGAAAGTTTGGCTCCCGAGATGCAAAGCGTCAAGGAGGAGTACCATTCATACACACACACATACTCTAGCTGGATTATAGTACGATATCCAATGTACCCTTGAACAGATACATCGGACCGCTCCATTCATTTCGCCCCGTCGTAACGTATTCGATGATAAATACCGAAGTATCGCACTCGCTTGCATTTAGAAGTAGCTTATTATACGCTGGCCAGTGATTTACACTACAAAAAACATATGATAACACATCGATCATTGACGATACAATGGTAGGATGCATCGCGTCTACGTCATCACATCCCGACCTCATTAAAGTTGACAGTTGGCGGATGTAAACACCGTCAGGAGTCTCCGTGAATGACCTTCATCGGCCGATGAGAGCCAGTCGACGGAGGCAGCCGGCGACGGAGGCTGAACGCTGGCGTCACAGTGGTCCGGGCGATTCTCTGATTCAGTAGTATTTTCTCAGCGCATACATTTTGCAACTAATAATCGATTTACGACACATGTCTACAAAGCGCGTCAACATATTACTTGATGACGCAGACGCCGGGCACGTTCTGAATCGTACCGGCGATGAAGAATGACCTTGTTTAATTAGTGAAAATTATCGGCTCGGATCATGTGTGTGTGTGTGTGTGTGTGTGTGTGTGTGTGTGTGTGTGTGTGTGTGTGTGTGTGTGTGTGTGTGTGTGTGTGTGTGTGTGTGTGTGTGCGTGCGTGCGTGCGTGCGTGCGTGCGTGCGTGCGTGCGTGCGTGCGTGCGTGCGTGCGTGCGTGCGTGCGTGCGTGCGTGCGTGCGTGCGTGCGTGCGCAAAGCTGGTCATCTGACGCAGGTCGCGTGTCACGTTTCGTTCCTTGTCGCGGCTGTAGGGCACTATAACGGCTTCGATCACCCATTCTCATGCCACGGCCGTAGAGCCATTAGGCCGAAACGGCATCATTCGCTTACATTTTGTTCACGATAATGGCGTTCCTAGCATCGGAGTGGCGCTGGATAAATTGATAGTAAATGTACAGTTTATAGCGTGTCGTCCATAATGCGTTGACGCAACGCATTCGTTCTTTTATCTTAGCTTTCCATGACGGTATTCCCTAAGCCAACGACTCTGACCCAGTGATCTCATTAGACCAGTCAGCCTTTTCAGAATGTCTCACCAAACCGACGTTTTATTACGGCACCGATAGTTGTTATCACTGTCGTCCGGGCCAGAATTTATGCTCTATTCTGAATGGAAATTAGCTCGGAAAAGCTGCTATCATCTCATCTGAAGACAGTTCTACTGAAAAAATGAGTGAGTTGGTGAGTGAGTGAGTGAGTGAGTGAGTGAGTGAGTGAGTGAGTGAGTGTTCAAAGCCACGTTGCTACGCTATATTATCTGGTCCCGGATTTGAACGCAGCAGTAATAACCCATAAACGGTGTCAGTTAACAACGTCAGTACTGCTGCTATTTCACATATTACCGATTGATTACAGTGTGCTTGCGAACCTTAATGAGAGTGTTGATATCATGCGACACAGCTTAATTTATCAGCTTTACAACATGTCATGTTGTAAAGCTGATAAGCTGATAAATTAAGACGTGGCTCACGTATGAATTTATATTGCTTGCCTTAACATCCGTGGTAAAACAAACTTTGCAACAGTTCGCCGGAGAATTCACGTACGTGATGATTACCATACTCGATAAAATAAACAAAACCATTTTTATGTAATCCAAGACCAATCTAAATAAGCCAGTTTGTTAGGGGTAAATGGTGTCAATTTACTTTTTCCATTATTATATTTGTGAAATTGTGAAAACGTTTATAAAATTGGTGGAGAACAATGAAGTGACGATTTTCTTCAAATCACAACTATTGAGATTTATTTACTCAACGGGTAGCTCATCACAACCAATCAACCAACCAATCAACGGGTAGCTCATCACAACCAGACGGTTTACTCGTGAACACCAGAGAGAGTCACATACGATAGAGTATTAGTCTTCAATCACAGACCTTCAATCACAGACCATACAGACAGAACACCAGAGAGAGTCACATACGATAGAGTATTAGTCTGCAATCACAGACCTTCAATCACAGACCATACAGACAGAACACCAGAGAGAGTCACATACGATAGAGTATTAGTCTGCAATCACAGACCTTCAATCACAGACCATACAGACAGAACACCAGAGAGAGTCACATACGATAGAGTATTAGTCTGCAATCACAGACCTTCAATCACAGACCTTCAATCACAGACCTTCAATCACAGACCTTCAATCACAGACCATACAGACAGAAACAATTGCATCACTGACTAGGCTGAAACAAAAGTGATAGAGAGAGAACGCAACAGAAACACAAAAAGGATTACAAAGGTCAAATGGATAAGAAAGATGACTCCAATCATGGATTGCGACAAGGGGTGCTCCCGACTCAACTACTCGTGGGAGGGCCTCCTAAATGAGCAACCATCTGGCGAGCAGATGAACTAGTTGTCCTAGAATTCAGTTTCTGATGAAGGCTATCGACGGCAGCTGAAACATTGAGTAAATAAATCTCAATAGTTATGATTAGAAGAAAATAGTTACTTCATTATTCTACTCTATTCGTGAAGTTGTTAATGGACCCATCGAAGCTGAGCTGTTTTTTTGTGCCAGTAACGCGGCGAAGGTGGACAAACTACGGACGGTGGTTCTTCCAAGACAGCAGCAACATCTGTCTGCCGTACCTGGGAACATCACAGCATTCAAGCGAGCTCTTATGACATTTTTTTTATAAACAAGAATACACAGAACTCCATTAAATGCTGAAAGGGCCTTTTTAATTCTGACTTGTGTGCACTTTTTTATATAACATTTTATCATGTTTTATACGTTCCATAACGAGGCAGGGATGAAGGATGATGGCGAGGATGAATGCACAGTCAGATGGACGGATAGATTGATATGCAGACGGTGGATGTATTGATTGAGTGACAGTCTGGTGGTCGATTAATCGCGTTATTTCTTGTCTGCTCATTTGTTTGTTTCAGTGATTAACTGAGTGTTTGATGCTCTTGTGGTGATTGATACGTACGAATTGAGATAGAGGCGCCGTGATGCTGCCACACCGACCCACAGACCGACCCACAGACCGACCCACAGACCGACCGACTTTTAACGGACCAGCCAACAACTAACCATAGACCGACCCACGAACGTTTGTTCGTGGATCATTCGGTCTCTACACTGAAGGACCGACAAAGAGACAGAGATACAGACATATAGACATAGAGACATAGAGACAGAGATACATATATAGAGATAGACAGGCAGACATACATACAGATATACAGACAGAGAGACAGACAGACAGACAGACAGACATACAGACATAGAGACATACATACATACATACATACATACATACATACATACATACATACATACATACATGCATACATACATACGTACAGACATACAGATATACATACATACATACGTACATACGTACATACATACATATATACAGACAGACAGACATACAGACATACATAATACATACATAAATACATACATACATACATACAGACAGACGTACGTACGTACGTACGTACGTACGTACGTACGTACATACACACATACATACACACATACATACATATATACATACATACATAAATACATACATACATACATAAATACATACATACATACATACATACATACATACATACATACATACATACATACATACATACATACATACATACATACATACATAAATACGTACATACATACATACATACATACATACATACATACATACATACATACATACATACATACATAAATACATACATAAATACATACATACGTACCCACAGACCGACTACCCCACAAAGAGACAAACATATATACACATAAACCGACAGATCAACAGTCATATGCACGATTATATATGACTGTCTAACTGTCATACTGACCGAAGCTAATCATCTCACATCATTTTGTTCCGCCGCGAACGCTTTAAGCAGAACGTGACTGGACGTTCAATCTGACCGAGCGGCCACACCACGCGACTGTGGTGTGGGCGTGGTCATTCTCCTCCCTCCACCGTCTCGACGGCTAAACTGCACCAACCGTTGCCCGGCTGGAAGATCTCGTACACAGGTATGCCCGTGGAAGATGTCTCGTGGGCAGGGCAACGCTTCCCTGCGGGGAATGTTATCCCACTCGCCCCTGTCCGATCAATTACCCCGGCGTTTCCCCGTCACCATGTCTCGAAATACCAGTCCAATGTCGGCGAGACGTCCGCCAGCAGGCTGTAGTGGCTAAACCTTGACCATCTGGTCGCGGAAGGCCACGTTCATTACCTTTGGCCAAGACGTCCTATGTATGTGGAGAGCGGTGACGTAGTGACTATATCATCATTTCGAGGCTTGCCTCAGTTCATTCAGCTGTATAAATGAGGATCTGGCCACAGACAGTGGTGGATATACGAATAGTATCGCGCAGTATTTGCAGCGAGGCTGAATGCTTCCCAGAGTAGTCGAATTGGCGATGGAATGAACAGGTCTGCCAGGGGGTGAAGTGTATATCGCTCTGAACAGTTCCAAGGACTGGACCGAGCGCTATTTAAGAACGTTTACGTTCGTTACTGTTTACGTTCCTTGATTAGTCAACTGATAACCTAACCAGAGTGCGGGAATAGGACGGGAATAGGACGCCGACGAACGATACGTGGTTACGTCGATACGTGTGCACGCTTGCACCTTGTGCGGCAGCCCATATAACGTGATAAATCATAATCACATAATTTTTTAATGAAACCTTTTCCAATTGCCATAATTATAAGTGCATACGCCGGTGCTTCGCCGATTTCAGTAACTCGATGCTCTGAACTGCGTCTTGGCACGAAAGACGGACCGAGCAACACTCAGATGATGTTGCTATTCTACAAAGCGTATTGTGGTGCTGAATTGTGACCGAGTCGAATGTAAGATGTATCTAGTCCGTAGCCCTGCGCACATCCGGTGAATACATCCAACCAAGACGCTTCACATTCAATAGTGATATCACTATTGTGTGAATCTTCCGAAAGAGAAGATATCTTGCGATAGTCCCAATTAGTTGTTACGCAGAAACAGCGCAACATACTGTGAAATGTCATTGGATAGATTCATTATCTGTAATTTAAATATATTTCTCGGAATCGTTGCCTACACAACATCTTGCCGACTCTTTTGTGTAATTCGTATTACCGGGCAAATCTCTCACTGCATTCAAAGTAGTTGGAATTCAATTGCGTCTAAGTCTATTTCACACATAACTATGTATGGGTGCGATACCTCCAGCAAGGCACCACCAGAACAACACGACCAGCAGCAGTAGGCGCAGCAACGACAACAGCAGTGGCTGCAGCAAGAACAACACGACCAGCAGCAGTAGGCGCAGCAACGACAACAGCAGTGGCTGCAGCAAGAACAACACGACCAGCAGCAGTAGGCGCAGCAACGACAACAGCAGTGGCTGCAGCAAGAACAACACGACCGGCAGCAGTAGGCGCAGCAACGACAACAGCAGTGGCTGCAGCAAGAACAACACGACCGGCAGCAGTAGGCGCAGCAACGACAACAACAGTGGCTGCAGCAAGAACAACACGACCAGCAGCAGTAGGCGCAGCAACGACAACAGCAGTGGCTGCAGCAAGAACAACACGACCGGCAGCAGTAGGCGCAGCAACGACAACAGCAGTGGCTGCAGCAAGAACAACACGACCGGCAGCAGTAGGCGCAGCAACGACAACAGCAGTGGCTGCAGCAAGAACAACACGACCGGCAGCAGTAGGCGCAGCAACGACAATATCTGTGGCACTCGTCACCGTTATCGCGTTTATCGCAATACGTGACGGAAACAAGTGGCACGTTTAAGACATGACTTGCAGGCGTAACTATCTCATCAACAACGCATACAACGAACAACATTCAGTGTGCAACATTCACCGAACAACCCACGTGCAGTCAATAACACATCACCGTCAGCAAACAACATGCTTGCAGTCGATACTTACCTAAGTACCCTATTTATAAATAACACACTTTCAGTCGACAACGCGCCAGTTACTATGATGTATATAGATCCGATAATATCATTCCACCATATCGAATCGAATCGATAACACCTTCAGCGGTGGATATTTTATGGTGTTGCCAACATACCTCGTTCAATTAACGAACAGACGTGTCGTCGACAACACAGAACCAAGAACCGTATGCTATATTGTGATCGACAGCATACTACTCTTAATTAACGACACAACTGCACTAATCAAAATGTTTATTTTAATTGACATTTATTCTCTGCGATCAAGACAATTTCATTATAAGACTCGTGCAGCCAAAACCGTATCTGAACAACGCACCTACAACCGAGAGCTTGTCGTTTAAGTTTACATCAAACATCCTGCAATTTGCATGCCGACGACCTCAGTCTAGTGTCGTTTGGTGACCTCTCGTCGCCTCTGCTGATTGGACGAAGTATCCGCAGTGCAGTATTCATAAATATTCCCATAGTAAGGGACGACATCAGTGTGGTAGTACGAACGGACCCCACTATATTACGTAAAGATGTCAGCATTGACGACGTTAACCTGAAACGTTACACAATGTTACACAATCCCGGCAATATTTGTGATGACGTCAGCACGGAAGGCTACACAAACCCGACCATCTTTGGGATGACGTCAGCACGGAAGGCTACACAAACCCGGCCAGCTTTGGGATGACGTCAGCACGGAAGGCTACATAAACCCGGCCATCTTTGGGATGACGTCAGCACGGAAGGCTACACAAACCCGGCCAGCTTTGGGATGACGTCAGCACGGAAGGCTACACAAACCCGGCCATCTTTGGGATGATGTCAGCACGGAAGGCTACACAAACCCGGCCATCTTTGGGATGATGTCAGCACGGAAGGCTACACAAACCCGGCCATCTTTGGGATGATGTCAGCACGGAAGGCTACACAAACCCGGCCATCTTTGGGATGATGTCAGCACGGAAGGCTACACAAACCCGGCAATTTTGGGAATAAGTCAACTTGGAAGAATACACAAACCCGGCCGCCTTACACATGCCATCGAATGCAGGCGCTTTTGTCTAATACTTTTGTCTAATACTCCAGCACAAGACAAACTTTGAATTATAGCGCTTTCGATATATAGCATGTATAGTCTAAACTAGAAGTGTCGTTTCTGGCAATCTTTCAGGTTTAACAGAATTGTATTGCCAACTCCGCCAGGGTCTAATCTCATACACCTGTAGGTACGTGTAAAAAGTCTAGAACTGGCATTGTAATGTGTGAACATAACAACTGCTACACAGGAACTGTACAACATTGTGTGAAAACAAGTTGCGAACATAACAGCTATTCATGGGTGTGTTTGCAGCCAACATTCTGCTCTCTGTTCGACTAGCCAACAACATTGGGGTATCTAGTTAATGTCGTTCTGAAATTCTGTTTTATCTCAAATAGCAGGAATACATTCCAGCAGATTTGCATTATGTAACCACGCGTTGTACCGTAAATAATCTAAACTAGGATCTCAAAGGCAATGTACGGCGATTTTCATCAGTTGATTCATTACCATCCCAATATAGACAGGACAGCGGTCTTGATATGTCGTAAAACTTGGTTATTTTTATTTCATCGCCAATTTGTGTATTTTCGAATATACAATGAGATGACAAGTTACATAGTAACACGTTTGCACATATGTTATTATAATGCTATAAAATGCTAATACATATCATTGTCACCATGTCCGGCCGTAAAACACCTGCGCTCGAACTGAAAAAGCCAGTGAAAATCGCCGTATATTCCCCTTAACGCACTCTCTGATACGTCATTGCAATGCACTGGCGGCCTCAGAGACTGATGGCCAGCCACAGTTGGGATGCACATGTTAACAAAATGCTTCTTCTGAGATGGAAGGTAATCGTGAACGCAGGAGGTTTGCACAACGAATAACACTGATTCGTTTAGGCCATAAAATACACCAGGTGCGGCTAAAGTTCCATCCTCAGTTCGTTTTCCCCCCGCTCTTCTCTATTTAGAATCGTTTCGCGAAAAATTCACATCTATCCAGTATCCACTATTATATGTTAGCTCGTTTGTGCAATTGTGTTATTTAGTTTTGTTGACATAATCGGACAAAGTATTATATTATTTTCGACTTGGTCCGGTCAAAATTCGGCGAAAGGGGAAAATGTAGTTACACCTCATAAAATTTTTTCATATTTTCACTAGTTATCCGATCAAGGTCAATGTCAATTCTTTCGGTGATTTTAACTAAAGTGGGCACTCATTTATTAAACCAACTGCGCATGTTATTTAAGAACTTAAAGAAGGCAGTAGAACCAGAGGACACAAAGCAGCATTAGTTAAGGAGCAGTGTAGGTTGGACATGAGAAAGTACTCTTTCTCACAGAGGGTGATAAATGAGTGGAACAAACTGCCAAATGATTGTGTTAATGCTAGTAGTGTGAATATGTTTAAAAATAGAATTGACAGATATTTGATAAGGGTGGGCTACACATAGATGAGAAAATTTTTGGACTCTCGATAAGCCAATGGCTTCCTTGTCCACTCTGCCATCTGGAACTTGTTGTTTGGGATGGCAATCTTGTTAAATCTTGTTAAATCTTGTTAAAGTTATTCACAAACTTCATATTTGAACATTAACAAACCTAATTCGCGATAAGCTAAATCAGGTGTTGATGTATATGCAGGTACGCCGAGGATTTACGTAACTTAAGACTCCGTCCTCAACCGATTTAGCCTATCGCGAATCCGGTTCGTTGATATCGTGCCTGTAAACATGTAGTATGTGAAATAGTTAAGTAATATCCGCAGTCGGTTTAATAAAAAAGTACGTGTTTTTGCTCAAGTGTTCAAACCCGGAAAAAATCCCCCCGGACAATATCCTTCACCAATATCTCCCCTAGGACAAAATTCCCCCGTGTTTGTACAAAATCCCATTGCATTCAATATTGGATTCTAACTAGGCTTGCCTGAGTACTTTGTGGTTTGTAATAAATATTAATGTTGTTTTACTGTTGATTGTTGTTTTGTTGTCCGGGCGGATTATGTCCTAGAATCTCTTGTTCAATTACTTGAGGTCAATCCCTACACGACTTCGGCCGTCCGCGAAAAACGCACAAAAACAGGAAACAAATCGGATGTGCGCATACGGCAAAATATAGTGTCGCTTTAATGTCATCGCTTTGGTGTCTGGATAATAGTTATTTGTTGGTAGAAGTGCGTTTATATAATGTGATATTTTCTGCGCCCCCGAGGGTTTCAGCACGTACGCCAGACCTGCCTCCATGTTTACGTTAGTTGTTAGCTCACGTTCGGCAAGAGTGGTTACTCCGTCCACTCGTTTCTCTCACTCAGCACCACGTCTGAAGTATCTATATTGGCTTCCTCTCTCACGTCGTGTTCTGTTCAAGATCCGCAATATTACATATCAAGCACTTTCATCTTTCACTCGCTGCTCATTCACGCAAGAAACCGTAGACAGCTTCGAGCATCTAGAAATATGATCTACTTTTTTCTCCCAGGGTTGAATCAAACAAACGTTCGAACTCAGCCCCCCCCCCCCTCTGTTGTCTCACCCTCTCTTTGGAAGCCACTCCCTCTTACTGTTACGTCAGCGGGGAATGTGTCTGTTTAACCTTGTTTATCGCACTAGAAGTTATCGCATCGCAATGCTATGGGTCTTTTCTACGAGTGTTCCAAGGTACGTAAATCGACGCTAGACACTATTATAACTGCCAGTGTTACGTCGCAAATTATAGAGTTGGATTCCAAGAAGCTACCTCGATATTGACCGGCAGCATCAAGTACCAAGATGGACAGTTCTATGATAATGGTGTGTATCCTGAACGTTGGTAAATATTGTTATCATAGCAAGCACTTACGAACTAACGATTGACGCAGCTCGGTATTCATTAGCTCTGATAATGTATATAAAATACTCAAGTAGTAATATGCCTATCAAGTCAAGTGATAATTTTATACAATAACATGTATTTAACAGCTAGTAGTTCAACCCACATTACACTATTTATTATATTAACACAGATATTCGACCACAAAGTTTATTGTATACACAAAGTAGAAACAAACCACGTCAACCACAATAATACAACACTTTCGCACAACTATTCAATTTACCCGTAAACATAACCAAATGTTATTTTCTCCGAATGTGTTGATACGTTGAGTAGGACTGAATACACTCCCTCTCGATGTTTATACGTTGAGTAGGACTGAATGCATTCCCTCTCGATGTTTATACGTTAATTAGGACTGAATGCATTCCCTCTCGATGTTTATACGTTCAGTAGGACTGAATGCATTCCCTCTCGATGTTTATACGTTCAGTAGGACTGAATACATTCCCTCTCGATGTTTATACGTTCAGTAGGACTGAATGCATTCCCTCTCAATGTTTATACGTTGAGTAGGACTGAATACACTCCCTCTCGATGTTTATACGTTGAGTAGGACTGAATGCATTCCCTCTCGATGTTTATACGTTGAGTAGGACTGAATGCATTCCCTCTCGATGTTTATACGTTCAGTAGGACTGAATGCATTCCCTCTCGATGTTTATATGTTCAGTAGGACTGAATGCATTCCCACTCGATGTTTATACATTCAGTAGGACTGAATACATTCCCTCTCGATGTTTATACGTTCAGTAGGACTGAATGCATTCCTCTCGATGTTTATACGTTCAGTAGGACTGAATACATTCCCTCTCGATGTTTATACGTTCAGTAGGACTGAATACATTCCCTCTCGATGTTTATACGTTCAGTAGGACTGGATGCATTCCATCTCGATGTTTATACGTTCAGTCGGACTGAATACATTCCCTCTCGATGTTTATACGTTCAGTAGGACTGAATACATTCCCTCTCGATGTTTATACGTTCAGTAGGACTGACTACATTCCCTCTCGATGTTTATACGTTCAGTAGGACTGAATACATTCCCTCTCGATGTTTATACGTTCAGTAGGACTGAATACATTCCCTCTCGATGTTTATACGTTCAGTAGGACTGAATACATTCCCTCTCGATGTTTATACGTTCAGTAGGACTGAATACATTCCCTCTCGATGTTTATACGTTCAGTAGGACTGAATACATTCCCTCTCGATGTTTATACGTTCAGTAGGACTGAATGCATTCCATCTCGATGTTTATACGTTCAGTCGGACTGAATACATTCCCTCTCGATGTATATACGTTCAGTAGGACTGAATACATTCCCTCTCGATGTTTATACGTTCAGTCGGACTGAATACATTCCCTCTCGATGGGGCCTGGCTATTTTGTTTGGCAGGGCATTAAGCCGAACTATTAGGAGATGCGGGACATTGCGTTGTTTTTTGTCTTAAATGAGTGAATACCTCATATGACTCATTTATTGCCCCGAACGGGACACTTCGGCGACGCCGTGGGGTCTGACGGGACGAATTTCTGTTAAATGCATTTCTGACAGCTTAGCTTCTTTCTTTCGGAAAAAAGTTTTTCATGTGTTAACACGTTGTGGTGTTAACGCTTGGCAGCACACGGACACGTGTTGGAATGCGTCCGCGCGTACGTACGCAGGGACAGTGAGCTTCTCCAATTCAAAGTTTCGTTGGTCTCGTCGTAGAATAATTTCACTAATATGAAATCTGTCTAGTATCCACTATCTAATATCCACTACGACATGTTACCTCGTTAGTATAGTATTTTATTTTGTTTTGTTGAAATCCACGAACAGGCTATTACATTTTTTTTTCGTGATTCAGCCAAAAAAGAGCAAAAGTGGTTGTATATATTATAACACAAGGCTGTTCACACTATCGCGAGTTACCATTGCAAACGAGTCGATTTCGCTGGTTGGTCACTGTTATTAAAACGACTGCGCTTATTGTTTAAACTGTTCACGCACTACAGTTTTTCACATCAACGAATCTGGTTAGCGAAGGGCTGGGAGAGTGGCGGAAACAGCTCGAAATAAGCGCCCTCTAGCCGCAGTGCATGCGTCTTGCCCTGGTGTCAAGCCTCGCAAACGAGCATTAGAAATCTACCACTGCAGCCAGCCGCATTCATCTTGATAACATTTGGAGTTTCGATGCAAACATCATTTGCATGCGCCGTTGGTCTGCGTAACGAACTCAGAGTTGTCAGTGATATTCGCGGGGTTGTGCTGTATCATGGCTGATAGCGAATGTCTCATTGGAATCGAAGAAAGCTCCGCCTGAGTCGACGATTGATATGAATGTCGATTTTTCCCTTTGACATTCTTCTCGACACTACGTCACGTCAACAGAAGCCTCGGTGGCCGCCGAAAGAAACGCGCAAGGCGCCGGCGAATGTGCAAATCATGATTGCGAGATTCGTATTCGGTTTCAATTGGATGCACGCGGGATTCTCAGATCGAACTTGCGATCCATGCGCCAGGATCGCGATCACTTCGATGATTACGGAACTCGATTATATCACAGAAGCCATTCAGATTAAAGTGTACTACTATAGTGGGCTGTATTAATTTTGCGAAAAATCAATCCTACATAATATCTACTATGACATGCTAGCCCACTTGTGCAGCTTGTGTGTGATTTTTTTTGGAGAAATCATCAGACAAACTATTAAATTATTTGACGTTTGATCAAACCGGATTTCGTCCGGGTGAATTATTCGTTTTTCCCGTTATAAAGAGGCAAGCCTGGTGGCGACATCTGTAGACACGATCATAGACATACATTAAAGGTTCCTCGTCATTTCGACTGTTTTTCTCGTCTCACTTCAAATTTATTTTGCGAAAATTCAAACCTACATACTATCCACTACGACATGCTAGCTCTAGTATCCACTACGACATGCTGGTTCTAGTATCCACTACGATATGCTAGCTCTAGTATCCACTACGACATGCTAGCTCTAGTATCCACTACGACGTGCTGGCTCTAGTATCCACTACGACGTGCTGGCTCTAGTATCCACTACGAAATGCTAGCTCTAGTATCCAATACGAAATGCTAGCTCTAGTATCCACTACGACGTGCTGGCTCTAGTATCCACTACAACGTGCTGGCTCTAGTATCCACTACGACATGCTAGCTCTAGTATCCACTACGACATGCTAGTTCTAGTATCCACTACGACGTGCTAGCTCTAGTATCCACTGCGACGTGCTAGCTCTAGTATCCACTACGACGTGCTGGCTCTAGTATCCACTACGACGTGCTAACTCTAGTATCCACTACGACGTGCTGGCTCTAGTATCTACTACGACATGCTAGCTCTAGTATCCACTACGACGTGCTAACTCTAGTATCCACTACAACGTGCTAGCTCTAGTATCCACTGCGACGTGCTAACTCTAGTATCCACTACGACGTGCTAACTCTAGTATCCACTACGACGTGCTAACTCTAGTATCCACTACGACGTGCTGGCTCTAGTATCTACTACGACATGCTAGTTCTAGTATCCACTACGACGTGCTAGCTCTAGTATCCACTACGACGTGCTAGCTCTAGTATCCACTGCGACGTGCTAGCTCTAGTGTCTTTCAACAACATACAAATTATAGAGAGATCGTTACAACGTTGCATAACTGTAATTTGTCGAAAAAGAGCACGAAGAAGTGTAATACTTAAGAAGAAGTGTAATACTTCAGAACAAGTGTAATACTTCAGAACAAGTGTAATATTTCAGAACAAGTATGATACTTACAGCGCTACGCTAAGGCTGGGCATATAAATAGGACGTAAATGTAATACACATCGGGAAGTACTAACACATAAGCAGACAGCGAGAGGCTATTCTCGGAAGTAATAGATTTGCCAGTAATAATGGATAGAATATAAAAAAACGGATGTCGACGCCACAATCACAACGAAGCATATTTTACAGTTCGCCAAATATTTAAAAATCGTGTTTCCAATTTTTCCTCCGTGCACACAGGACTGTTACTGTTGGCTCTGCTTCTTCCTGCGCAGGGGCAACAAAACGCGAAAACGGAGCGCTCTATTTAATATAAATAGCTACATTATTTATATGACGTGTATTATATGTGGTCGTATCTCATGTAAAAGGCCGGCCTCGTTAGGCTGACCGAACATAACGAGGTAATTCCGCCGATAAATCATGGAAGCAGGCGCCACTATAACACAAACAAACAAACGCCGTTTATCGATAAAAACAGCGTAAAGGCGCGAATGTTGGTTAATTCGACTTGTTACTCGCATTACTGGTGAGTTGCGCTGGTTCTTATGATTGACTAGCGCTGGTTCTTGTGAATGACTAGCGCTGGTTCTTATGGGTGAGTTGCGCTGGTTCTTGTGAATGACTAGCGCTGGTTCTTATGGGTGAGTTGCGCTGGTTCTTGTGAATGACTAGCGCTGGTTCTTGTGGGTGAGTTGCGCTGGTTCTTATGGGTGAGTTGCGCTGGTTCTTATGAATGACTAGCGCTGGTTCTTGTGGGTGAGTTGCGCTGGTTCTTGGGAATGAGTAGCGCTGGTTCTTGTGGGTGAGTTGCGCTGGTTCTTGTGGGTGAGTTGCGCTGGTTCTTGTGGGTGAGTTGCGCTAGTTCTTGGGAATGAGTAGCGCTGGTTCTTGTGGGTGAGTTGCGCTGCTTCTTATGAATGACTAGCGCTGGTTCTTGTGGGTGAGTTGCGCTGGTTCTTGTGGGTGAGTTGCGCTGGTTCTTATGAATGACTAGCGCTGGTTCTTGTGGGTGAGTTGCGCTGGTTCTTGGGAATGAGTAGCGCTGGTTCTTGTGGGTGTCACCCACGCAAAAATTGCTAAATTGCCCCCTCCTAAATACGCCACTGTTGCCTATTGATGTACTTCCATGCTCGTCGCTTGCTGGTTAGTGCATAGATAAATCACAATTTAAGCTTTCGATAAAAAGGTGTCATATTACTGGGTGAGTTGCGCTGGTTCTTGTGAATGAGTAGCGCTGGTTCTTGTTAGTCAGTATCGCTGGTTCTTGTAAATCAATAGCGCCGGTTCTTGTGAGTCAGAAATGCATAAATAATATATTATTTGTAAAATAAATGACTCGTTAAAAGTGTTACTATTTTTTAAATGGTAATTTATATTTAATTTTTTTTTAATACGACACCTTTTTATCGAAAGCTTTAATTGTGATTTATCTATGCACTAACCAGCAAGCGACGAGCATGGAAGTACATCAATAGGCAACAGTGGCGTATTTAGGAGGGGGCAATTTAGC
>BSQZ01000017.1:7582500-7597500 GCA_033239005.1 Lamellibrachia satsuma
TAATACCTGGAATATATGCATCAATTACCTGGAATAGATACAGTAACTTTTTTGATAACGGTGATCTTTTACACACGCCATATTTGTAGAAGACCACACACCAGTAATCTTTGAATAAGTTCAACACGTTAGCTGAAAGACATTAAAAAAACGTTTGTAATAAACAAACAATAGCCAGTCACGGTTCGACTACTAGTAGTTAGGCGCTGAATGCTTCACCAATGACGGTTTGTTGTTAGACCGCCAGATGGCAGTGTGGTCGGCGTGGCAGGAGGACGGACACGTGACACGGACACGTGACACGCAGCAAGTAGCGGACGGTGCTGCCGGGAGAGAAACACAATCTGTCGTAGAACGCGCGTTCAGAAAACACGATCTAGCTGCAAGTTTGAAGCCACGATATACGCAGAAACTTTGAAGCCACGATATACGTAGAAACTTTGAAGCCACAATATACGTAGAAACTTTGAAGCCACGATATACGTAGAAACTTTGAAGCCACGATATACGTAGAAACTTTGAAGCCAAGATATACGTAGAAACTTAGCACTGCGTAGCAAAGGTTGATGGTTAAATCAAAAGCGAAGAGCCATCGGAGATATAATAAAGAATAGAAGCGATAAGAAGAGTAGTTAATATGTGAAGTAGTAAAAGACAGAAAGAAAAACATCACAATTGGACTGGAACAAACCGGCAATCACGAATCACGAACATATGATAATCATGTTACTGACCGCGATGAGAATGTTACCGACAGTGAGGAGAATGTTACAGACCGCAAGAAGAGTGTTACTGACCGCGACGAGAATGTTACTGACAGAGAGGAGAATGTTACTGACAGCGAAGAGAACGTTACTGACCGCGAGGAGAATGTTACTGAACATCAAGAGAATGTAACTGATCGCGAAGAGAATGTCACAGACCGCGTTAAGGAAGTTACTGATCGCGATGAGAATGTTACTGACCGCGAGGAGAATGATATTGACCGCAAGCAGAATGTTACTGATAGTGAGGAGAATGTTACTGACAGTGATATCTTCAACAATGACTAAGCACATCACATAACGTTGAAAAAGTCAAACGCGTATCGGCTCTGCGTATAATATCATCTCTGCTTTGAAACCTGCGATTCCACGTCCCGATAACGCGCCGCAGCTGGGAAGCCTTGAGTGCACAATACAGACATCGCCAATTATAGAAACATTAACATGGAAATTAATAGTTGTGCACTCATCAAGTAAATGGAGCGTCTCTAGCGGGCGTCCGATATGTTGCTATTCCATCGCTGCGTGTTACAGTCTGGCGTTATCTCCATTAAAGCCAATTTCCTCTGCAAATCCTATTAAATCACCATGGCCGAGGGTGCACGTCCTTGCGGGTGTCGTGCGGGTTACGGGGAGATGAACGGGTCGCGAACTTATTTGTCAGTTCAAACAGATCAATAGATGTCGCGGTCAAATCATTCGTAGGCCGCGATTTGTTTGCGCGTTCTGTAGACACGTATGTATTAGATTGAGCACGAGCTAAGACGAGAGAAGCTGTCGAGGGGAAACACGTAGATAAAGTGTCCACATTAATGTTTGCAGTAAGGTTTATTCGCGATACACTTAAAAGGCAATGCTTTGCAATTGTCGTCGTCGTCGTCATTATCATAATCGTCATCCTGCTCTTCCTCCTTTTCATCATCATTATCATCATCATCATTATCATCATCATCGTCGTCATCGTCACTATCGTCACTATCGTCACTATCATCATCATCATCAGCAGCAGCAGCAGCACAGCAGCAGCAGCAGCAGCAGCAGCAGCAGCAGCAGCAGCAGCAGCAGCAGCAGCAGCAGCAGCAGCAGCAGCAGCAGCAGCACAGCAACAGCAGCAGCAGCAGCAGCAGCAAGGACAACCACATAAATAGCCGCTGTGACCAAGAGGAGCAGCCACGTGGAGCGTTGTCGCTGCTTAACACTGTTCAGTAATTCACGTCCCGTTTGTGACCACGCAGAATAAACAGCTCAATGAAGCGCCTTCTCCCCGCCGAGTCGCCGTCGAGTCGCTGCACGCCTGTATCGAAGGAGTCTTCTAATGTCCCTGTGAGCCGCGGCCGACTCAACTCATGCATAGCAACAGCCATCGGCTCTGTGCGGCAACGCGCCTTCTTAAGACAGCATTAGGCGGCGCGATCAATGAAACTGCCTCGCAGTATATTCCACTGTAGGACAGATGGCTGATCGTAGGGGAGTACTGCGTCCTTAGATGTGGTAAACATATCGGCTACTGCGTAACTTGCTCGCACACCTGGACCTGGTGGCATCGTCCCTGGTCCGTCGAATTACATATTTTCTATCCATCTCCATCTCTGGGTCCCAAATCGACGAACACAACCGGTTACTGTTGAATGATTTATGACACAACAACATTGAATATTATTGCAACACGAGATAAACACAAATACGTGATTTATGACACAACAACATTGAATACTATTGCAACACGAGATAAAAACAAATACGTGATTTATGCTGAACACGAGCGGTGACTAAAAAGCACAACGATAATGCGATTCTAAAGAACTGATGTCGCCGCTGAATTTATGAACTCACATTGTAGTATATAACAGCTTAGCCATTGTATTGTATCGTTGTCCACACTTAAATGCATAAATAAGTATCGCAAAGAATGACATTGGGGGAGATTCAAACATTCTATTCAATTCTGCATGATTTTTTTTACAAATTCATTGTTTCAGTACTGATATGCTTTGTTTTGATTACATCCGTATATTTATTTGGAATTAAGTAAAAGCAATTGCAGAAATATGTACTAATCATACTAATACAGCTTCTTAGCACATGAATAGTCACATGAATGGTCAGATGGTGACAAAAGGATAACCTTTGGTACACATGTGCTATGATATGTGTAAATAAGATTTAACAAGATTTAACAAGATTGCCATCCAAGGCAAAAAACTCAGATGTCACATGGACAAGGAAGTCATTGGCTTATCGAGAGTCCAAACAATTCTTCATCTATGTGTAACCCCCGCCCATCTGAAATATTTATTTTTAAACAAATTCATGCTGCTAGCATTTACACAAGTAGATAAGAGGTGGACCCCAACTAAATTTGCATTTTAAGGAGGTGTGGCACCATAAAAAAAATCCGAAATGCATTTCTTTGGGCGTATCTACACTGTAGCAGTCGAGCGGCGAATATGCCTGCGTGATATTGGTATTGTCATTAAACTTAGACAATCTGCTAGATGGCCCCTCGAACCTATAATTATCGATTATCGGCGACCAAGGAACTTTCAGTTTCATCTCACTGATTGGTCAACGTTGGGTAGAGCCACGGTAATCATAACAATGTAACCACCATCCAGGAGAAGTTGTCCATCCGCGTTTTCTGTCTAGTCTCTCAAATATTTGACGTCAAGCGTCTGCATATTACATATCACTCATCTAGGTAGCATTCAGCCAAGTTGTAATTATTACGCGACAAGTGTTTGTTCTTATAATTATGCCGCTTTCCGTCACCGGTTACACCTTTATGCTGTTCTTTGAACTGGGACACGTTGACTAAATGAAATGTCAAAGAGTTTCGTCGGCAGCGAGAGGGTGGAATCCTCGTGCTCAGGAACCTCTAACTAAGCTGTGTACTCTGTCTCTCTGTCGGACAGACGGCGGGACGCTATTGCTCATACCTGTGCCGTGTACTCATCAAACAGTCACATCCACTAGCGAATAGCGCTGAATGAGTCGAAATTGAAACGTCGGCTTCCTAGCAACGACTGCCGGCCAAACATTATGGCCGAGGTTCGGCATCGACAAAAACTACATACTTACCGAGATTGCGGCGTAAATGATTGATTGCGTTTAAGTAGAGCAATTCTTTCAGTTTGAAACAACGCGTATGTCGAATATATTAATGCAAATGAGCTGCATGCGACGAATCGGCGAATTCATCATTAGTGCCGAATATGGATACGTCACAGCGACGACTATAGCGGCGAGCTCGGTCTCGACCGACGCTGACTGAATAGCGGCTTTTGCCGGGTCGATACTTGACTCGTTCGATTTGCGCATCGGCGTTTTTACGAGGCGGTGCATGCGAACTGCCACGTACGGACGGCGGTCGCGTCGACAGCGGTTTTAGTTCGGAAAATCTTTACCTAATTGGCCCTGTTATGCCTTCGAGGCGGGATCTCCCCGAGAGCACTTAAGAATCCTCAGCGACCAGTAAGCAGCGCACGAACACACCGTTGCCGTGCGAGAATATCCACGACGCATTTACGCGCCTCGAGTCACGGACTTCCACGTTTGCTAAAACCCCGGATTGCGGTCTCGGGTAAAAAACATATCTGGCTGGATGGAGCGAACGCGTCGTGTTTAGTAGTGTCGCGCGATATTACAGGTATCCCGCGGTATTTTTCTGCGCGATGCGTATCGCGATAAGCTTTGAAAAGTGAGCTTAATGAGTCATTGAGAAGTTTAACCTAACCCGATTCAATCACTAATCTGTATTATTGTTAACTGTTCATGGTTATGGTTTGAGGAGTTTATTATCAGAGTTTAAGTTCATGTATGTTGGACAGGATGCCGTTATGTGTGTACGTATTTACTTAATGCAATTAATGCAATGCAATTCATTAAATCGTCTTTGTATTTTTCATATTTACGTTTAAAATCGCCAAATCATTATTATTTAATATAAATATCAATCATGTTATAATGCAATGCAACAGGTTAAGCCATCTTAAATCTTAACCAACATAAACCAAACTAAATTGCCACACGCGACACAAAAAACCGTATCGCGATTTATCGCGATACAAAACGTTTGGCAACATCCAACCGTAGTGTTTATCAACTCGTAGCCTGAAGATGGTGCCTAAAAACGTGGCGCGTGCAGAATGTGACGTCCGTACTTCGACAGAAGAGGCAGTTTATGTTACACCCAATGGCCTCTATAGTGGCACGAGTTGCATCAAGATTTATGCATGTTATGTCTATGGAACGAATTTCCGGCAAACAGCCGATCGCATCGCAACACGCCGACACCACCCAGGCAACGTTTGCTAAATATTTCAATTTCATGATTACTTTGAATTGCCCAACACTAAACCGACATCTATGGCAGATAATATATAAAACACGCACGCAAGATCTTATCGTAATCGACCGTGAATATGTATGTTTGTATGTTTGTCTGGAACGCTACTTCTCCTAGACGCTTTGCATTTCGGGCGCCAAATTATCGGGGGTTCATCTATGACCCCACGATCGAGTCGTCACATTTTAATTTTTTGTCTCGAAATTCATCCCACTGTTACCTGTCTACGAAAAATCGAATTATCCTTTGTAGTCATTATGCACAATTGTCAGCAACGCTACTTGAACAATTACGTACAATTGGTCTTTTCTTCGATTGTCTCAAGTTACGCAGTACAAAGGCAAGACGTCTCTAGACGTTTCTGTAATTCCTAGAAGCCATCAAGATTTTGGCTGGTAGCACCAAGTACCAAGGCATAGATGGATATTTGATGACTTGATTTATGAAATTGTTTTAATATTGTAATCATGAGAGTCACTCACGAACTACCAAGTTATCCCGTTAAGTACCAAGTGCGTGCGTGCGTGCGTGCGTGCGTGTGCGCGTGTGAGCGTCCATATGTGTTTATGTATGTATGTATGCATACATGCATGCATATATGTACGTATGAATGCATGAATGTGTGTGTATGTATGTATGTATGTATGTATGTATCTACCGGGTACGTATATATATATATATATATATATATATATATATTGCATGGTTGCGTGTGTGTGTGTGTGTGTGTGTGTGTGTGTGTGTGTTTGTGTGTGTGTGTGTGTGTGTGTGTGTGTGTGTGTGTGTGTGTGTGTGTGTGTGTGTGTGTGTGTGTGTGTGTGTGTGTGTGTGTGTGTGTGTGTGTGTGTGTGTGTGTGCATACATGCATGCATATATGTACGTATGAATGCATGAATGTGTGTATGTATGTATGTATGTATGTATCTACCGGGTATATATATATATATATATATATATATATATATATATATATTGCATGGTTGCGTGTGTGTGTGTGTTGTGTGTGTGTGTGTGTGTGTGTGTGTGTGTGTGTGTGTGTGTGTGTGTGTGAGTGTGTGTGTGTGTGTGTGTGTGTGTGTGTGTGTGTGTGTGTGTGTGTGTGTGTGTGTGTGTGTGTGTGTGTGTGTGTGTGTGTGTGTGTGTGTGTGTGTGTGTGTGTGTGTGTGTGTGTGTGTGTGTGTGTGTGTGTGTGTGTGTGTGTGTGTGTGTGTGTGTGTGTGCGGATGTGTTCGTGTGTGCGTGCGTGATTGTATGTATGTATGTATGGATGTATGTATGTATGTATGTATGTATACATGTATGCATGTATGTATGTATGTATGTATGTATGTATGCATGCATGTATGTATGTATGTATGTATGTATGTATGTATGTATGTATGTATGTATGTGTGAATGTATGAAGAGCAATAACGTACCACAGACGTCATCAGAATTGTCGTCTTTGTCATCATTATAATGTTGTCGTTGTCATGAGCCGTCTCACAGTGAACGATATCGTCTTGTTATTTAGTCTAATTTGCTCCCTTTCTTCTTGCAGGTGTTTCAATCTGTCTGGTTGCTAGGCGACGGACTGTGTGACACGTGGGTAGCGTTTGACGTCATGTGCTGCACGGCGTCCATCTTGAATCTGATGGCCATTAGCATTGACAGGCGAGTGTACTGTTATCAGTGTAACGTTTGCCTGCGCACAAGCTCACTCGCAATGTCTTCATTACAATGGCGTTGTTAATGGCCCGGCTGCGCTCTCAGGTTATTCAAACGTTTCTGCGTGACGATCGGATCGCAACGCAACCATTGATCTGATATATTTTACTGTCAGTCACATTGCGATTACGATTTCATTGACTACAATTACATTTCCTGCAACGTTTCAATTGTGACTGTCTCCACGTACCATAGGACACAACGACGTGTACACACCGACGTGTACACACCGACGTGTACACACCGCTGTCCTGCAGCAGTGACTTGCACATGTCCTCTTGCATAACGTGCTACCATCGTCTCTTTGGTATCATAATAGGTCCGCGTATCTGTTTAGCCAACGCACTTTGTAATTTTCCTTTCTTTCTCTCTTTGCCTTTTTATGCATCTCAACTCATCGTCGTTCGTAATTTTTACTCCCCCTCCCCCCGTCTCCCCATCTCTCCTTTCTCTTTCCCTGTCTAACATCTTCCTATATATATGTCTATTATATATGTTTCGTCCCGACCTCTCTTAGTTTATTGTCACTTTCTGCATCTCAACACTTCCTCGTTCGTTTCTCCCCGGTCTCCAAATCTCCCCCTTTTTGTTCCTTGTCTAACTTGTTCACACACACACACGCACACACGCACGCACGCACGCACGCACGCATTTTTCGTCACTACCTCTCTCGCTTTAATGTCTTTCACCACGACTTTCTTGGCGCGAAGACCTGGACACGTTCTGTTCGCAACAACCAATGCTTTTCTGTACAGATTCATCGCTGTGACGCAGCCAATCAGCTACGCGAAGCACAAGAACTCAAAGCGCCACTACATCATGATCATCCTCGTGTGGTCCGTGTCGGTGGCGATCTCGGCGCCGATAGCGCTCGGCATGAACTACACGGAACGACGCAAGCCGGCCATGTGTATCTTCTATAATTCGGACTTCCTCATCTACTCATCGATGGGCTCCTTCTATATCCCGTGTGTCGTCATGGTTCTGCTGTACTGGCGTATATTCCGCGTCATTCGCGAGCGCACGCGTCGCAAGAAAGCCAAGTCGAAGAAGGCCAAATCGCCGGCGCCGCCGCCCAACACAATCACGGTGATCGCCAACAAGCGCCCGGCGGCGCGCACGACGTCGGACGCGAGCGCGACGGAAGACAACTCACAGAAGGAGCTGCTGCCGACGAACACGTCGCCGAACCTGCCGCTGGCGAAGACGGCGATCGCCGAGGAGACGTCGTTCACGAACTACAACGCCAAGTTGACGGCGACGGACACGGAGGACGCCGGGTCGGCGAACGACAGCAACAGCGGCCACGTTACGGGCGGCGTCGGGGGCTCGCATGCCGCCCACGAACAATCGTGCAGTCGGGCGAACGACGCCGGGTCGCACGCCGACAAGTCGCCCAACAAGACGGCGCTGTACTCGGCGCCGGAGACGGTGGTCGTCGATGTGCAGTACTGCTCCGCGTCGTCGCCGACGGCCGGCGTCGTCGATCGCGAGCCGAAGAAGAACGGAGTCAAACTGACTCCGCCGTCGTCGATGCAGTCCAAGAGGGCCTTGTCGCCGGGGCCACCCGGCCACCACAACGCCGCGAAAAGCGTGACGAAATTCAACTTCCGGTTGCGGCACAGTAAAAAGAAAAAGGATCGGTCTGCGAACAAGCGCGAACGGAAGGCGACGAAGACGTTAGCTATTGTCCTAGGCGAGTATACACACAATCACACGTGTTTAGGTAGGAATTCACGCGCGCACGCGCGCACTCGCGCACGCGCGCACGCACCACGCACGCACCCACGCACGCACCAAGCACGCACGCACGCACGCACGCACACACGCACACACACACACAAGTTATCGACATTAAGTGCTATTAAGGTAGCGTCTAATTATTTTAAAACAGTTACGCCATTTGTAGGACAATTCATCAACCTCCCGCTGTTCTTCTTGTACCGAGCCTCAGCAGACGTGGATCGCAATGACCTTTGGGAGGTCAAGCATACTGTTAGAATATCAGAATACACGCATCCTTCAAAATGTTAGTGATACGTTTACACGTTCCCTGTGCTTCACGGTGAAGTAGTGTCTTAATCAAACACATTACAACGCGCATTGTATCCAGGAAGTGAACCTATTCATGGATGCAAACAACTTTAACTGCAGTAAGATAATTAGAACAAGTGAAATAGGAATCAATCATACCGTATCATTATAAACATGTCTGCAATAACATCGTCATCATATATTTACATGGCACTTTTATAAAGCATAAGAGTGATCCTTCGACACCAACATATGAGTGATCATTCGACACCAACATATGAGCGATCCTTCGACACCAACATATGAGTGATCCTTCGACACCAACATATGAGTGATCCTTCGACACCAATAGCATCGTTTCTTAAAATAGGATTCTTTCAAAGCGTTTGCTTGACACAATGAGCTCTGGCCATGCATTGTCATACAATATAGTTTTTTCGTGCACACAAACACTCAGACAAGAAACAACTTTTCTACAATGACATTGCCAACATTTTAACATAAATAGCAGCAAAGACTTCAGTATTGTAGCTTCATATTTTAGATGAAATATCTTCGGTTTCACGGAATAACTTAATGCATGCAGAATGTGCATTCAAGCAGCCAGGCAGGCAGGCAGGTAGGAAGGCAGGCAGGCATGCAGGAAAGCAGAAAGGCAGGCAGGCAGGCAGGCAGGCAGGCAGGCAGGCAGGCAGGCAGGCAGGCAGGCTGGCAAGCAGGCAGGCAGGCAGGCAGGCAGAAAGGCACGCAGGCACCCACGCCGACACATTAGCACAAACTCTTTTATAATATCAAGATAACATGATTTTAAAGATAAAAACGATCGGACTTTCCTGTGTTAAACGACTAAACGAGACGTGTGCGTTTTGTTCCAGGCGTGTTCCTCTTCTGTTGGGTGCCGTTCTTCACCATCAACATCATCAACGCCATCTGCATCCGCTATTCGATGTTCGAACGTCCCGAGTGCAACATAGACCCCATCCTCTTCTCGTTCTTCGTCTGGCTTGGCTACATCAACAGCTTCCTCAATCCCGTCATCTATACCATCTTCAACTTCGACTTCAGACGCGCCTTCAAGAAGCTGCTCACCGGCAAATACCGGCGGGGCAGGTAGCGGGGTCCCGGCGTCAGACTCGGGTCGGAAGATGGCAAGACCTTCGTATTATCAATGTGGACTTTTCGTGAATATGTAGCGTGAAGGCTGATGACTTGACGCTGCCTGTTGTCCATAGAGACGCAGACTAGACCAGGTGGAACGTTGCAGGAACTACACCAGCAGCGTTGGATCATCTACATATGTTGCTTCCTCCGCCATGAGGAATCCCTGCTCGATATCGCACGCACTCTATATCGGTAGCGATGAAGCTCAGCGCTGTTAGATGTAGTGTAACATATTGATCTGCAACGACTTTTGAACTGAGAATTCCGTACAACGAATAAACCTCAAACGTTATGAAAGCTCGCAGTACCAGAACACACCATCAACTTGCGTCACACACCGTACGAGTTTCGTCAGGCGAAACGCGATCATCGATTAATAGCTGACTCGAGGTGTTGGCCATTTGCAACGGACAACAAACATTTTAGTACATTAGAACTAATGGTGGAGAAAAATGTAAATACATGTTAACTACACATGTTAACTACACATGTTAACTACACATGTTAACTACACATGTTAACTACACATGGTTTGTGACATACGTGTGCGCTACACCCACCGTTGAAGTTGCAATAAGTCATTTCCATTCCGCGAGATGCGTTGGCAACTAGGCTGGTCGTCGGTGCATTTTATTATTTAGCACGGTACGTTTAAACGTACGTAATCTATCAAGGTATTGATGACAAAAGCATTATGATGTAATAAGGTAAAGAAAGAGAGAATTATCTTAAAATAAATATCCGGAATTTACATGTATCAACGAACGCCACTGGCCGCTGTGTTTGTGGTTGCGTTGATAATTGTCAGCGCAATTATACGTTTAATAAATGATGTTATGAACAATACAATATCAATTGTTAATCTGAAAGCATATCACTTTAATAGAGTGAGAACATTTCAGTTGTGACGTCACAGTAAGGGCAGTGGATAAACATCGAGGGTATACACACCCGTGCGTGACTGCAGCGCCGCACAACGGTGGTTATGAAAGTAGGTCACATTGGAACCACGCGCAGGAAATAGACGTTTACGCAAGAGGCAAATAAGACCGCTAAACTGAAGGGCGTGTGAAGTGTTTTCCCCGTAACGATGACTCAGCGTTCACTGGCGATGAAAAACATATCACGTATAACGGAAGTGACCAAGACGAGCTACTGTGACGTCACACAATGACATCGGTTGGGTCTCAAGGACCACATGCCGTTTCATGAGACCAGGCACCGTGGACTTTCGTCATTGGATCGACCTAGAGACCATCGAATGACAAACCAGAACAAAACAGAGCGCGAACAGGCTCCGCCTTTACTTATGAAATCGTGTTGTATATAAATTAACAACTCTGTTGTATTTCAGCGCTTCGCGCGTTCGTGTTTGGTTAACATGTGCAATGCAAGCGACGTAAACCAACAGCGCGGGGCGAGCGAGCGTCATTCGCGTGGGGGGTAAATTCACGGCTGACGTTCACGCGGTACGTTGACGTCACTGACGTCCGAGGGACAACTAGCCAGTGCGATTGTGTGTCCGGAACGAGACGGACAGATTCGTTGACCAGCGTTATCTGTGCAATAAAGCTAAACTGTGTTTTATCCGTGGTTCAGTTGTTGTTTACTCTGCCCGCTTATTGGGCGGTTCTTTCACGAGGACCCATTGATCCTAGGAATTTACTCCCTGGACATCACTGTCATACAGAGTAATACACAAATCCCCCCTCGGACATTACCACTTCCCTTGTATATACTAGAAATGGGCTTTGAAACACTTTAAAATACTGTCTGCTTAAAACTTATACATAATAATTATGTCCGCCATATTCAACACAGTGGCTTCAGCCTAGTAGAAACAACACAAACGCAGCAGTAGCATTCGTGAAAATGTCTATCGAGTGGGGAAATGAATAATTATACAATTTTCTTCTCGACAAAACTACGAAGTTAACTTACTTTCGACGCCGTTGTCTTCACCAAGAACTGAATCGTGGACCTGTTTAAATTCCTCTTATATAATAAGCTTAGGTGCGAATAACTGATATGCGCAGAAATCAGTGCAATGATTGCAAAATAAACGTAAAACGTGGATCTACAATGTTTCCGAAAGGAGATGTCTGAAGCGACCGCTCAGAGCCGCGCCAGGCGGGGATGGTTTTTGGTGAAGCGTCCAGGCGCGCTCCCCTACGATCCGCCCGGTCAAGGGAGGAGTGAGTGAGTGAGTGAGTGAGTGAGTGAGTGGGTGGGTGAGTGAGTGAGTGAGTGAGTGATTGGGTGAGTGGGTGGGTGAGTGAGTGAGTGAGTGAGTGAGTGAGTGAGTGAGTGGGTGGGTGAGTGGGTGAGTGAGTGAGTGAGTGAGTGGGTGGGTGGGTGAGTGAGTGAGTGAGTGAGTGAGTGAGTGGGTGAGTGAGTGAGTGAGTGAATGGGTGGGTGAGTGAGTGAGTGAGTGGGTGGGTGAGTGTGTGAGAGAGTGAGTGAGTGAGTGAGTGAGTGGATGGGTGGGTGAGTGAGTGAGTGAGTGGGTGAGTGAGTGAGTGAGTGAGTGGGTGGGTGAGTGTGTGAGAGAGTGAGTGAGTGAGTGAGTGGGTGGGTGGGTGAGTGAGTGAGTGAGTGGGTGAGTGAGTGAGTGAGTGAGTGAGTGAGTGGGTGGGTGGGTGAGTGAGTGAGTGGGTGGGTGAGTGAGTGAGTGAGTGAGTGAGTGAGTGAGTGAGTGAGTGAGTGAGTGGGTGAGTGTGTGAGAGAGTGAGTGAGTGAGTGAGTGAGTGAGTGGGTGAGTGAGTGAGTGAGTGAGTGAGTGAGTGAGTGAGTGAGTGAGTGAGTGGGTGGGTGAGTGAGTGAGTGAGTGAGTGGGTGAGTGAGTGAGTGAGTGAGTGGGTGGGTGAGTGAGTGAGTGAGTGAGTGAGTGAGTGGGTGGGTGAGTGAGTGAGTGAGTGAGTGAGTGGGTGAGTGAGTGAGTGAGTGAGTGAGTGAGTGAGTGAGTGAGTGAGTGAGTGAGTGAGTGAGTGAGTGAGTGAGTGGGTGGGTGAGTGAGTGAGTGAGTGAGTGAGTGGGTGAGTGCGTGAGTGAGTGAGTGGGTGGGTGGGTGAGTGAGTGAGTGAGTGAGTGGGTGAGTGAATGAGTGAGTGAGTGGGTGGGTGAGTGAGTGAGTGAGTGAGTGGGTGTGTGAGTGAGTGAGTGAGTGAGTGGTGTGTGGTGAGTGAGTGAGAGAGTGAATGGGTGAGTGAGTGAGTGAGTGAGTGAGTGGGTGAGTGGGTGAGTGGGTGAGTGAGTGAGTGAGTGAGTGAGTGGGTGGGTGGGTGGGTGGGTGGGTGAGTGAGTGAGTGAGTGAGTGAGTGAGTGGGTGAGTGAATGAGTGAGTGAGTGAGTGAGTGGGTGGGTGAGTGAGTGAGTGAGTGAGTGGGTTAGTGAGTGAGTGAGTGAGTGAGTGAGTGGGTGAGTGAGTGAGTGAGTGAGTGAGTGAGTGAGTGAATGGGTGAGTGAGTGAGTGAGTGAGTGCGTGGTTGGTTGAGCGAGTGAGTGAGTGAATGAGTGAGTGAGTGAGTGAGTGGGTGAATGAGTGAGTGAGTGAGTGAGTGGGTGAGTGAGTGAGTGAGTGGGTGGGTGGGTGGGTGATTGGGTGAGTGGGTGAGTGAGTGAGTGAGTAATATAATTTTAGAGTGACTGTCAGCAATGTCATCGTCTAAATATGTTCTCCTTACAGTTGTCCGCACTGACGCCACCGCAGTCATGATTTCACCATATACCGCCTTGTTACATTTGTCTTTCCAACCCACTTCCGCTGTCACTGATCAGTAATCCCCCTACCGATTATCACGATTTTGACATTTTCCTTGGAATTCGATGCTCAGTCATTCGTTTGACCGTGTTTGCAGGGGATCTCAGACACTCAGCTTTAAACTGTCGACGTCTGAGCAGGAATGCATTAAACTAAATTAATGCATACTGCTTTTCGCTTGACGAGAACACAGGCGCTTTTTGACAGTCGCCAATTATACGTGCGTGCTTTAAACCGGCCAACTCCCGTTCGCCGGTCCAGACAGTTCGTGTGAGATTGGATGCGGCGCTCGTAGAAGTGGTTCTTGGATGAACGTATGCAGAAAAGTTGGCTGAACTGCCAACATTTGGATTGCCAGTCCTGTCATCACTTCGTTGCTAGCCAGTGAGGTGTGCTCTGCTGCACCAAACCGCCGCGTAGTGTTATGCAGGTGCAAAATGCCAGGGTGATGGCGCGTAGTAACATAACAGTGAAGTAATAAATCTACTTTAACCGTTCTAGGCTAGACTAATGCATGTTGAACTGATGAGTGTAGAAATGTTAGAAATGCATGGGGCTCTTCAACACCTTTTGATTTTATACCACGTATGGCCGTGTAGGGGAGACCGGGACTACTACGAATTGTTAGAGTCGCTTTACGAAAACATAGCGCACATGTGGATATACCATCGACAGTAGTTGGTTCGAAGTCCACCAGCAGACACAGTGTATAAAAAAGTTAAGAAGACGAAATTAACTAGGATTTGACAAAAATGACTTTTTCGCCACCTGGTGTGTCCACATAATATTCTCTCACGCAGCCACTGTTGACGTTTCGTGAATGAAACTTGAAACGTGTCTACTGTATAGTATAAAAGGTTATGCCAAGTAAAAGTTAAACTGAAATTCAGGATTTGTTATCGTCCACGTAACTGCAACAACCCTCGGGCGGCTCGTACTGATGGCTCAGCAAGCGCTGACAATGACTGACAGAACACAATTTATTTATTCTTTATCCACGATGTGTGAACACTTTATTTCACTTAAGCGGCCTAACGTACTGTTTATAACCAGTACTGTAAATGCTAGCAGCGTCGAACAAAATTGAAAAATATCTCAGAAGAGCGGTTTACACATAGATAAAAAAAAAACGTTGGCCTTTCGATAAGCCAAAGGTTTCTTTGTCCACTTGCCAGCTGGGTGTTTTGCCTTGGATGGCAATCTTGTTAACCTTGTGGATGTTCGTGCGC
>BSQZ01000017.1:7605000-7640000 GCA_033239005.1 Lamellibrachia satsuma
TGGAATTCTGTTCGCCGGCTTCAAAACCGAGCTCAGCTTCAAAGTACATCAACGTTGTTAGCAGTAACTGCGACATATGTACGACTATAAACAAAAGGATAACACAACCGTGCATACACACACGCACACGCACACACACACACACACACACACACACACGCACGCACGCACGCACACACACACACACACACACACACACACACACACACACACACACACACGCTCGCACAAACACACACGTAGAATATTCCAAGTCTGCTAAAATACATTTAGTAGCTATTCTGATTGAAGCTTAATGCCACGAAGAAACCATTTATGTGTGCAACAGCTTTCGAGATGATGTTCCAGGGAGGGATATTCCCAGGGAGTGGCTGCTGGTGCACAGGGAATGAGTGAAAGGTGATCTCCAGGACTTTGAACCACTTCCAAGTAACAAGACCAGTGAATCCATGACATGGTAGTTGGCAGTGGACACTTACACGTCAATGGCACCGATATCTGATTACGTAAGAAAGCAGAAATCGAACCTTGAATGCTACGACTATTCAAAGATACTTCAGAAATGCTTCAGGAGTTACTGTCTCCAACCAGATAACGAGAAACTGACGCCATGCAGCCGGCCTGGGGGCGAGAAGACCAGCGGTGCGAGTCCCACTGAGAGGCAGACATCGACAACACAGGTTGAGTGGTGTAGAGAACATCTGAACTAGACACAGGCACTTTGCTCCAATGTGCTTTTCACAGATGAGTCCAAATATTGCCTAGACTTTCACAGTGGATCAAATGTGTGGAGACGACCCATTGAGAAATACGCTCAAGGGGAATGAAGTAGAACGTGTCAGGATTATTACGTGATCTTTAGCAAATTGTGAGGATTACAAGTGGACCTTGGAGCGGAGAGCGACGCGACGCGAAGGTGGTGGCCCGTGCATACAGCTCCTCGGGGGCTCCGTAATACATTCTCATGGGGCCGCAAAGTACCCAGTATCCGTGGTGTACCACACGATGGTTGTGCTATAGTCTTGTCTATGGGTAGGCAATATACCAGAAGAGGAGACTTATGTACTCGCCCCCGTTCAAGCCATATAGCTATCTGGCGGCTACAACCGTAAACGACGGCGTGAAGCAAGCATTACAAACTACACTCTCTAAGTTATAAGACGCATCCCACAGACTTGCATAGGCGTTGAATAAAAAATTACAAGATTGCCATCCAAAACAAAATACCCATATGGCAAGTGGACAAGGAAGCCATTGGGTTACCGATAATAATTCATTTATTGTTCTCTGTAAGAATACTTCCTGATATTCAATCTACACTGATCCTTCACTAATGTTACTTCATGTCCACTAATTCTACTATCTTTCTTAAGTGAGAACAACTATTTCTATCAATATTTTCATACCCATTAAAAATCTTAAAAACTTCAATTTGTCTTGTCTCTAGGGTTGTTAAACCGCACTCTTTTAGGCGTTCTTTGTAACTAAAGTATCGCAGTTGTGGAATAATTTTAGTTGATCTCCTCAGCATTCGTTCTAGCGTATATATATCCTTCTCAAAGCTTGTATACAGTATTATAAATGAAGCCCCACTATTGCTGTATAGCTCTTTTTGCAATGTATACGATCTCGTGATATTTACCGGTGAAATGTTTAGAAAACACTGCCAATCTTCACACGTTTTTTTTACAATTTCCTTAGTACAATAGAAATGCAAGTTAATTATAAATAAAAAAAATAATATTTCTTGGCGAAACGGCCGACGTAACTAAGAAAGAAATGGAAAAGGCCTCGATCAGGAGAATTTCGATACATTAAAGTTGCTCACAAATATAAGTACTTCGTCGAAGATCACGCTGTTATAAATTGAGAACATTTGTCTTTATTGTTCAGCATATAAAGGCAACTTTACTACGTCCACAATGCCAACATTAAACATAAATGATACATTTAGTGGTAAAAGAATATTAATAAGAACCGAACACGTTATAAAGTAAACGTTATTCAAGTGGTGGCCTCTTGTGGATAACTTCTGTTGTGGGTCTCATTGGTTTTTCTATGTATAATTATGGTGAATTATGGTGAATTATAGATGAACATTTTTGCAACTTTTACTGAAAAAAGCCATTATTCCTTATGGGTCAAATTTGGATGTTGATAATAATTGTGACAATTTTGCTGTTGACGTAGATGTTACTATGTCATATAATAAAATAATGTACACGGGACTCCCAACCTGTTTTACTGTTTATAGAGATAAATGATAAATGATAAAGTTGACCAGGTTTTACCGACATTTCCGTGACTTAATAAATTACATAAAATAATAAAGATTTATGCATGCATATTTGACATATCATGTTTCATGTAAAAAGAACATATATTTTATATTTGAATAGTATATAAAACTCGTGTTATGACTTATTATGATCAGAGCGCAGTATTTTGCAAATGTGTTACTATGTCAGGTATTAAAAAAATGCACGGGACCCCCCAACTTTGTTTGCCTTTTTCAAGTCTAATGGATTTCAATAACCTCTAATATTTTAGGTTTATTAATTTGATTTCAGGATAAGTGCCTACCTTGTGTGTGTAGTGACGGACTAGTGTGGTTGTTATGTACTGTTCCCCGAGTGCAGTAATGATCTGGTTATTCATTCACATTCTCGTCTCCGTGTCTATTGCGTGTCTTCGTTTATCTTCGATGGATGTTTATGGATGGTTATTAGGCTCGGAATATATTCGAATATGTTAAACTCATTTTTACATCCACTGTTTGTTTGTTTGGGGAATCGTTTACTTAAGATGTATTGATAGTTGCGCCACCTTCCGGATAATTAAGTTTGTAGTTCACTAACATCTGGTAGATGGCGACGTCAGTTCGGTTCGCTAAATCCTCGCGCAATGGTAACATTGTGCTAGCTGTTTCACCGATTGGTTGAGATATATCGGGAGTTCCTGTGAATCGAAATTATTCAGCATGCCCGTCCTCAGGGGGTTCGTTCGAACCCCACTTGGGAGCATGTTTTTCAACTGCAACTTTTCAGAAATCGTTCCTGGAACTTCTCGACTTCTTGTCTCTGCGTTCGCGTTTAACGTTTTACTGCCGTAAAGTCGTCAAATGTGATAGATAGATACTTGCTCAATGTATCCCACTTCAGAACCAAAACCGGAACTCGTTAACTACTTTATGTAGGTGGTAAAACCACGACAACACGAAAGCCCTAATTAATAAGTCTGCTGAAACCCCTTATGAAAATATACCATGAAATTACATGATATACCATGGTATTTCGTTATATTACGTGGTATTACATGGTAAACCATTATAATTATACTATGACAGTACATGGTAAACTGTGGTAGACCAGGCTTTTTCATATATTGTGTATTGTAAATGTATGGTATACCATGGTTTACCTGTTTCAAAACACCATGGTATTTTACCATGGTTTACCTGTTTCAAACCACCATGGTATTTTACCATGGTTTACCTGTTTCAAACCACCATGGTATTTTACCATGGTCTACCTGTTTCAAAACACCATGGTATTTACCATGGAATCCGATGGTATATTTTCATAAGGGACGGATTAAGCATAAACCTGAAATAAAGCGGTAGTTCTGCGTCAACCATCAAGGGTAATGATAATTGTCACGTCTTCATAATAATAATAACACCAACAACAACAATAATAATATTAATAATAATATCACCCCATTGCGAGATCATAGACACGTCACTGTCCTGTTTCAACTGTTCAAGTCGTATCTTTGATACACATTCTCAAGTACGTGGCCGTCTGTGTTGCTCGGTAAAAGTAATGGAGATATTCGTCATGAACACACTCAACAGTCCACTTCAGTAACAACTCCAAAAACCATTTAACACCATATTGCCTATCTGATTAATAATGTTGTCAGATATTCAATAATTTAGGACAAGAATAAATAATCGTAGAAGTTATTAATGTATAGATAAATAGTGCTACATCAGTTCTTTTATTGCCTGTGTGTGGTATTAAAGAATGGCATATTCTCAGAACATACATTTATTTTGCAAGTTGTGCATTTATGTCGTCTCGTGTAGTAGTTGCATTTGCCTTTCTTTGCGGAGCGGCCACGAACAGACCAAGCATTAGGCGTTATACCGACCCATAAAGTGCTATTAACACCAGGATGCGGCACGCGAGACTTGACAGGACAGATTTGACGATCGCAAAATTATGACCAATTCTACAATGTCTCGACAAATTTGGATTTGTTGATATGAGCCTTTTGTTTAAAGTATTTTAATATTAGGCAGTTACGTTTGTGTTGATCACGTTACGACGCGTCGCGTCCGCAAAATTTCGCTGTGACGTAGTACAGCACGCAATCCCACACTCCACCGCGACGTTCGACTGTTCCCGTCGATGTTGGACATATTTGTAACTGGGGACCAGGGGCAGAACAGCATTGAACATCCTGCAACGAACGTGTTCTCTGCGCAAAGTATGTGGCGACATTGTTATTGCCAAGGCGTAAGTTCACACGACTCGCTTTTAATATTACGTATGTTTTCACACTAAAATGGTCAGTGACGGTGTCCTACTCATCTACGACAAAGTTTGCTTGCTATCTAGTGATACACAGGGCATTATTTCCTGTTTACGTAGAGCATACAGAAAGGGCGTTTGCGAATGTGTAAAACAAAATGACGTCTGCTGTCGCCGCGAAGGCTTTTTGAATATACATTACGCAGTTCGAACGAAGACGAAGCGCTGTTCGATTTTGAAGGGCATAGTCCATCGGACATTGCTGATGATTTCGACTCCGATACATTTTGGATGTAGTCGAGATATGCACTATTCTTCTGTTTCGTCGTTAACGTGCAACTGCTGATTACACCTGCGCATCCGAGTATTTGCATGACATGAGAACAAAAAAACAAGCATATATATAGCACAAATCTAGGTGGTTATAAAGGGTAATGCTTAAATGGGAGTCGAACCGGGAACCGTAGATTTGAAGCGCTGAACCTTAAGCGAAACCATAAAACATCACTGCACATAATGTATATTTCTGTTTTATTCATAGACTCACCTACAATCAATAAGAGTGTCGTAAGAGAAGAGCCACTGGCGCCACCGAGACTCGCAACAGAAGTCTAGAGTTTCTCCTGCATTGAGCCTGACAAGACCAAGATGGAGGCTGAACAACCTACAGAGACAGAGAATGGCGAAGAACAGAATGAGGATCAAGGAGGAAAGGACGAGGAGCAAGGAGGAAAGGACGAGGAACAAGGAGGAAAGGACGAGGAGCGAGGAGGAAAGGTCGAGGAGCAAGGAGGAAAGGATGAGGATCAAGGAGGAAAGGACGAGGAGCAAGGAGGAAAGGACGAGGAGCGAAGAGGAAAGGACGAGGAGCAAGGAGGAAGTGAAGAGGTACATTAAAACATATACATCGAAAATATACGTTAATGTATGTTAATGTATGTTAATATATGTTAATGCATTCAAATATGTGCGTAACTGAATTTTAAATAGAACATTGTGAACGTTATTAAGACAATTCATATTAATGGGCACAACATTATCAGTCAGGTTTTCATTGTAAAGTAATATTTCTTTCAAAGTAGTAAATGTTTATGTTACTGGAACAACAGCAATAACACACTAAATATATAATATATATTTACTAAGGTATTGTTGACGTATACATAGTTAAACTTTTCAAATATTGTAGCAATTACATTTATAAGTTATCATGTTTATGACCTGGTTTGTTCTCTGTGCGGTCAATGCGACGTCAGTAGCATTTTACGATGGCTTTTGTAAAGTATGGCAATTGACGCTAAGATGTCGATGTGTGTCACTGTCGCCTAGCTGCAAGCTCGCGACAAGTGGAGCGGCAAGTTCGACTTCGTCATGTCTGCTCTAAGCCTGGCCGTCGGCATGGGCAACGTGTGGCGTTTCCCGTACATGTGTTACCGCAACGGCGGAGGTAACGCTGCAGTCTCGTCAGGACACCACTAATGGGGTGTACCAGCACGTCCGTGCATCGCAATAGTTGTTGTGACGATGCAATAATATCGATAGTAAATTGAACTATCGATAGTATTCGTCGATAGTACTTTGAACTATCGATGGTTACGGCTTGTGTCACTGTAAAAATATAAATAAACATGTTTTTCAGCTATAATTATAGGATAAATGTGTTAAGTTATCTACCTAACATCAACAGAGCAGCGTCACTCACTAATTTATCGTTTTTAGTCAACTACCTCCATGGCCGTGCAACACCGCCGTCCGTCAACTACGGTTTAGGACTGTTTTCTTTGCTATTCACTATTCCGTGGCACTATTGCAATACTATCGCGATACTATCGCGATAGTTATGAAACTATCGCAATAATATTGCAATATTTACACAGCTATCGCGATATTATTGCAACAGTAAAACTTTCCCCGAAAGTCGCCCCGAATTGCTAACATACAAACTGGAGGCGCTACCCGAAAAATGTACCCTTAAATTCTCCAATCCTTCTGATTTACACACGGAGGACTCCACTTAACACAAACGCGGATAATATAATGAGCCGTTTAGTAGAACCGGGCACGTTGTCTGGGACTGCATCAGTCCTTTTTCGTGCTGTATGTGATTATACTGCGCGGAGTCCGCTGTAACTAGTAACTGGCTACACCGGCTTAGATAATATAATGATTCCTCGTCGCCATTTCCATTCTTACCTCCACGAGAAACTACATATGCAAATTGCAGTATCTCCACGTACAGGCCTAACCACGAACTTCTACTTGTAATTAACAGATGACCAAATGTATTTACTTATTTACATGCAACTTAATGCAGTTCATTTAATAATTATTTTTATTTATATATGTATTTATTTATATTACAGTATTCTTAATTCAATACGTATCTCTATTCATTTATATGCAATTAATGTTCTAATTTATTGTATTTAATCTTTTATATATGTTTTTATCTATATTTTTATTTACTATGTCTACGCGTACTATTTAGCCTCCGTGGCTGGAAAGTGAACTAAACTTTTATTATTATTATTATTCATAAAGACTTACATATCTTTTTGCGTCATATTATCTCTGGTTTGGCAGATATGGACACTGCAATAAATGTGACGTATCTCCATTCGCAGGAGCGTTCCTCGTGCCTTACCTCATCATGGTGGTACTGGCCGGAATCCCACTCATGTTTCTCGAGTTTACCTTCGGCCAGTACGGCAGTTCTGGCATTATAACTATATGGAAAGTCGCCCCGCTGTTCGAAGGTAGGCATTGTTCCAACGTAGGTAACTTTTAAGGCACCCGATTTGTTGTCCGTTGTGCAACATAAGCGGACAAAAATCGCTCGTGTAAATACCCTCGCGAGAAGGATAAGCGAGGCCAATTAGACCGACTGTCAACCGACAGTTTGATTGTAGTAGTGGCCAATCAGCGGCCGATACAGCAACGGCTTTGTGACTTTTGTAAAAGCTTAATTCGGTATTGGAGCGAGTTAGTGCGTGGCTTTCGCAGTGTTTAGTTTTCAAGTCTTCAAGTATGTACGACTAAAATGTAATAATTTACTATCCTGCAGTTTGTAACGTCGTCTCCCCAGATGGGGTAATCTAACACATTTGTATTGGGATAGAACGAACGTATGAATGAGCGCTGGTAGATGATGCAGGAAGCTGGTAGTGTTCAGAGTTTATACTCGTGGTGGCGTCTACGAGCGAGCATCGCTGTGACAATGACGGTAGGCAAATTGATGCGAACTGGTCCATTGTGAATCTTAAAAAAAACAAAGTGGCATCTGTGATGCAACGTCTAGTATGCCGCGTATCCCACACGAGGTTAACACCCGTGGCAGTGGCACATGAAGTTCTCCGATAGTCACCAGCGACAAAACGAGCCGCGGAACGCTGCACTCGTTCAACTTTCTGAATGTCTGTCTTGGTGTGGTGTGACCGGGCTTGGTGTGGGGTGACCAGGCTTGGTGTGGGGTGACCGGGCTTGGTGTGGGGTGACCGGGCTTGGTGTGGGGTGACCGGGCTTGGTGTGGGGTGACCAGGCTTGGTGTGGGGTGACCAGGCTTGGTGTGGGGTGACCGGGCTTGGTGTGGGATGACCGGGCTTGGTGTGGGGTGACCGGGCTTGGTGTGGGGTGACCGGGGTTGGTGTGGGGTGACCGGGCTTGGTGTGGGGTGACCGGGCTTGGTGTGGGGTTACCGGGCTTGGTGTGGGGTGACCGGGCTTGGTGTGGGGTGACCAGGCTTGGTGTGGGGTGACCGGGCTTGGTGTGGGGTGACCGGGCTTGGTGTGGGGTGACCCGGCTTGGTGTGGGGTGACCGGGCTTGGTGTGGGGTTACCGGGCTTGGTGTGGGGTGACCGGGCTTGGTGTGGGGTGACCGGGCTTGGTGTGGGGTGACCAGGCTTGGTGTGGGGTGACCGGGCTTGGTGTGGGATGACTGGGCTTGGTGTGGGGTGACCAGGCTTGGTGTGGGGTGACCGGGCTTGGTGTGGGGTGACCGGGCTTGGTGTGTGGTGACCGGGCTTGGTGTGGGGTGACCAGGCGCAAGTAGCAGACTGAAGCGTCGGTCGGACGAGTACCTCGTGTGTGGTTGTCCTCACTAGGGATGGTGCCTCATGCAGTGTTCTCTTGATTAGGCCAAGTGTCTTTCTGTCTTTGTTTTGCACCTTGTTGATGTGTGGCTGCCACGATAACTTCGTGCCGATGTCTAGACACGTCGCTCGTGTAAACGCACACATAAGTGCATCATACTGTCGGACAACATAGTCTGCAAAAATCGCGCTAGAAATGTCACACTCGTGTACCACTAGAAACTGGGGTCGAAGGTTAGTGCCCCAGTATAATATGTACAGGGGTTCCCGCCGGACAGACACAGCCGAACACGCTTCCTGATATCTATGAGATATTTACCCCCCCGTGTGTGATATTTTACGTCCAATGGCATGCGCACCAGGTAGACGGGACCAACGGCTTTTGGTGTCTCGTGACAGACACATGTCTGCCACTGCGTCATCTCCCGTTCAAAGTTTAGCGAACACTATTGTTTATCCGTTCAACGTGATTGATGAATTTCCATTGTTGTTTGCAGGAATTGGATGGGCCATGAACGTGTTCACCATCAGTTGTTCCGTTTACTACAACATGTTGCTTGCCTACGCCTTGTACTACATATTCGCGTCTTTTACTACAACCTTACCGTGGAAAAACTGCGGCAACTCGTGGAATTCAAACAGTGAGTATAACTGCGCGCGTGTGATTTGGAATATTTTTAAATGGCAACGTTTACTTAAAATAATAATTTCATCTCTCTGGGTGCGAGCTAATTCGGAACGACAGTAACGTTAATCTGATTGGACCACTGTTTCAAACGTTAACTGTGTCTCCCACACAGACTGTGCGAGGACAGAATGCATCAAAGGCAACCGTCCGCCTGCCGGAGTGTCGTGTCCCGTCGCAGGAAACGGTACCTGGCAACTGAAGAGTCCCGCTGATGAGTATTTCCAGTAAGTTAAAACTCTCCTCTCAACTGATTTAGCCCATGGCAAATCACGTTCATTGATGTTCAAATATGTCACACGCGAATAGTTTAAATAACAGGCGCAGTTAATACAATAATAACACGCGCAGTCAATACAATAATAACACGCGCAGTCAATACAATAAAAAAGCGCGTACTTTTGTAAAACTCATCCAAATAATTGACTTTTAATCGTTAGATCGGGTAATTTGCGAAAGTGTGAATAGCGTTATGCCACAGTATACAGAACACCAACTGGACCACCAAGATAATGCCACCGTTTGTACCATGAGTGTGTGTGTGTGTGTGTGTGTGTGCGTGCGTGCGTGCGTGCGTGCGTGCGTGCGTGCTTGCGTGTGAATTTTAAATAAACAAACCTATGAACATATTTTCCGATAATAAGATGATAAAGTGTCATGTCAACTACAAAGCGTGATAACGTGCATCACTTTGGTTCGATTGCAGCAATCAAGTCCTCGGTATCACGGGCGGACTCACTGACATCGGCAACACTCGTTGGCATTTGACTCTCGTTTACGTGCTGGCTTGGCTCCTCATTATTCTGTGTCTCAGCAAAGGAATCAAGTCGGCGGGAAAGGCGAGTATCCCTGTGGCGCATATTTGCGATATGTCTCATACAATGTGTAGTATAACAACAAGCCAACACTTGTGCGCGTATACAAACTTCCATAGCTTTGTTTGAAATATAGCAATCAAAAACAAAGAATATACAACCAATAGTCGCGTGACGGCAATCACACGGGCGCACGCACGCACGCACGCACGCACGCACGCACGCACGCACGCACGCACATCATAATATTGCTGTGTTTGAACAGGCAGCTCACGTGACGGCCCTCCTTCCTTACGGTCTACTCACCATCCTCTTCTTTCGCGCGATCACCCTCCAAGGGTCGGGCGAAGGCATTCGATACTTCATTACCCCTAACTTTAACAAGATGATGCAAGCAAAGGTGGGTGAACATCCTCCCCTGCTGCTGCTGCTGCTGCTGCTGCTGCTGCTGCGGCAGCATATCATATATATATCATATATATATATATATATATATATATATATATATATATATATATATATATATATATATATATATATATATATATATATATATATATATATATATATATATATATATACATATATATATATATATATATATATATATATGTATACATATATATATGTATATATATATATATATATATATATATATATATATATATATATATATATATATATATATATATATATATATATAAAATGATTTGTCCACTGGCAGCTGAGGTGCATTGGCTCTAAGCCAGGACCGTATTTCTACTACACATGGAAATTCATCGCGCCGGCCTAATATATATATATATATATATATATATATATATATATATATATATATATATATATATATATGATATATATTAGAGAGAGAGAAAGAGAGAGACGGAGGGAGGGAGAGTGAGAGAGAGACTGATATATATATATATATATATATATATATATATATATATATATATATATATATATATATATATATATATATATATATATATTATATAGATATATATATATATATATATATATATATATATATATATATATATATATATATATATATATATATATATATATATATATATATATATATATATATATATATATATATATATATATATATATATAGAGAGAGAGAGAGAGAGAGAGAGAGAGAGGGATATATATATATATAGAGAGAGAGAGAGAGAGAGAGAGGGATAGAGAGAGAGAGAGAGAGGGATAGAGAGAGAGAGAGAGAGAGAGAGGGATAGAGAGGGGGTGGAAGAGAGAGGGAGAAGGGAGACAGAGATATTTATTAAGATCAAACCATGAATACAACAACACAGTTATAATACATAACAATTGTGAATAGTCGATATATTATATGTCTTATATTAAGTAACGTATCGTGAACCAGGTGTGGGGTGATGCGTTGGTACAAGTCTTCTATTCAATGTCGATATGCATGGGCGGCCTCATCACGCTGGCCAGCTACAACAGCTTCCACAACAACTGCTTCAGGTGGGCACTTCCCCGTCTGCGCTACTCACCCTATTTAGTCTGATAAGGTTACGTAATCTAAAGAACCCTGTTCTTCAAGTCAATGTTTTGTTCGTCTCTTTTTAAAATCATTCCGCGAAAAAAATCAAACCTGTCTAATATCCACTGCGTCATGTTGGCTCGGCTGGGCAAGTGTGTTATCATCGGACAAGCCATTAAACTGTTTCTGACCGGATCCGGTAAAAGTTCGACGAAAAGGGCTAAAATGATCCGGCTCTACATACTACGGTTATTCACAGTTTCGCAAATAACCCGATCTAGCGATTAGAATAAATTCTTTCGTTGATTTTAATTTAATACTTCCAATACTGTACTGTACTGTACTGTACTGTACTGTACTGTACTGTACTGTACTGTACTGTACTGTACTTTCAATACTTTAATACTTTTCTACATAAGTACTGATACCGAAATAATATTAATAATAGTCGTTATTGTTATTGATTTAAAGCTCTATTTTGTACTCGGAAAGCCTGCGTTTAATGTGGCTAATGCTAAAAGAGTGAAGATAATTACGGTTTTTGGTCGAAGTTCACACTGCGAAACATGTATGTTACGGGGAATAGAAATAAGTATTAAAGGAAATAAGAGCGAGGCACTGGCTAAAATGCTCTTCGGTGTGTTCACAAACTTTAATATCGTATGTACTACATGCCAAAATTAATGTTTTTATTTATAAGTAAATTAAACGTTCAATGCGTCTAACTCGCAAAGCGCGCTTAAAATTCGAAGTTAATGAGATTAGCGATCATGTGGTTTTATGACGTCACTGATGACATTGGTTTACATTCAGTCAGTGATTTCTATGCAATATCAGTTTTGCTTCACCAGCGTTACTATGGCGAGTGATGGCGATGTAAATTTTCCAGAATAAAAAGTATAATGTAACGATTTCGGGACGCTAGAGGCAAGTGATACCACAGAATCATCTTCGAATTCGGCTCTTTCGGAGCAGTTTAGCGACGCCAGTAGCCTTTGATTTCGATCTTATTTACTTTCTGACCGAAACATAAAAGCGACCATATAGATTTGCCAAACTTCTCCTCATATTTACCGTACGCATACACGTGTGACATGGCCAAAACATTAATCTTACTTCCATACGAAGATCAAAATAAACACTAACTTGCCATCTCCTCTACCTAGCTAGGCGTAGAATATATAACTAACTTTTGTTTTTTAATTTGTTTTCGTTACACGGAAGTTAGATTAATGTTTGACCACGCGACGTGTGTATATGTATGGTAAATATATGAGGAGACGCTTGGCGGCTCTAGCTGGTTGTTTTCATGGTTGTCAGAAAGTAAACATCGCAATAGCAGGAGTAGTGCCGACTCGTGATGTTGATATCGGTCGTTAGTGACTTCGGCCCAATTGCCATGTGCATGAATCCGGTCACTTTATAATGACGTGAATGGGAGGTGAATTCGGCCTATATTATTTCGGCTTGGTGATTTCGGTAACTGGGGCGACTCGCAAGATCTACTCAGTTCTAGATTCATGTATTTGTCATCAAAGGGATGCCAAGTTTAACTAGATATTGTTGAAGTGCAATGCTTTGTATGTTTCGTACAGTGAGCAGGTGTGAATAAAATACGAAACCACATGCAGGTTGTATTCACAATACAATAATTGCTTATCACTGCCATTGCTCTGTATTTTATTTAATTAAACACAATTCTGGAGAGAATTTCCCATGATAAGGGGTCACGCATGAAAATCTGAAATATAGAAACAAGATATTATGGTAATTGTAATTTAATTTATTTAAATAATTCAACTGTATATAATATTATAGCTTTTGGTGTAATGAACTGTAAGGAAACAGCGAAAATTCTAATGATCGTCTCGCTGACTGCGTGCTGAGATGGTAAAATATAGCGTCGTATTTTATGCGAAAATAAGTGAAAGCTATAAAAGCGTTTACAAAGTAACAATTTCGGGTTAATGTGGAACTAAATCAATTAACAAATGAGAGAATAAAATAGTATGCTTTATTCAGAGTAAGACACATATTATGCTTCATGTGTTCGGTACACAATCGTTTGGGCCGAGATCACTATGCCCGTTGTGCTGTGAGGCCGAATTTACCATAGTTGCGGGCCGAACTCTCCAAAGAATGTTGTCCGAATTCAACGGGCCGAATTCACCGTGAACCGATATCACCTATATCCACGCTAACAGCTCGCTGACAGCTCGCTTCGATCCTAGGTGGACCGTGTTCGTCGACGTCCGTGTCGCTGCCTGTGTTGATGGATTGATGGCATCAACATTGCTTCCACTTCTGGGAATAATGTGGGCACATCATCCTCTTTCAAAGAGATTTTTTAAAACAAAGTTCGCTCCGTAGGGAACTTAAACCACTAAACCACCACTACATGTTACTCTATTCTTACCACTGTTTGCAATACAATCGAATGTCGCACCATTATGACGGTCGCTTCTAAACAACCGTGAATGAATGGAAAATCCCAATCTCGTAGCACTTCCTTGTCATCAGTGACGTCACGTCGAAGCTTGCCGATAAGCGCGGGAAAATATGTATGATCGAGGCAGGCAGGTAGAAAAGAGTATTATTTGGAATTGTTAATTGATTGAATTCTAATGCATTTTTCGGTGTTGTGGAAATGAAAACATACTACAAGATGTAATATAAAAGCACTCGTTGTTTTTATTCCCTTTAAAGCAAAGTACAGTGATTTTCGTTGACTAATGTATTGGCATGTAAACATAGACACTACAGCGGTCGTTACATGTTCTGAAACTTCGTTATTTTATTTCATTAAAAAATCACAGTAGTAATACGTTTGGCATATATATTATTGAAATGCCATACAATACAAATACGTATAAGAATCGAAGTGTCCGGCCATATTATTGAAATGCCATACAAAACAAATACGTATAAGAGTCGAAGTGTCTGGCCATAAAACGTTCATGCATGTTTGAATTCCCGTCTATGCAATTTCTAACGGTGAATATACTACAGCAATAAAAATTAAAACATGAAATATAGTATCGTAAATGTAACTGTAATTTGAGATCGAAGCTTTGGCAATTTTGTTCACTCATTTCACTCAGTTGTATGTTGTATGTACGTACACATGTATATACATACATACCTACGTACATACAGCTGTATAAATGAGTAATTGGTTACACACAGGGATGGATTTCTGAACCAATGGTCTTCGCATTCAGCATGGCTAAATGCTTTAACAGAGAAGTCGAAATGACGGTGCAATGCACATGTCTGCCACCAGGGGTGAAATGTAGAGCTTTGAACAGTCCCAAAGACTGGATACCACGCTATATAAGAATGCATCTTTTTTAATTTAAGAGAATTGAGGCATTTTAGTTATACGAAAAATCACTTACAGATCCCTGCGAGTTATCCAATGATAATCGCCTACGTTCCTTTAAGCATCTATGTTCACGTCGGCAGTAATTAAACCAGCAATGGAAGAACCAGGCAAACGTATTTCTTCTTTTTCGTTCGCAGGGATGCGGCAGTTGTGGCCGCGGGAGACTGCCTTACTAGTGTATACATTGGCTTCGTGATATTCGCCATTTTGGGCTATATGGCCCACGAACTGGGCACCACGGTTGACCAAGTAGCCTCACAAGGTCAGCTATTTACAATAGCTAAATTTTGAAATTACTGTTGCCAAAAACATTTTAATACAAGATATTATCAGCACCGTTAAAGACGTCCGGCCGCGTCGTCTTGTGCATTGTAGTTGTCCTCAGTTCACACGGGCAATTACTTGTTCGATTGATCGGGCGACACAGCGTCGTCCACCCAATTGGACATTGTGTCGCCCAATCAACCGGACAACTAATCGCTCGTGCGAACGGGCCTTATCAATTCATAACTAAATTGTTTATGTGCATATAGACGTGCTACGTGTCTAGACACTGCTACCAAGATCTTGACTCGCGCCACTCCCGATTTGAGCTTTGATGAAAGGTCACGACGGGTGCAAATGCTATCAGTCGCTGATTGGCCACTACTTCAAAATCGCCGCCGCCTGTTGGCCAAATTGGGCCAAGCCCCAATTAGACCGACACAATCATAGTCACAAAATGTGGAAGAACACACAGCCTACTGAACACTACACTTCACTACAATACACAGCCTACTGAACACTACACTTCACTACAATACACAGCCTACTGAACACTACACTTCACTACAATACACAGCCTACTGAACACTACACTTCACTACAATACACAGCCTACTGAACACTACACTTCACTACAATACACAGCCTACTGAACACTACACTTCACTACAATACACATCCTACTGAACACTACACTTCACTACAATACACAGCCTACTGAACACTACACTTCACTACAATACACAGCCTACTGAACACTACACTTCCATCTCATGTCATTGTCACCTTCATGTTTATTGTCAGCGGCGCGGTCGAAGGCTTCTCTCTGTACGACAGCGTCAGATAAGACAATCTTCACATGTTGTTATAATTGTCTCACTCTCTTTCTTCCGACTCGTGCGCTCAGATCAGTGGCTAACCAATCGGTAGATTCAGTAAACTCGCCAGAGTGCCGCCACGATCCTGACGTCAAATACGTGAACTGCATGCACGCCACCATGCTCCTGGCGGTTTTGAACAGCACTAGCGGTTTTGTTAGATACGATTTCTCTCACCTTGGCGGCGCTCGGGTTGAGTTGGTAAAAGCGCTCAGATTTACAACTGCTCGTCGCGTTGAGGAGTGGTTCGTGCTCAGAATTGCAACAAGTTATTGTTGTTACATGTGGTTTGACAACACTAGAGACCAGGAGACTAAGAGGAGACCAAATAGAAGTGTTTAAAATAGTAACTGGTTATGATGATGATGATAGGAATATGTTCTTCAAACTTAAAAAAAGAAGGCAGTAGAACCAGAGGACACAAAGCAGCATTAGTTAAGGAGCGGTGTACGTTGGACATAAGAAAGTACTCTTTCTCACAGAGGGTGATAAATGAATGGAACAAACTGCCAAATGATTGTGTTAATGCTAGTAGTGTGAATATGTTTAAAAATAGATTTGACATATATTTGATAAGGGCGGGCTACACATAGATGAGAAAATTGTTGGACTCTCGATAAGCCAATGGCTTCCTTGTCCACTTGCCATCTGGAACTTGTTGTTTGGGATGGCAATCTAGTTAAATCTTGTTAAGTGTTGGGCCGTACTAATTTTTTAATCGGATAGAACTCCGTCGTAGGAGTCGTAGCCGACTAAAATCGAGTTGTTAAGAGTGCTAAGACTAGCAACTGGGACGTTGTAGTCGTTGGGTATCGGCGATATGGCCAACTCTAGTCGTTAGAATCCATAGTCGGAGGCCGGTTTTAGATGTACGGCAGCCTTACATCAGACAATTTTCAATCTGTACTTCGTTTTTCATATGATGTACGTCTACCCCAGATAAGACAATCTTCGTCCTTGTCACAATTATATCTCCCTCTGTACTTTGATGTTCCTTTGATGTACGACAACCTCATATAAGACAATTTCATCTTCGTTGCAAATGTCTCTCACACAGTTCTCTGATGTTCTCACCGACAGGAGCCGGGCTGGCCTTCATCGTGTATCCGTCTGCCGTCATCAGACTCCCTATTTCTCCCTTCTGGTCCGTCGTCTTTATGTTGATGATCTTGAACTTAGGACTGGGAACAATGGTTCGTGTGCATCGCAGAAGCTGTATGTTTTGTCATGGTTCGTATGTGTACCAGAAGCTGTATGTTTTGTCATGGTTCGTATGTGTACCAGAAGCTGTATATTTTGTCGTGGTTCGTATGTGTAGCAGAAGCTGTATGTTTTGTCATGGTTCGTATGTGTACCAGAAGCTGTATGTTTTGTCATGGTTCGTATATGTACCAGAAGCTGTATGTTTTGTCGTGGTTTGTATGTGTACCAGAAGCTGTATATTTTGTCGTGGTTCATATGTGTAGCAGAAGCTGGATGTTTTGTCATGGTTCGTATGTGTAGAAGAAGCTGGATGTTTGTCGTGGTTCGTATGTGTAGCAGAAGCTGTATGTTTTGTCATGGTTCGTATGTGTAGCAGAAGCTGTATGTTTTGTCATGGTTCGTATGTGTAGCAGAAGCTGTATGTTTTGTCATGGTTCGTATGTGTAGCAGAAGCTGTATGTTTTGTCGTGGTTCGTATATGTAACATAAGCTGTATGTTTTGTCATGGTTCGTATGTGTAGCAGAAGCTGTATGTTTTGTCATGGTTCGTATGTGTAGCAGAAGCTGTATGTTTTGTCGTGGTTCGTATGTGTAGCAGAAGCTGTATGTTTTGTCATGGTTCGTATGTGTAGCAGAAGCTGGATGATTTGTCGTGATTCGTATATGTAACATAAGCTGTATGCTTTGCCATGGTGTAACATATGTAACATAAGCTGTATGTTTTGTTATGGTTCGTATATGTAGCAGAAGCTGGATGATTTGTCGTGATTCGTATGTGTAACATAAGCTGTATCCTTTGTCATGGTTCGTATGTGTAGCAGAAGCTGGATGTTTTGTCGTGGTTCGTATGTGTAACATAAGCTGTATGTTTTGCCATGGTTCGTATGGATAGCTGACGTCGAAACGCAAATGTCGTTTTTTGAGCTACCCCGACCACATATGCTTTTACGGAACTGGCTTTGGAAATAGCTATAAATTAAAAACATGGAACAAGCGAGGAAATCAGAAACATTTACCTTCGATTCTGCTACATATTTATACATATTTATTAATGGAGTCGGTATAAAAATGTACATCTACGTTATATGGTATGGTCGTAAAAACTAAAACGACAATTTAGTCCACCAGAAACAAAGATTAGTTCTACGTATGACATTTACGCTGCGCCGAAGCATGGTTGAGAACAAGGATGTGAAGTCATCCGAGGTATGATCCCCACTCTCTATTTTACATCAATGCGTGAACAATGGTTATTTTTTCAGTCAGGTATGTGTACGTACATGCGTGCGTACATGCGTGCGTGCTTGCGGTAAGTGCTATTGTCTCATATAATTGTTACAGTAGGTAGTATCTTGTTCATCGTGTAATCCCTTTACTTATTGCTTATTTCACGTGATTACGTCGTCCATTGTTGACGTCTTTCACGATGCACTGTACGTGCAGCTGTAACAATGTCTCACCTTTCTCGTGTAGAACGGCTTTGTGACAACGATCCACACTACTATTTTGGATATGTTTCCAAATGAGCTGAAACGGGGACGACGTCAATTTGTGCTGCTGGTGGCCATCTGCTTCGTCTGCTTCCTGATGGGAATAATCATGACGACAGGCGTGAATATCTCATATTAAAAAATGGCCGATTTATTTGTATGATGTAATTTTATAATGATAATCTTCGTCGTCTTCCCGTCGTAGTTGTGTTGTTTCTCTTTCATCGCATGCGTTGACGTTCTCGTTGAAACAAATGTCGTCATCTAAGCACTATCATAATTATCTCTGACGTGACATTTGACGTTGACGTGATATTTGACGTCATATGTTGACTGTCACCAGTGACACCATCATCAAGAGTTTTGTTTTCGTCATCACATAATCATCGAATCACTCTGTCAATGAATGTCGGACGGGCGTCTTCTTCGTAACAGGGAGAGATGTCTTGTTTGCAATGAGGGATGTTTTGTTTGTAACAGGGAGGGTAGTTTTGTTTGCAACAGGGATGGATGTTTTGCTTGCAACAGGGAGGTTTGTTTTGCTTGTAACAGGGAGGGATGTTTTGCTTGTAACAGGGAGTAATGTTTTTATTAGTGACAGGGAGGGTTGTTTTGTTTGTAATAGGGAGGGATGTTTTGTTTGTAACAGGGAGGGTTGCTTTGTTTGTAATAGGGAGGGTTGTTTTGTTTGTAATATGGAAGGATGTTTTGTTCGTAATAGGGAGGGTTGTTTTGTTTGTAATATGGAGGGATGTTTTTTGTTTGTAACAGGGAGGGTTGTTTTGTTTAACAAAGAGCGATGTTTTATTTGTAATATGGAGGGATGTTTTGTTTGTAGCATGGATGGTTGTTTGTTTGTAATAGGGAGGGATGTTTTGTTTGTAATAGGGAGGGATGTTTTATTTGTAATAGGGAATGATGTTTTGCTTGTAACAGGGAGTGATGTTTTGTTAGTAACAGGGAGATGTGTTTTGTTTGTAATAAGGAGGGAAGTTTTGTTTTGTAACAGGAAGGAATATTTTGTTTGTAACATGGAGGGATGTTTTGTTTGTAAGAGGGAGGGATGTTTTGTTTGTCTCAGGGAGGGATATTTTGTTTGTTACAGGGATATATGTTGTTTGTATCATGGCAGAAAAGTTTTGTCTGTAGCAGGGAAATGTGTTTTGTTTGTAAGAGGGAGTGATGCTTGTAACATGGAGGAATGTTTTGTTTGTTTAATGGAGGAATGTTTTGTTTGTTACAGGGAGGGAAGTTTCTTTTGTTACAGGGAGGGATGTACGTGCTGCAATTGATGGATTCCTACGTTGCATCGTACGGACTCCTTATGTGCGGTGTCGTCGAGTCCATAGTGCTGTGCTGGGTCTATGGTACGTGATACTGGGTCTATGGTACGTGATACTGTGTCTATGTTACGTGTTACTGGGTCTAAGGTACATGATACTGGGTCTAAGGTACATGATACTGGGTCTATGGTACGTGATACTGGGTCTATGGTACGTGATACTGGGTCTATGGTACGTGACACTGTGTCTATTGTACGTGATACTGGGTCTATGGTACATGATACTGGGTCTATGGTACGTGATACTGGGTCTATGGTACGTGATGCTGGGTCTATGGTATGTGATATTGTGTCTATGGTACGTGATACTGGGTCTATGGTACATGATACTGGGTCTATGGTACGTGATGCTAAAGTATCCGGCACGAATGACACACGTCATGCTGGCAGCTTACAGGAACGACAAATGTCGTGCTGGCAGGATACAGTAACGACAAATGTCATCGTAATGTCAACTGTCCTTTTATTGTAAAGATATGACCACGTCATCGAATCGAAAACATATCATGTAAAGATAATTAAATATGCTATGGCAATATTAGTTTTATATAAAGAACCAGTTCTTGTTCAATGAAGCATTTTATTAGTTGCTACAATATTGACTTGTTTCTACGATGTTTTGTTGAGTTAGAAATAATTCTTTTCCGATAAATGTTGACTGGTCCTGGTCGTGGTCAGATATGAGGAGGAAATAAGTTGCAACACTGTTTAAAGTAATGGTTTTTAAATGGAGTCTGAGTCTGTGTTGAAGTAATTGGGTAGTAACGCTGTTGATGGTTGTCAGTGCCAAACCAGACACTGCTGTATATTCAAACTAACTGACCATCATTCTCTCGTCCGCGCAGGAACTGATCGCTTGTTTGATAACATAGAAGAAATGATCGGATTCAGGCCTGGACGAGTAATATACTTTACGATGAAGTTTGTAGCACCGTGCTTAATAGTCGTAAGTAATGATGACAATTAAAATATTATAACGAAAACATTGGGTTTACATCGCCGTATCAACTGATAGTTTTAGTAACAAAAGGTCAGATTCAAAGATGGCGGATTCATTTAGTCTCTGCTTTTAACTCGAACATAACTGTTTACAAAAATTATGTTGTCAACAGAACGAGAACATGTTGTTTCGAATTGTTTAATCAGGCCATATGTTATGGAAACATGTTAAAACTACGATATATTTATGTTATGACGGAAAGTCGCCTAATCAATATAACTTTGATGGTTCTGATTGCCCTGTGATCGATTATTCCTTCAGCGCTTATTGTTTGTGTTTCAGGCGATTGTCGTTGTGCAGTTTGCTGGCTTCAAGAGACTGACGTACAGCAACTACAAGTATCCGCTATGGGCCGATATTTTGGGCTGGTGTTTCGTTGCCTTTGAGATGGCGTTGATTCCTGGAGTGGCCATCTACAAAGTGGTCACGACGAAGGAAAAGCTACCGATCATGGAGGTAGACAATTTTAACTGTTTCATGGATGGAAAATTCATGATGGTTTGTTTTTTCTTACATGTACATAAGAGATTACAAAGTGAAAATCATCTGTTATTTCTTGTTCCTTCTCATACGTTTTCCGAAGTCGATGCCGTGATAAACGTTGTTAAGACTGTTAGCAGTACCGTCACACCCTCCGACGGATAAGCCTCGATAAAAGAGGGCGCCACCTGCCTCTTTAAACGTAAATGAAATTTACGAAATGTAGTCATCCCAGAATTAGGATAACAACTGTTCAAAGTCCACACTCAGCAACAAGTATTATTATTATTGTTGTTGTTGTTGGTGTTTTTATTGTTGTTTTTGTTGTTGTTGTTGGTGTTTTTGTTGTTTTTGTTGTTGTTGTTGATGGTGTTTTTTTTATTATTATTATATTCACATCAAATTTAACTTAAGCCAGTTCACTCCCTGGCGGAGTATAAGCCATTAATGACTCATTTCCATCGGGCGCGATTTTGGGCTTTGGCTTTCTCAGCTTTCCATTTTTCCTTTCGTTGTGATCCCAAACAACAAGGAGCAGTTTTTACCACCTAACTTCAAGTCACATGTTTCCGCATCTCACCCTCAGCGGATCAAGAAACTGAGCCGGCCGACGGACGATTGGGGCAAACGCATGAATCAGCCGGGCAACTCGGCGAACATTCGGTCAAGCCACACGTCTCTAGCAACCAGGTGGAGGCGATCGACAACCGTGTGTCGGAAGAGGCAGACCGGACGCTTCCGAGCCCGGATCTGGTCGGGTTGGAAGCTTCAATCAGTAGTAATTAAGTGAACTAGGAGCTGTCCGCGCCGAGTAGTAGCAGCGCCCCGCTGACCAACGTCGACGTGAACTTGCGCCGAAAAGGCTACGGTGGGCGGCATCAGTGATTAGCTCGTACGTCACACTGTGCGCGATACACTCGAGACAAAACAATAACCAAACACACTATTGTAACCATCTACGTGTTTCGTCAGCAGATGTAGCGCAGCGCTATATGAGAAACTTAAAGAGCAAATAACTGTGCAAGGCAAAACAAATTGCAATGTATAAATGAAACGAAAATCACTCTGCGATCCTAATTTTAGATTCACGGAAGTTAGAAAGAAATCATAGCGTTAGTCATTTCAATTATAAAATGCACGACATGAAGTAAACGTGAAACATGAAACCTTCTTTTCAAATGCTTCCGTCATCTCAATTACAGAACGGTAGTTATAGATTACTTAGTCTACCGATTGATTCCGTTAATTTGAGGTTTTAATGATGACTTGGTACTTACTTAATAACAGCCTAGCAAATGTTGATTCTTTAAAAATGTTGTGTTGATGTGTGTGTGTGTGTGTGTGTGTGTGTGTGTGTGTGTGTGTGTGTGTGTGTGTGTGTGCGTGCGTGCGTGCGTGCGTGCGTGCGTGCGTGCGTGCGTGCGTGTGCGTGTGCGTGTGCGTGCGTGCGTGCGTGCGTGTGCGCGTGCGCGTGCGCGTGCGCGTGCGCATGCGTGTGAATAATAACATAATGAAGACAAGTGCATAAACAATGGAACAAAAACTTGTTTCCTATCAAAGTTAGGTCCTGGTTTCAACCAATTATGAGTCTAAGAAACTGTTGACCGCCATTGTACATTGTGATGCACAACAAACAGCTGAATCGTGAATGTTCTTATGACGTGTATTTGTTGGTGGGACATCGGTGCTGTAGAAAAATAAAATGAGGTCAAAACAAGATATTTGAAGTGGACACCCTTACAAACGTACACATTATTATTATTATTATTATTATTATTATTAAACATAATTACCTCTCAAGAAACTTAGTGTTCGATATGTATATTTTAACTGCATCCCGCAGTCTTCTTCAGCAGAACTTACAAATTGTTTAAATATTTTTGTTTTAAACGTCACTTAGACAATTTTGTTAGAAATACAGGTTCTTTTGGGGAAATGTAAATGCCTACATACAGGGCATGGGAACTTGGATGTAAATTATAAAATGGGAGATACTGTTCTGGGTACTACTGTAAAAGTAAAGGACTTAAGAGTCATAATAAGCGCTGATATGAAAGTTTCAGAGCAGTGTGGTATTGCAGCTTCAAAGTGTAATAAAATTCATGGATTGATTAGAAGAAACAAAACATACAAGGAAAAAAGCTAATTATACCTCTGTGTAAAGCAATAGTTAGAACTCATTTAGAATATTGTATACAAGCTTGGAGGCCTTATCGTACAAAGGATATAGATACGCTTGAACGGATACAGAGGAGAGCAACTAAAATTATTCCAGAAATGAGAGAGCTTAGTTATGAAGAACGCCTGAAAGAATGTGGCTTAACAACTCTAGAGACAAGGAGGTTAAGAGGAGATCAGATTGAGGTTTGTAAGATATTGAATGGGTATAAAAATATTGATAGAAATATGTTTTTCTCACTCAAGAAGGATAGCAGAACTAGAGGACATGAGGTAAAATTTGTAAAGGATCAATGTAGATTGGACATCAGGAAGCACTCCTTCTCACAGAGGACAATAAATGAATGGAACAAATTGTCTACGGATTGTATAACTGCTAGCAGCATGAATATGTTTAAAAACAAGGTTGACACATATCTTAGGAGGGTTGGTTACACGTAGATGAACATTGTTGGACTCTCGATAAGCCAAGGGCTTCCTTGTCCACTTGCCATCTAGGCCTTTGGCTTGGATGGCAACTCTTGTTAAATCTTGTTAAATCTTCTTTATCTTGAAAGATTTACTGGATTAAATTATCTCATAATTCAGCCCATTCAAAACTGGCTGTGGCTGTTATGGCGATGAAATCATGTACGTTGCGGTGACACCACAAACCAATCACACAAAAACAAGCAGGCTGATGAGTTCTAAGTTAATTATAGTCAGGTTCATTGTAGAAAGAACTGAGATTCAGTATAGAAAAAAAATTATATTTAGTAGTGTAACAACCCATGTCAGATTCAACTCGTTCGTAATATTCAAGCCACAACGAAAGTGATGCGCATTTGCGTCTCGATAACGCACGACAGTAGAACATTGTGGATACAACAGTGAGTGCTAATGTTAATAAAAGATGGATTTAATATACCATGCAGACCAAATGTTGTTGGTGAGTGACTTAACACAAACAAACAAACACACAACCGCGTTCCGGTCCATTCCGTTGCGATATGAACGCTAGTATAACTGCGCACCAAAGTAGGCAAATCAATAATGGCCTATCGCGTCTGCAATTACCAAGCATCTATTCGTCAAAAACTATCGTGACGTAGTATAGCAACAATCCCACACTGCACCGCGACATTTATTGTTTCCTACCAATATGGCCACAGAAGTTTATTCCGGTAATCATCGCGCTGGAGTTGTTGTGATTCTTTTGTGTTCAAAGTCCTGTCACGTACAGGAAACAGGAAACAGGAAATATTTATTCGTCCCAAAGACAACAAAACAGAGTATTCAACACGAAAACCATACAGTATATTACATATATGTCGACATGATAAAACGAAGTAGTAAGAATATAGAGTACGGTCGTACGGAAGTTGCTAAATCATTAAGTAGATAGAGTAAGATACATCGTATATGTATTTAAATTTCCTGCAAGCCATGTAACATAACCCAACGTTTTGATTGTGGTCAAATGTGATAGATCTGACTCACTGTATCATCGTGGTAAATGAAGTAACGACCGTACCCTGTTTCTGTTATAACTACAGAAATTCATGTTGGTCGCGCATGAATTGAAGTTGCGATTACACCAACCATACCTTACGCATGTATTCATGCATCCAGTACCAGTTGATCTGTTCGCTATGCTTCCGTCGAGCCCACATATTCAGTGAGTCTCACGAGAGGACAGTGAGTTTTGCGAGAAACACACACACACACACATGACGACGTCATTTAGCACTAGAGTTGTCTCCAAGAGAGAACAAGTTAAGAGTGTTTAGATGGAGATTGCGCAAACCACGAAGATGGAAGAAAACCAGGTATTTGATTTGTTGTACACACACACACACACACACACACACACACACACACACACACACACACACACACACACACACACACACACACACACACACACACACACACACACACACACACACACACACACACACACACACACACACACACACACACACACACACACACACACACACACACACACACACACACACACACACACACACACACACACACACACACACACACACACACACACACACACACACACACACACACACACACACACACACACACACACACACACACACACACACACACACACACACACACACACACACACACACACACTTCCATCGTCGTTTCGCGAAAAATCAAACATATATAATATCCACTTTTACTTCTTTTGTACAAATGTGTTTCGTCTTGATGAAAAGATCGAAAAGACAGAATTGACTTTAGTCGTTAGACTTGGTAAGGCTCTAAATAGTGGATATCCAAAACGGTAAACACTTCCACCCTCTCGCCGATCACATGACAAAGTTATGAAATTTCACCAAGGGCGAAATTTTTGAGTTTTCAGCGTTTCCGTTTTCGTTTTAATGAATGCTGGTTCAAGCATTATATAATGTAATAGGTTGTTTGATGATTTCACAAAAACTACACGCAAGAACGTTGCACAGGCGGGGTAGCATGTCGTAGTGGATACTAGGTAGTTTTGAATTTTCGCTAAATTAATTTGAAATTAGACCAAAAAATATCGAGTGAAAAATAGCTTCCACTCTATGCTATGACACCAACTTAATAACCCTTTCGCAAGTTACCCGATCTAACTATCAAAATGAATTCATCCGACGATTTTAACAAAGGCACGCATTTTTTTAGTAACCCGAACTGCTTATTTGAATACCAACGAACTTGATTTGCCATGGACTTAAATCTAGCGCTAACTCGATTGAAGAACGATTTTAACAACAACTGCGGGCTTCGGCATTTTACATTCAATGTCTTTGTTCTTACTAAATTGTGGCCGCGGACTTGGTTGTATGCACACTTCATTTCAGTATTGAACTTTGAACTTATTTTTTATTAAATATCGCAAATCAAACATTTATTTGTTAATGAATTTCGCATTAAAACCACACCAGTAGGATAGGGCAAGGAGTCCGTTTTAAGAGAAAACCACGAAAACGCTTTATTTTTATGTATCTATGCTGCCATACGATTGTTGTGTGGTTGCTGTGCGTAATACCAAAACATTAGTGACGATCGACAACACCAAAGAATGTTATCGTTAATTAAATATACTGTCCAGAGGGGGCGTCTTGTCCCACCCTTGGGGGTAAGACGCCTCCTCCTATGGATTAAGAAGCCGCCGGGGGCGTCTTACAATAACAGTAACGTCTTTCTTCGTTGTACGAATACTGAAATGAAACAAACTATTGCTAAATGTAAAAAACAAATTATGCTTCTGTTTTATAAAAAAACATGCATCAAACATGCATTATTCATTTACTGTCGGACTCGCGGGTAGGGCAGATGAAAGAACGCACTCCTGACGTGTAGCCATTGTACAACCGAAACTGTAGCCACACCTACCGATGCCTACAGTTCACGAAGCCTCGCCGCACGGGACACACGGCCATGCTTCCTCTTCTGGTGCTGACGGGGCTTCTCTTCTGTTTCATCGCCGGGTCTTTAGTTCCTTTCTGGGTCCTTCGTCTAGCCGCCATTGACTTTCCCTTTAGCTTCCCGTTTGCTGACCCGCGATCGAAGATTTCAATTTGTGTGATGAATCCCAGTTTATTAGGAAACAACAAGAACTTTAAATGGATGCTGTTTTTTCTCCATGTGGCACCTTTATAAACAAGGATAACGCGTATTGCGTAATAGGCATTTATTAATTAAGTAACACATTGTACTCCGAATTATCGCATGCCACCTATATGAAGTGAAAGATCTTACATTTGAAGACATGTAGCTTTTACCAAAGTAAAAACGTTTTCCACTTCATGAAGTAAACATATCTTAATTCACCCGCTATATTTTGTAACGATATATAGAACTGTATACATTAAAGGTGAATATAAAACAGGTTGCGCGATGCGATGTTAAACGTGTTTCGGCACAACATTAAAAATATACAGTTTTTACACCAGCCGTGCAGAAAAACTGTAAATTTAGATTTTGTCTTAACTGTATATTTCGTCTTTGCTTTTGGGCAGAATAAGCATTAAGTAGCAGGATTGCAGTCTCCACCACAGACAGACGCGCGTATAATGTTGGAAATACGACTGGGTGTCTTATCCCACATAATCTCCTTGCTCCACCCAATCCTACTACAGGAAAACAAAAGTCATGGTTTTGGGCCAATGCGCCTATAGAAGTTACTCAACATAACCATTTACAACTACAATTAAGAATATCACATCTTAATCTCACCGGCCGCGCCATACTGTTAGATAACCCTACGAATGTCGTAGTCTGGCAATATTTGCTCGCCAAATGAAACTATATTTATATAAACGTATTCCTATACTTGCCAACAGGATATGGTCATGCTGTTTGCGTCCAAACTCAACTTATGCAACACATTTTTGCATCTATTTACTAAATTAGTCCTCTTTCTAACATTTTTTTATGATCTCTTTCATGTGCATATCCCCAAAACACGACTTTTGTTTCGCATTAGGGCGTAAACGATTCTATTTCACCGTCATACAGAGAAGGTCCGTCCACTTTAAGACTGACCCGAAGGTGACCCCAAATCGAAGTACGTGGTTTGGCAAACTCGACTTCGTTATGTCAGCTCTCAGCTTCGCCATAGGCCTGGGAAACTTATGGCGGTTTCCCTACATGTGCTACCGCAACGGCGGAGGTAAGTGAAACCAGCTCCTTTAAGGCGAGCGATTTTTTTCCATTATGTCGGCCGATACGGTGTCGCACGATATCGCACTGCAAGAATCGGTAGTGTCATTACAGTTACTAGATTTTACTTCACCTATGGGCTTCCAACATTAAACATATTAATTGCTATTCAAGGTATCACTTTAAAACTTCTACTTCTAAAACTATTAAATGTGTATTATATGCATACAGTAATGATAGCAATGGCTAGCATCACGAAACCTTTAATAACTGTACACATGTAGTAACGGATTAGCTTTTTTATTTTACTGTTTCTCTTTCGTTATCGTGATTCAAAAGCGGCATTAATTCAGTCACATGTTGCCTGCACTTAAAACAGTAACCAGTCCAGAATGTGTGTGGGCCATTTGCATATGAATTGAAAATATATATATATATATTTGCTAATATTTTGAGCGCAATGGAAAGTTTTTTGTGAGTCACAAGAATATATTGTCTTTAACTTTACTGTACAATAACACATTGACAGTGTTTGGATTTTATTCAGCAGCGACAACCATTGAGGAAATCTACTGAGTTGTGCAATCAAACATTTGCAAAGGTTGTGTCTAGAAGACGGTTGTGGCTTACATATGCCTTTATATTACTGCTACCAAACATTGTCTTTGCCGTTACCTTGTCAATGAAAACAAATTCATAAAAGTTCATATGTTTTCTACACCTGCACGCTATTTTTGTGTTTAATACTATGATATATGTATTGAAATATATGCTAGGGAGTGTAAAATTGTATAATGTTCTTCCCCTATTTTTCTCTTTACATTATCATATAGGGTTTACCTTGATTTGATTTGTATATATTGTAAAGAGTTACAATAAATTTGATTTGATTTGATTTGAACATGGCTGTAGACATGAAAAACTTAAATGTGAGTAAGGTTTCAAAATTGGTAAAGTACTATTCAAACAATCATAGCTGTGAACTAAAAATGTGAGGTTTGATGAGAACACAGCTGTGTTAATGTTTCACAGCAATCTGTTGAGAGGAAGTGACCGCTCACAAGGCACTAAGTTTACCATTATACTTATGTAAGGGAAGGTTTGGTAATATGACCATACTGGCAATATGGGCTACTTCCATAACTTAGAAATGGTACACCGCATGTTGCCATCTGGCGGTTACTTGCCAAGTTAACGGGTATAGCGGACCACGCAAGCAACATTTCTAATGGTAAGGCACATTTTTTATATTTACGCGAATAACATTCTGCATGTTGGATGAATGCATACAGATCATACACGTGTAGATGGAATACCTTCTCGGTAATATGAGCTGCAATCCAGGTGATATATATGTTTGAGATATATATTATATATATATATATATATATATATATATATATATATATATATATATATATATATATATATATATATATATATATATATATATATATATATATATATATATATATATATATCAATTTATATTACATTTTATATTATAAATACTGCATATTCTGATCTTCTCTGTCGTTGTGTGGTAATAATGCCTTGCAGATCAATGTATTTACTCTAGGTCTCTCTTTTTCCATTCCATCGGGGGTTGTTTGTCATCAACCTTTTAGAGTTGTTACGCCACGAGCTCATATAGTGCAGTATCTCTTGCGATTTGCAGGAGCATTCCTCGTTCCCTTTCTCGTGATGACGCTGGTTGCCGGCTTCCCGCTTATCTTCCTGGAGTGCTACTTCGGCCAATACGGCAGGGTGGGAATAGTCACCATCTGGAAAGTTGCTCCACTATTCCAAGGTAACCACCACTTCAACAACTGTGTGTGTGTGTGTGTGTGCGTGCGTGCGTGTGTGCGTGCGTGTGTGTGTGTGTGTGTGCGTCTGTGTGTGTGTGTGCGTGCGTGTGTGTGTGTGCGTGCGTGTGTGCGTGTGTGTGTGTGTGTGTGTGTGTGTGTGTGTGTGTGTGTGTGTGTGTGTGTGTGTGTGTGTGTGTGTGTGTGTGTGTGTGTGTGTATATATATATATATATATGTATATATATATATATGTATGTATATATATATATATAATATTTGTGCGCGTGCGCACGTATGTGCGCGTGTGTGTATGTATGTGTGTGTGTGTATGTGTGTGCGTGCGTGCGTGCGTGTGTGTGTGCGTGTGTGCGTGCGTGTGTGCGTGCGTGTGTGTGTGCGTGTGTGTGTGCGTGCGTGCGCGTGCGTGCGCGCGCGTGCGCGTGTGTGCGCGTGCGTGCGCGTGCGTACGCACAAAAGCCAACTATTGTATTACGCGAGTGTAACTGAATGAAACCATAGCAAATGAACCGTAATGTACACTACGGGTAACTGTTGGTGCAACGAGAGGTACGATTTAGAACTGCCGTGTGCAGGAATCGGCTGGACGCTGCTTGTCAGCGGCTGGGCCTGTGCCATCTACTACAACGTGTTGATCGCCTACGCCGTCTTCTATCTGTTCGCCTCTTTCGCCAGCCAAGTACCGTGGAAAACGTGCGGGAATTCGTGGAATACAGCGAGTAGGTGCATCGTCTTTAGGGTCAGGGCGATCCCATTAAGGATATGAGGATTTTAACAATGGTTCGGGCTTGACAGTATACTTGCTTCCACTTATCATTCGGACAACTTTGTTTTCTAATTTTTTATTCTGTCATATTTGTTGCCCCAGGACACTATATTATGGATGATCATGCATGATATTTACGTTACGAGGCAAACATTGTTTGATTCTATTTAGAATACCTAAAGTCCTTGAATACCAATTTGAAACTTTTTCGAAATGACTTTTCCAGTTGAATCATTCAATAAAATGTTATCACAGAAAATTGGATTAAAGCACTCTATCAATATTATAATTATTATCTACTTTGTTAACAGTAGGTTTACAACTTTTCTTCCAGCCGTTTAGAAATGCATATGTCAAGTTTTGTTTATAGTAAAATAGAATTTGTTTAATTTAAGCCATTCACTAATCGTGTTCAGTTAGCAGAATATTATACGTTTCCATTTCCATTTTCTTCATAAGAAAATTAGTGTAGGATACTTGATAGGATTGTACCATCGGCGTACAGTATAAAATTGAACTTTCTACTGGACTCAGCAAAGTAATATATATATATACATATATATATATATATATATATATATATATATATATATATATATATATATATATATATATATATATATATATATATATATATATATATATATATATATATATATATATATATATATATATATATAATATATAAAATAATAATAATATATATATATATATATATATATATATATATATATATATATATATATATATATATATATATATATATATACAATACTATTAATAAACAATATTTATTGGGCCTAAAATCGAGTCCTTGAAGCACACCTGTTGAAATATTTAGCATGTTAGATTTGACGTCCTCTGTTTCTACATATCGTTTTCTAGTTGTTAAATAATGCCTAACAAATGCAAAGTTGCTCCTTTCACGCCATTCCATTCTAATCTAGTAATATTGGGTGGTCCAGTGTGTAAAAAGATTGTTAATGGTCTAAGTAAATATTCATAGGTATTTCAGTAATGACAATATGGCGAAGATGAAAACAATGCTTCCATTACCCGAGGCGTCTATTGTCGAGTTCCCCGTTGCCTTGCAGACTGCGCACGCATAGAATGTGCCAGAAACAATAACAAATCTTTCGGGGTGGCATGTCCGGACAGAGGAAACTTTACCCAAGACGTCCACTCTCCAGCCGATGAGTTCTTTCAGTATGTGAATACATGTTTTTGTACGTCGCACAAACGGTTGATCCTGAACATACCCGCAATACTAGTGATTTCATATTTCACGAAGTATTCCTGTACGCCATATTTGTTCGCAAGAGCATTTAGTGTTTAGCGAACTGGATGTTTACACTTGGTTTGTTTGTGAGCGTGTGTGCGTGTGTGCGTGTGTGCGTGTGTGTGTGCGTGTGTACGTGTGTGCATGTGCGCGTGCATCTCCACGATCGTATAATTTCCATCATCACTTTTTATAGCAGTAGCAGTAGCTACTGCTAGTGCTACTGTTACTGCTACTGCTATTGCTACTGCTACTGCTACTGCTACTTCTACTTCTACTTCTACTTCTACTTCTACTTCTACTTCTACTTCTACTTCTACTTCTACTGCTACTGCTACTGCTACTTCTACTTCTACTGCTACTGCTACTGCTACTACTACTTCTACTTCTACTTCTACTTCTACTTCTACTTCTACTTCTACTTCTACTGCTACTGCTACTGCTACTGCTACTTCTACTTCTACTGCTACTGCTACTGCTACTGCTACTACTACTTCTACTGCTACTGCTACTGCTACTGCTACTGCTACTGCTACTGCTACTTCTACTGCTACTGCTACTGCTACTTCTACTGCTACTGCTACTTTTACTACTTCTGGCTGTTGCTGTTGTTGTTGCTGTTATTGTTGTTGTTTTTGTTGTCATTTGTATTTGTATATGTGTGTATGTTGCTTACTTGAAAGCCACAGGATGCTGGGCCTCAGTGGCGGACTCACAGAACTCGGAAACGTGCGAGTAGAGTTGGCCGCGTGTCTGTTCCTCTGTTGGTTCATTATTCTTATTAGCCTCAGCAAAGGTATCGAATCTTCGGGCAAAGTGAGTACGCACGCACGCACGCACGCACGCACGCACGCACGCACGCACTCACGCACGTACACTAACATTTAAACACATATACGAGCACTATTGAACTGCCTCATTCTTTTCACAATATCCTCATTTGAAAGCCGCGTGAGTTAGCGCAATAGTGCGCACGTGAACCAGTTGAGGGAATGCGCACAACAGTCAGCTAACTGACATTTTGAAAGTTTTGAGTAAAATAAGATTTACATCTTATATTTATATGTTAAAAGTTTATGTTATAATAAAAGCACTGTATTTTTTTACAAAACAATTACTGCATTTTTTCTGTGTATACATTTTTTTTATTCGAACAAAACCATTATTCACCCTATTTAGGGCACATGGGCCAAAACTGTTACTTAGCAGCCTATTGCACGACACAAGTAACAGAAACGTCTGTTCTAAATGTAACTTTCAACAACCTTAATCAACGCTGAATATCTAACGGTTATCAGTAAATTACTATATCTGGCTAGTTGGAGTTAAAGATAGGCTCTGAGAGAGAACTGGGCGACCCCACTGGTTTGAGCAGTCAAAATAACTTGTCTCCATGATTTCTGACTTGTCAACACAGTTACCCCTTTATTAATTTTCCGAGAATTGCCAGTTTTTTCGTGTCCATAGTTCAAGTTCATAGCCCATCTGACTTTTCTCCTCGTCGGCATAGGAATCACCAAAACTAAGGTCAAGGTCGACGCCAGCATTGTTCACTCTGCTATCATGTTTTAGTCCCTGATAGAATGCATGATGACTAGGTGGGACATACTTCATCAAGGACATGATATCCCGGTGTTTTGCGAGAGAGATTTTGCATCAATCTGGGTGCTGAAGTGGAAGGTTCGCTGCATATGGCAATCCTGGGCGTCATCTTGTCCTCTTCGATACGTCAGTGCACTTGAACCCGTTATCATCCACAGCATACTTGTAAAACATCTTGTATGGCTCATCTTTCCGACAGCGTAACTAACGGATCTCCAGCCATTCCACCTTCTCATTTGTGCTGTCAACATTCCTGCTCATAATGAGTTCTTTCAACGATGTGTAATCAAGGAAGTTCCTAGCTTCAGCGGTGCAACATCGAACTTGTTTCTTTCTAGCCCGTTTGACAACAGCCATCCACCCAGCAGGTGTGAAGAAAAGAGTGGCCGCTAACCATGAAAACCTGGTCAACTAGGTCACACGAAAGGTGTTGCAGAACATACTGCCAGAAAAGAACAATATTTACGTTTCTGGTTCTGTCCCCCACACGAATGAGCAACTCCGATCAAATGTGTTGGTAGCTGATTAGTTTCTTGCAAGGTTTTGACCCAATGCCACAAACAGGAGATGCACATTGTGCAGAACCTCGGGAAGCTGCACCCTCGTGTCACATATGAAAATATGTGCCACTTTCATATATGCCACGATTGTACGAGGCTAGTGGCCTTTTATAGTAGCATTCATTTGTGTTCAGATGTGGCAAAGGTTTTGTTTTCTGGAAGTCAAGTGAGAAAACACTAACATTCTTGTCAACTTTCGCCTTGGCTTTGTCATTCAGTTTGTCGGCATTCAGTTTGTCCCTGGGTTTTTCAGCAAGCTCATCATCCTTAATCTTGTATTTTTCTTCATCAGTTGCTGTAGCCGAATGATTCACTTTACAGATGTCGCATTGCTTGCAAATGTCCGTTTTTTTTTAATGAAAGGACAGGTTAAATGAGTGTTATAGATATTGCGGTACACCCAGTTGCCCACTGGAGCACCACGATCAAACTCACCATCTTGCACATACAGT
>BSQZ01000017.1:7645000-7657500 GCA_033239005.1 Lamellibrachia satsuma
AGAGGGATGCTATGAATGTAACGGGGAGGGATGTTATGTAAGTAGCGGGGAGGAATGTTTGTTTTGTAACAGAGAGTGATGTTTTGTTTGTGACAGGGAGGGATGTTTTGTTTGTAACAGGGAGGGATGTTTTGTTTGTAACAGAGAGGGATGTTTTGTTTGTAACAGGGAGGGATGTTTTGTTTGTAGCAGAGAGAGATGTTTTGTTTGTAACAGAGAGTGATGTTTTGTTTGTAACAGGGAGGGATGTTTTGTTTGTGACAGGGAGGGATGTTTTGTTTGTAACAGGGAGGGATGTTTTGTTTGTAACAGGGAGGGATGTTTTGTTTGTAACAGGGAGGGATGTTTTGTTTGTAGCAGAGAGTGATGTTTTGTTTGTAACAGAGAGTGATGTTTTGTTTGTAACAGGGAGGGATGTTTTGTTTGTAAAAGGGAGGGATGTTTTGTTTGTAACAGAGAGTGATGTTATGTTTGTAACAGAGAGTGATGTTATGTTTGTAACAGGGAGGGATGTTTTGTTTGTAGCAGAGAGTGATGTTTTGTTTGTAACAGAGAGTGATGTTTTGTTTGTAACAGGGAGGGATGTTTTGTTTGTGACAGGGAGGGATGTTTTGTTTGTAACATGGAGGGATGTTTTGTTTGTAGCAGAGAGTGATGTTTTGTTTGTAACAGAGAGTGATGTTTTGTTTGTAACAGGGAGGGATGTTTTGTTTGTAAAAGGGAGGGATGTTTTGTTTGTAACAGAGAGTGATGTTATGTTTGTAACAGAGAGTGATGTTATGTTTGTAACAGGGAGGGATGTTTTGTTTGTAACAGAAAGTGATGTTATGTTTGTAACAGAGAGTGATGTTTTGTTTGTAACAGGGAGTGATGTTATGTTTGTAACAGGGAGTGACGTTATGTTTGTAACAGGGAGGGATGTTATGTTTGTAACAGGGAGGGATGTTTTGTTTGTAACAGGGAGGGATGTACGTTCTCCAACTGATGGATGCCTACAGTTCGTCCTACATACTGCTCCTGGTTGGAGTCATTGAACCGATCGTCCTCTGTTGGATTTACGGTCGGTCGCTACGCCTGACCTTATGAATTGCCACATACTTCGGTTATTACGCAAAGTTTCGTTATTTTCTCCAATAACAAGCCACTGTCACGGTGAATTCATTACGACTGTCTAATGCATCGAGCGTCCTGTCTCACGAATCCATGGAATACTTAATGTGTTAGCGAGCCCCCTCAGTCACGTCATCTGTGAATGCGCGGTGTCACGGAATGTGCGTCATTATGGTAATATATTTTCACGAACACCGACAATGTCACGGTATGCTACTTGTCACATCACATCGAAGTTGTTTTCATTAAGATCAAGAATTGCGGTGATCGCGTGTGTGCTGCCTATGTGAAGATGTTCTTTCAATGTGTCCTTTTTTCAGGGCGAACAATGTTATGGCGACCTTTTATATAAATGCCTAGCGTTATTGAGACCTCTGAAATTAAAGTAAAACGGCGCAGTGATCTTCCCTGTGAAAATATGATGTTAATACGACATTTTGAATAATGAATTATTGCAGAGAGACTTTGAGATCAACTTAAACCGGCATAATGATATTATGAACAAATTACTGTTATTGCGACCTTTGTATAAATCAATCAAACAGTTATCTTTGAATATACGTCTGTCCAACGTCACTTCCTTATGAAAGTCTAATTTGTACGATATTATCGTCATTTGTTATTAATTATTCAATTTAATAAATAATTATGATTTACGGTGACGTCAACTGTCAGTGCCATTTCAAATTAATTATTTTTTTTTTAAAAGCACAAGTACATTTTTATGGGAAGTGTAATTTTTTTAGCAACTAATACCACAAAACGCACATGAAATTGGGAAAAACGGCAGCTTAGTCATCGAAGCTGTGCACATGTGAACCCACGGACACGTGAACCCACAGACATGTGAACCCACGGACAGTTTACTCATTGATGCTAACTGTATTTTTTTCTCACGATTAAGTATTAATTTATTCATTGGATTTATTAGTGAGGTATGTTGAAGCGGGTTTCGCACGCACACACGTACGCACACGCACACGCACACATACGCGCACGGACGCACGCACGCACACGCACACGCACACACGCACACACGCACACACACACGCACACACGCACACACACACACACACACACAAACACACACACACACACACACACACACACACAAAGACACATGTATAATATATATATATATATATACATATATATATATATATATATATATATATATATATATATATATATATATATATATATATATATATATATATATATATATATATATATATATACATATATATATATATATATATATATATATATATATATATATATATATATATATATATATATATATATATATATATATATATATATATACATATATACATATATACATATATACATATATACATATATACATATATATATATATATATATATATATATATATATATATATATATATATATATATATATATATATATATATATATATATATATATATATATATATATATATATATGCCATGGCCGGTCCCAAGCCCGGATGGGAAAAGAGGAGGGTTGCGCGTGGGGCTAGCACCCCCACCCCGTAAAAAAAAAGATTGCTACAGAAACGCCGACAAAAGATACAGAGACTACAGTCCTGGAAGAGGAGGGTTCTTCGTTTCGAAGACTTATGACGCCATGTTGTGAAAGCCGGGAGTCCTCGGAAGCCACAGGGTCGAGCACCCTTCTTTCGTCCAGGAACATCACGATTGGATCGTGGAACGTGAGGACCTTATACCAGACAGGGAAGACAGCACAGGTGGCAGCGGAAAAGAGAAACTACAACCTTGCTTTGCTTGATGTCAGCGAAACAAGATGGACACAGACAGGACAGAGAAGGCTGCTAAATGGAGAGATGCTGCTCTTCTCAGGACTTGAGGAGGACAACGCTCCCCACACAGAAGGTGTAGCGCTCATGCTGTCAAGATCGGCACAGAGTGCGCTGATAGGGTGGGAAGCTCATGGACCAAGAATCATCACAGCATCCTTCAGAACAAAGAAGAAGAAGATAAAAATGAATGTCATCCAGTGCTACGCACCTACAAACGACAGCGATGAAGAAAACAAAGATCAGTTTTATAACAGACTACAAACGATCATCGACAAGTGTCCAGTGAAAGATGTCAACATTCTAATGGGAGATTTCAATGCAAAGATTGGAAAGGACAACACTGGGTATGAAGAAGTAATGGGAAAACATGGATTGGGAGAGATAAACGAAAACCGCGAGAGATTTGCTGACACATGCGCCCTTAACAAGATTGTCATCGGAGGCAGCATCTTCCCACACAAAAGGATACATAAAGCTACTTGGGTATCACCAGATCACGTGACAGAGAACCAGATAGACCACATCTGCATAGGCAAGACATCCAGAAGGTTCCTTCAGGACGTGAGAGTGAAGAGAGGAGCCGATGCTGCGTCTGACCACCACCTGCTTGTTGCCATACTGAAGCTGAAACTGAAGAAAAACCGAATGGAGACAGCAGTGAAGCGAAAAAAGTACAATGTCAGCTTCCTGAAGGATGCACAGACAAGAGAGGAATACAGATTGAAGCTCACCAACAGATTCCAAGTGCTGCAAGAGCTGCTCGAAGAAGAAACTGACCTAAACAAGCAGTGGCAGAACATAAAAGAGACATGGACATCAACCTGCCAGGAACTTGTTTGCCCCAGGACACCGCAGCAGAAAGAGTGGATTTCAGTGGAAACTTTGCGCAAGGTCCAGATGCGGAAGGAGAAGAAAACAACAGCCGCACAAGAACAGCAAAGGCAAAAGCGCAAGAAGAATATGCAGAAGTCAACAGAGAAGTAAAGAAGAGCATAAAGGTGGACAAGAGAAACTACATCGACAGCCTGGCAGAGGAAGCGGAAGAGGCAGCAGGAAGAGGAAACATGAAAGAGCTTTACGACACTACCAGGAAACTGTCAGGCAAGTACTGCCACCCAGAGCGACCAGTGAAGGACAAAGAAGGAAATGCTATCATAGGAAATGAACAACAGCTGGACAGATGGGCCGAGCATTTCGAGGAACTCCTGAACAGACCCGCCCCGCCAAACCCGCCTGTCATCCACCCAGCAGAAGATGACCTACCTATTAACTACGACAGACCTGCCAGAGAAGAAATCAAGAAAGCTATACAACAGCTGAAGAACAATAAGGCATCAGGGCCAGATGATATTCCGGCAGAAGCACTCAAGGCAGTTGTGGACACTTCCGTGGAACTACTTTACCCTCTATTTGGGAAGATATGGGAAGAGGAAGAAGTGCCAGCAGACTGGAGAGAAGGCTACCTCATCAAGATCCCCAAGAAAGGAGACCTCAGAAATTGTGCTAACTACAGAGGGATCACACTCCTGTCAGTGCCAGGGAAAGTCTTCAACAGGATCATCTTGGAAAGGATGAAAGACATGGTCGATCCAATGCTTAGAGACCAGCAAGCCGGATTCCGCCAGAACAGATCATGTTTAGACCAGATCGCAACATTGCGCATCATAGTAGAACAATCCTTAGAATGGAACTCTTCCCTCTACGTGAACTTCGTTGACTATGAAAAGGCGTTTGACAGTGTTGACAGGAAGACCCTCTGGAAACTGCTACGACACTATGGGGTACCCACTAAACTGGTCAACCTAATCAAGAACAGCTATGACGGAACAGGCTGTAGGGTAATCCATGAAGGACAGTTCACCTGTCGCTTCGAGGTAAAGACTGGAGTAAGACAAGGCTGCCTGCTGTCCCCATTCCTCTTCCTCCTGGCCATTGACTGGATTATGAAGATGACCACAGTACAGAGGACAAGTGGGATCCAGTGGACACTATGGACGCAACTTGAAGACCTGGACTTCGCCAATGACTTGGCACAGCTGTCTCACAGCCATCAACAGATGCAGGACAAGACGTCAGAACTGGCAGCTGTCTCCTTACAAGTGGGCCTGAACATCCACAAAGGAAAGACCAAGGTCCTCAGGACGAATGCAGCCAGCACTGACCCAGTCACACTGGAGGGGAATGCACTTCACATACCTCGGCAGTGTCATCAACAAGCGGGGCGGCACAGACGCAGACGTCAGAGCAAGGATAGGCAAGGCAAGAGTGGCATTCCTGCAACTGAAGAACATCTGGAGCTCCAGGGTACTGTCATCACGCACAAAGATCCGGTTGTTCAACTCCAACGTGAAGATGGTCTTGTTGTATGAAGCAGAGACATGGAGGATAACCAACACCACCATCAACAAAGTGCAGACCTTTGTCAACAACTGCCTCAGACGAATCATCCAGATCCACTGGCCAGACACAATCAGCAACAGTGAATTGTGGGAAAAGACACAACAACGGCCTGTCGAAGAGGAAATCAGAAGAAGAAGATGGGCCTGGATTGGCCACTCGCTCCGAAAACCAGTAACAAGCACCACCAGACAAGCGCTGACATGGAATCCTCAAGGCAAACGGAGAAGAGGACGACCAAGAAACACGTGGCGACGGGACCTCCAGGCAGACACCAGGAAGATGGGCTACACCTGGAACCAGTTAGAGAGGATGGCCCAGGACAGGGGACAGGCGATCTGTTGTCGACGGCCTATGCCCCAAGAGGGCGATGGGCATAAGTAAGTAAGTAATATATATATATATATATATATATATATATATATATATATATATATATATATATATATATATATATATATATATATATATATATATATATATATATATATATATATATATATATATATATATATATATAAAATGATTTGTCCACTGGCAGCTGAGGTGCATTAACACTGGTTGACGGTTTGCTTCTATTCGCGCAGGCATTGATCGTATATTCAATGACATAAAAGAAATGATTGGCTCTAAGCCAGGACCGTATTTCTACTACACATGGAAATTCATCGCGCCGGCCCTAATTTCCGTAAGTAACATTCCTAGATCAAACGCCACAACCCCAAATCTGCTCAAGTGTGGATTGCGCATAAAGAAAATATGTTTTAAAGAAACCGTTTCGAACTTAACATCTTCAAGAATATAACCTTTTGCGGGAATTTCTTGTAATACGCACGAGCATATTTGTTATGCAACGCTTCACATTATACATTGGTTACTTCTCATGTTATACATTGGTTACTTCACATGTTATACATTGGTTACTTCACATGTTATACATTGGTTACTTCACATGTTATACATTGGTTACTTCACATGTTATACATTGGTTACTTCACATGTTATACATTGGTTACTTCCTGACGTCTGAGATGTAAAACAATAAATAACAAAAATGATGTTACCGCTGCACAACCAGAGCGCTGGATTTGCCAATGATTTTACACTCAGATGTGTAGACGAGTACCTGGCTATACACAATGGTAGACTTGTATAAACGGACGGTTTTCGCGCATTGATTGCGGCGTGGTTAAATACTTCATAGAGAAGTAGACTGTGTGCTGGAATGAACAGATCTGCCACGTGTGGAATCCGCAATGTATAAGAACGTATCGTTAGTGTTGTCTGAACGTTCGCTTATCACTTGTCACTTCTTTCTTCATTGTGGGTTTCTTCTATGTGGGTTTCTTCAATGGGGGTTTCTTCTATGTGGATTTCTTCCATGGGGGTTTCTTCTATGTGGGTTTCTTCAATGAGGGTTTATTCTATGTGGGTTTCTTCTATGTGGGTTTCTTCAATGGGGGTTTTTCTATGTGGGGTTTCTTCCATGGGGGTTTCTTCTATGTTGGGTTTCTTCTATGTGGGGTTTCTTCTATGTGGGTTTCTTCCGTGGGGGTTTCTTCTATGTGGGGTTTCTTCTATGTGGGTTTCTTCAATGAAGGTTTCTTCTACGTGGGTTTCTTCTATGGGGGTTTCTTCTATGTGGGTTTCTTCAATGGGGGTTTCTTTCACGTGGGTTTCCATGTTTCTTCTTGGAGGTGGATGCTGACACCAGGCATCAATGAAGGCATTGTCTCCCTTCTTTCTGTTCCTGACATTAGCTAATGCCTCGGGCTGTCGTTCCAAAGGCGGTCGGCAGCCAGCGGTGTTTGAGTAAGAAATTGCCACAGCAGCTGTGTGGTGAGACGTTGATGCCTGGTGACTCTTTGCTCTACTGGAGGAGGAGGTGACATGCTATTACCTAGGATTGGTGCATATCCGTGTGAAAAGTGAGATTGCACCAACTTGTCGTCTTTAGACCGGTGGTTGAATTGCATTCGTCCTTACGTTTCAGGCAATTCTCATCAGTCAGTTTGTGGCGTTCGAGACACTGACGTACGGAGATTACATGTACCCGCTGTGGGCTGACGTTCTCGGTTGGGTAGTCGTGGCCCTTGAGTTCGCCTTGATTCCGGGCGTTGCCTTCTACAAAGTGTACAGTGCCAAGGACGATCTGCCGCTGTTGGAGGTCATACGTCACGACACATAATATTATATCATAATTATTATAGTGGAGTAATTCGTCCCTGAATAGCCGTATCGGCGTTATTTATGGCCCAGACAACAGCTGTATTATTATTAGTTTATTATTATCATCATCAATATCAGTATAACTATCATTACCATTGACATCATCATTATTATGATTATCGTAATTATTAATATGACAGATTATGGGTTACCGATATGATGACAAATAAATGCAGTTTTCATTCATTCAACAAATGAACACCCCACACGATGTTTTCCATTTATGTTTTTATCCATGGTCTCCCTGTTTTATCCAAGGTCTCCCTGTTTTTAAAAATCAAGATTCGTACTTTTTCATGTTCTGTCCAAAATGTGTTGTTAAGGTAAATAGTAGCTATTCAGTAAAATCTAGACTTCGTCCCCAAGATCACCAAGAACGGTTTATCTCCAGCAGCATAGTCGAATAACAATGCTACGTCATGTACATTCAGAACATTTTTATATTTTGGTAGCTTGACTAAATATGATCTCGGACGCTCTTGCCAATTTAAAATCTCGGCAACAGAGTCATTCCTTTCGAACCTCAATATGCTGTGACGTGCCACAAACAATTTTGAATATGGCACTACATCAAATAAAGTATATTATTGTTATTATTTTGTATACATGTCATACCATGTATGCAATTATCTAATTACCTACCTTTGCTTAATCACCATGACATCGTTCTCCGGAAGCTCATTTCTAGAGAGGTGAGGATATGAACCGAGTAAGATATTCTGGAGAGAGGTCCTCCATGGTACACAATTTTGTCAAATGTCTTATAACATCCTTAATTACAACAGACCAACCATACTGTTCGTACACTATTGGAAATGTCTGGAGTCACTGCATTGTTGAACCATTTATTTCCTCGTTACTCTTTCAGCGAATCAGGAGTCTATGTCGACCTACACGTGACTGGGGTCAAAGGTTGGATATATCGAACGGGGAACTGCCGCCAGACGATGACAGCAACCAGATGGGCACAAATGTCGTCCAGACCGAGTCTATGAACGTCTTGAAGCATAACAGCGGCCTTCTCCAACCAGGCGTCAATCCAATGGAAGAGACGGAAGCCGCCGCCGAAATGTTCGTGACTGGACGTTAACTAGAGTTGACGGTGTCCTATTAAATGTGTTGTATGCCGGCTACTTGTGTTCTGTCCATTAATGGGACTGGCGATCCCGTGTTGTATGTCCGTTATTTGTATTATGTCCGTGAATGGGACTGATGATCCCGTGTTGTATGTCCGCTACTTTTGTTCTGTTCATTAATAGGCTGGTGACCCTGTGTTGTATGTCCGCCACTTTTGTGCTGTTCATTAACAGGCCAGTGATGTATGTCCGTTACTTTTGTTTTGTTCATTAATAGGCTGGTGATCCAGTGTTGTATGTCCGCTACTTTTGTTATGTTCATTACTAGGCTGGTGATCCAGTGTTGTATGTCCGCTACTTTTGTGCTGTTCATTAATAGGCTGGTGACCCCGTGTTGTATGTCCGCTACTTTTGTGCTGTTCATTAATAGGCTGGTGACCCTGTGTTGCATGTCCGCTACTTTTGTGCTGTTCATTAATAGGCTGGTGATCCAGTGTTGTATGTCCGTTACTTTTGTTTTGTTCATTAGTAGGCTGGTGATCCAGTGTTGTATGTCCGCTACTTTTGTTCTGTCCGTGAATGGGACTGTTGATTCTGCGTTGTATGTCCGCTACTTATATTCTATCCGTGCATGGGCCTGGTGATCCTGTGTTATATGTCCGCTACTAGTGTTCTGTTCGTTAATGGGACTGGTGATCCTGTGTTGTATGTCCGCTACTAGAGTTATGTCCGTTAATGGGACTGGTTGTCCCGTGTTGTATGTACGCTACTAGTGTTCTGTCCGTTAACGGGACTGGTGGTCCCGTGTTATATGTCCGCTACTAGTGTTCTCTCCGTTAATGGGACTGGTGATCCTGTGTTGTATGTCCGCTACTAGTGTTCTCTCCGTTAACGGGACTGGTGGTCCCGTGTTGTATGTCCGCTACTAGTGTTCTGTCCGTTAATGGGATGATTCCATGCTGTACGCCTGCTACTTGTGTTCTGTCCGTTAATGGGACTGTCCGCTACTAGTGTTTGCTTGTTTGTGTGTGTGTGCGTGCGTGCGTGCATGTATGTGTGTGTTCGTTCGTGTGTGTGTGTGTGTGTGTGTGTGTGTGTGTGTGTGTGTGTGTGTGTGTGTGTGTGTGTGTGTGCGTGCGTGCGTGCGTGCGTGTGTGTGTTTGGGCTTGTGTGGCGTGTGGTGTGCACGCATCCATGCGTGCGTGTATATGTGCGTGACTATTAATGTGTTGTGGATGTCACGTATAACTTACGCAGGTTTCACAACTAAAAACGATAACACAAGGTTATATCTGTTAAGTTTTATTAAGCACCCGATACCGCATACATTTGCGTAGCGCATCACTAGCGGCAATATAAAATAATTCCATAGAAAATAATATAAAAATGTCGCAAACGACAACGAATGCGAATGTAGCTAAATTATCTATGTACAAATTATATCGTAGTAGCACTACGGTTAAGCTAACTTTTGACTATAAATAATTGTTTTTAAAGTCAATCGTTTATATTAATTTATATGCAATTCCCTAGATCACGTGATGCGTGATATATCATATTCACTACGTCTCTTGGCGTACGTATACACAACGTCTCTAGCAGAAGTTCGAAAAAACACTGAGTACATTGCAGCATCATTTAAAGAGCTTTTCGCGATGTTAAGATCTAGTTTATAAACAGAAGCATATTAATAATATTTTATTCATCAACGCGAACTGTCGTTTACAAAACAACACCTAAAATGACGCGTATATGTAAGTACCGTGGTGTATAAACGGCAAATATTACGGAAACGATAATGTATAAAAATGTTATATATATATATATATACAAAAACATCGATGCATATTAAGTCTGCTTCTTCTAAAAATAGAAAACAATAATTAAGGCAATCTTGCGCAACTAGTTTAAGACAGCAGGTTACTGATCTGAACACCTAGTAACGTAACGAACGCACTAACGCACATTCTTATGTACTGCTACTGCACTAAGCGTCACTGGTCCCAAGTACTTTTGGCGTAGATAATAAATGTATATAGTATTCGTGTAGACACCTGTATTTCATAAGCGGTACACGTTATCACTGACGCTACACAGAAGAAAACCCCGCGGGGTCATCTAACAACGACGCGTATCATTTCCGGCCCATATTTGTGCACGACTTGGGGTCATCTAACAACGACGCGTATCAGTTCCGGCCCATATTTGTGCACGACTTGGGGTCATCTAACAACGACGCGTATCATTTCCGGCCCATATTTGTGCACGACTTCGGGTCATCTAACAACGACGCGTATCATTTCCGGCCCATATTTGTGAACGATTTATGTTATGTCGCCAACGCCTCGGAGCGGGGAGGGATAAAGCTTGGACGCATCAAACAATTGTTCAATAACAGTTTCCTATGGCACACTTGAAGCAACGGATGTAAAAGATGAGGAACCACAACGGGTCAAACATGTTAGCTAAGCCGACCACCACTAAATTTAGGCAGCTGGGCTTCGTGCGCGTAACTTACAAACGTCAAGTTTCAAACATCCGCCACATACAGAGAAGCAAGTGCCGGGGAAGATAGCGTTAGCAGTCCTTCTCGGGATAGTTAGCACAGTTATAAGCTGTCTTGTTGCACGTTATAGGCGAAGCGCTAAATTGCAACTCTAGAACCAACGTCACTGCGTACTTCCGACATATTTCCTATCCACGCAGATTATCTTGGCTTATTGCAGACATCCTACGAACGCGTCAACTGTCTAGATGAGTACGATATTCGGACTCACTCAACCATCACTTCGGTGGCTTTTTCTGTCGATTACTCTTATTCACGAAATCGTTCACCCGCCCTGGTATCTTGGCCGAGCACGTGACGGCGACTACACCACTCAGTCACGTATCTGCACGAACTCCTTCACCCGCTCGAGTATATCAGCCGAGCACATCACAGCGTCACACGCCATCTCCATCGTGTACTCGTCGTGCGGAATGACGACGAAATCGATCGGGTCCGGGTTGTACAGCTTGCCGGAGTCGCCGACGATCGATTGCAGCTTCATGGCGAGTCGCCGTAGCTCCAGGTCCTCAAGCGTCGCCGCGATTGACGTCAGGTCGTGACTGAAGCTCGTGACGGCGTCAACAGAGAACTGCGCCGCCTTCAGCGCCTTCTCGGCCGCCTGCAAACACAGGACGTCGTTATAGTTATGCGGGGTCGTTTAATGGAAGCGCCATGCACCGTTGTCTCAGCTGATAGTCTATCACATAAACCGATGAAGGATTGTCAGGTGTCTTGAGCAGTCAATAGCATATTAATAACACGATTTAATAGCATAAGTTTGGTCTAATACAACTATAAACGTCACATAATCACACCTACTAAAAATAGCTACGCGGTCGAAATCTACGTTTCAGCAAAGCGCCAGTGCTTATGGTTACATAATGCGTCTGATAACTGGACTTGTTGACAAAATGTGAATATTAGCCGTTTCGGTCAATCCACTACGTGGCACAGGCTGTATTTTCAGTACAGAGAAATGCTAATAAAACTGCACCTCTCTTAAAAGTAAACAAATGTGGATGTTTCTATATTCCTAGGTATTCTTAATGTCTCAAATATATAGAACACACAGACACTTGTCGTCCGTACCTGATGCGCCTTGAAACAGACCCACTCGTACGCCGGCTCTCGGACCTCGTAGTCGTTATCGGCCGATCTCAGGTCCTCCTGGGCCTGCCGCAGGAAGCGCTTCGCCTGCGCCGGCTGCGGGTTGCTGCTGCTGAACGACGGCGGAACGTCGAAGTTGTAGCCGGCGCGCGCGCTGTACTCGCGTGAGAAGTTCTCCTTGTACCGTTCGCGTTGTTCGCGATGTT
>BSQZ01000017.1:7665000-7672500 GCA_033239005.1 Lamellibrachia satsuma
AAAACTAACCTGCAGGAAGCGGTAGACGCTCTTCATGACGTCGACCTTGAGGAAGGCCGTCAACTCCTCCATGTGACGGTAGGGGCGCTCCGTCTTGCTGACGACGTTGCGGGTGTGAGCGACTATCTGGTCAACGGTCGGCTCCCGGCTGACGCCGAGCACAGCGGCGATCCGTTCGCGATACGTCTCTAGCTCGACTCCCAGGTCCTCACACACGTCGGCCTTCGTCAGACCGAACGGGTTAGCCCAGTCGGGCAGCATGTGGGCCGTCGTCCATACGATGTTCTCGTGGCTCTCTGGCACGCCCTCGCGGAAGGCGATGTAGTCCGGTGGTCCCTCGCGAGGCTGGCCGCGCGCCGGGTAGATCCGGCACAGCGTGGCGCTCACCTGCAGAACGACACGCGTGAGAAAGAAACACGGAGAATGACGCAGAAAACACTGGAAAGGATGCAGACTTTAATCAATAGATGCGAATTGTGAATTTGAAATGGTCTGATAAAGTTAGCAATAATACTCTATGTGAAAGGACCAGAAATCAAGAAAATGGAGGTGGATTGGTTATACACTAAGAAGTGTCCCCAGGCAGTCTTTAACATGGGAAAATGAAACGAAGACGGCCTAGAAACGGCGAGACATGAAAGCAGAAATTAAGCAGAAGAGGAATGAAAAAACGATGGCACAAAACAGGACACGGTTGAGAGCTTTTGTCGATGGCCTGTGCTCCAAGCGAACAAACGGGGAAGCAAGTCCACGACGCTCACCTTGGCACACGGGATGAAATGGACGTCTGCGATGATCTCGAGTAGACCCTCCTCGAGCAGCCGCGGGCGGCGGAAGAGGTGCGTGACGAGAACACGCGACTCGTTGAAGGTATCCTCTCCCGGGTAGCGCGTCGCCTCGTCAGCGACGTCTGTCACGAACTCGATGAACTTGTCGACGTCGACGTCTCGCCGCATGCCGGCCACGTGCATGAAGTCTCGCCACGCGAAGCCGTCGAATGGAGTCGGCGGGAAGGCGGCGGCTACCGTGCTGAGCATGCAGCGGAAGACCGGGTGGTACGGGTCGTAGAAGTCACAGGCGCGCCTCGCTACGCCCGACGTGTCCTCGAGGAAGTACAGCTCCTGCAGGTTCTCGACGAGAGCCTCGCGTTCGTCGCCGTGCAAGCGCGGCAGCAGTGCGTCGCGCACATGCTCGAGGTGCGCGATCCTGGCGGCGGCGCTCAGGTAATCGAAGTCGCGCAGGATGAACTGCGCGTAGACGTCGGAGGCCGACAGACTGGGGCAGTCGAGGGCGTCATGGAGCGAGCCGAGCAGCGGGTTCCGGCGCAGGAAGACGACGCCGGCGTGTCGCTGCCATGCATCCGTGTCGACGACGGGAACGTCGATGGGGAAGACGTAGGTGCGGGCGGCGCCCAGACGCACGACGGAGCCGTGCACGGTGAGGAAGAGCGGCAGGGAGCGGAGGCGTTCCACACAGTCCGGCTTCTCCCGCCATTCGTCCAGCGTATCGTTGAAATACTTAAGCACGACGTTGCAATCGTCCTGCTGCAGCGGGCGGGCCGTTGACACATTCTGCACGCTGTGACACAGCGCCTGCAGAAGTTCGTCCGGGCGGTCAAGTCCCGCCACCAGCATGCGGGCGAACGACGAGATCGTACGGCCCGGCTTCGTCTGCTGTTTGCCGACCGGGCTCAGCAGAGTCCCGTCCAGCAGGTCGCTATTGAGTTCCGGTACGCCGAGCATGCGCAGTGCGCGCTTCATGGAGGCGTTTACGACGCCACCGTGTCGCAGGTCGACGATCGTGACGGCCATGCCGACGGGCACCAAGTACTGCTCGCCGTTGTCGTCCATTGTCGAGATGCTACGAGATCGCGAGTCGTACAGGTCACCGCCCTGCTTCGCCGGCAGGATGCACCACTCCTTGAGCGGCTGCAGCATCGCGGCAGCCAGGGCGCTCTCGTCCAAGAATTCTTCACATTGTTCTGCCAGGTGACGCTCATACTCATCGCGCAGGAACTCCCACAAGGTGCGCAGCCATCGCCCGTTGGGACAGGCGTCCTCGTCGGAGTCACGCCAAAGCACGTAACACGGACGGCCGGAGCAGTAGATGGCGGGCGGCAACGAATTGCCGAGCAGACTCGCCAGGGCGCAGATGTCGAACTGGGCGAACACGTTAGCGTCGGACACGCGGCCGAACGTGTCGGTCTCGACGAGGCGGCGCTGCACGAACATCGTGCTGCAGCTCGGCAGCAGCACCTGGTAGCGGCTCACAAACACCGGGTCTCGGCGGTCGAACACCCGCAGCTGTTCGTCGGCCGTCAGCAGCACGGGGAGTCCGTCGACATGTGTGTGGAAGGCGTCCGGGTCAAGCAGACAGTAGTCGAGCACCGCCGCCAGGTTCGTGTCTCCCGACAGCGGCGTGTTGCTGACCGCTATGGGCAGCGTGGGAATCACGCACGGCGAGTCCGCACGGCCGTACGTCGCGAAGAAACTGACAACACTAGACGGACTGACACACTCGACGTGCACGCCGGACGACACGAAGGCGTCGTACACGGCCGACGGCAGCTTGACGAGCTTGAAGCCGCAAGCGAGCAGCACCGCCCGCAGGCGACTGGCCTTTGACTTGGTCTTCTTCGGCGTCGACGTAAGCAGTCGTCGCGGGGTGAACCCGCCCGGGATCCCACCGAAGGCGTCGTCGTCGACCTCGAGAAGGGTCTCGTCCAAGTTGTCGAAGTACGGCTTCGCTTCACCGCTGCCTCTCGTCGGCAGCCATTCGATTTCAGCCCGCTCGCTGTCGTCATACCTGTCGGGCAGACGGACGACCGGCAGCACGCCTGCCTGCTGCTCGTCGATGTGTCGGTACACGCTCCGGGCCAACTCGCCCCAGTAGACGTCGGCAGCGCCGGTCGGAACGCAAGGGAACAGCTGGGTGTAACGATCGACGTTCGGAACTTCGGCGTCAACGATCGACATCCACGACATGCTGTCGTCGGCCGTGGAGCAGCTCAACTGCGGCACACATCGGCGCAGCGTCGTGGCGTACGCCGGAGCAACGACCTCCTCGAGGAGCAACCGGTTCCACTCGCTCTTCGCACTCGCGTCCTCGTCGTACCACAGGTTGCGACGCGACTCGTGGTCGAGGGCGAAGTGCGCGTTCACGTTCATCGGAAGGTCAAGCTTAACCGGAAGCGGAAGGAAGCAGAAGGCCTTGCGCGAGCGCACGTGCGCGCCGCTGTCGGAACTGTCGAGCAGCGCCGCGACGCCGCCGCGCGGCAGCAGCGCGAGCTCGCGTCGCCGGAAGGCGTCGACCACGGCCTTCGGTACGGACGTGCCAGGCTCGAAACCAACTCTTTGCGTTACGAGCCACGTCTCCCAGTAGCCCTGGTTGTCAGATATGTCGAGAACGTACGATGCTTCCTTCACGGGTACGTCTTCCATCACCATGTTACCTTTGTGGATTTCTTCGGCGACGTTGCGCAGGAACTCGGAGAATTCCTCTCTGACACGCTCGTCTTCCTCCGTCAGTTCAGCGGTCACCGTGAACGTGTTCTTCAGATTACCGGTGCGTGGATCCACGTCCGTGAGCGTCACCGACTTGACGCTGTTGACGAACAGCAAGCAGTCGAAGATCTCCGGTTTGAACTTGGTGAGGAGCCCGTCCAGCATTTCCGGGGTGAACGCCCGCTCGCTCAACTCAGATTCGGCTGCCATCGCGCCGTCACGCAGCGGGAACCGGAACATCGTCGCTCCGATCACCGGAAACTTGTCCTCGAGATAACACGGGAATATGTCTGTGAAGATATCGCGCAGGGCCGCCACATCCTCGTACCGTCGCCCCGGCTCGTCCACGGAGGCGCCTGGCACGTACTTGGCATGCGGGTCGAATATGCATAGCGTCTCCCCGATCTCCGGCCCGCATGTGAGGAACGACGGCACATCGGTCAGATGGTAGACGCAGTTGAAACCGACGCCATACTGGCCGGTCTTGTTCGGGTCGTTGCTCTTGCTTCCTTCCCCGAGCCGCTGAATGCCGAGCAGGTCGGTCTCGCTGAACGGCCGGTCGTTGTATACACACAGCGCCGGGCCCTGCAGCGGCCGCCATGACTCGTCGAAGATGCGCTCGGCGCGATGGCGCCGTCTGTCGGCGATGAAGTGCACCTCGGTCGACCCGGCGTCGTCGGCGTTCTGGAGCAGTTCCTTCAGGATCTCCTTGTCGCACGGGTAGCCACTGAGGATGCGCTTGATGCGGGTCGTCAGACGCTCCTTCTGACCGAACCCGATGCCACGGGAATGCTTGCGGAGCACCTCCTGGCGGCGGGTGTTGACACCAAGCTGCTTGGAGATCGTGAACGGGATGAGAGGGTGCGAGTAGTTTACACTGTCGCCGGTAGGCACCCACTGACAGTCGGGCTCGCTGAAGCACAGCTCGGCCGAAGGACGCAGCACGCAGCGAGCGTCTGGGATGAAGATGGCGCCGTGATCGTCAACGACGTCGTGTAATGTCTGGTCGAGCTCCGCCATCGACTCGTTGAGCAGGTTAACAAGCTGTAGCGCCAGCCGCAGTGTGTCTCTGTCGAGGGTCGTGTCGCCGTACGCCTCACGCATCTCGTGTAGCGCCGACACGAAGTCGGCCGTCTCGAAGCGCCGCCGCACGCCTACGGCCTGGAGCAGGTCGCCGAAGTTTCGTTTCAACGGCTCCGGCAAGCCGTACATGTACGGCGCGCAGGCCGATGCGTGAGCGAACTCGAACGCTACCTTGGATGGCGGAAGCAGGCGATTGTGACACAGGAGGAATGTCTTGTCGGAGAGTACGTCCCCGATTTTCTCGCGAACTTCGACTGACGCGACGCATTGTGTCTGTAGGAAGCCGTAAACGGCGTACAACATTCGCTGCAACTGCGGCTGTCGTTGTCGGTCGGCGAGCATCTCCTCGACCGACGGGTGCACCAACTCGTGCAGCTGGGCCAGCACCTGATCGAGCGACGGACGTTTATCGGAGAGTCCAAGGAGGACCTTCAGATGCGAGTCGCCCTTCGGAAAGACAGCGTCGTCGACGACGGGGACGACGGAACAGACAAGCTCCTCGGAGTCTGCGGGGAACAGCTGCGCGGCGGGCAGCAGGACGTCATCGGTGTAGTCGTCTGCCGCCCAGCGCAGTCCGAACTGCTGCGGGCGGCTCTTCATCGGCAAGAAATCGGCGTTCTTCAGGTCAGTAATGTCCTGCGGATCTGGCGTGTCATCTTCCGTTGTCTTCTCCAGTTTCCGCTGCAGCAGCGACAGTATCACCGTCACTCGCCTGCGCGCCACCTGGCGATCAATGCGCGACACCGACTCGGCGCGTTCGACCAGGTCCCCCCACGTGATCCTGTCCGTCGCCATTCCCAGCGTCCTTAGCGCCACCAACGCTGCCGGGCGTACGTAGTTCCCGTGCGGGAACCGTCCGTCTTCGGGCGAATACAGCGACGCCAGCTCCGATGTCGGGTCGACCAACTGCGACGGCGATTTGAGGGTCTCTCCGTTCGGGCTGACCGGCACGGAGAGACTGTCTCTGATGGCGTCCAACACGTCCGGGTCTCCCGCAGACAAGGCATACAGGACGAGCGTGTCGCGGTCGTCCGCATCCACCTGTAGGATCATGGGCAGCAGGACGGTCTTGAAGAGACGGACGGCGTCGTACGACCTCTCGGCAATCACTCCGTCGACGCCCGCCTCCCGGAACCCAGCCCGGACACCGTCGGGCAGGTTGACGACGGTGCCGCCGCTACTCCCCAGGCACTCCTTGAGGATCCGCATGGCGTGGGGGCCGACTGGGGAGGCCTGCAGGCAATGAAAACAACAATGTTTAAACAGTCAGGTAAACACGATTATTAAAATACCTCAAGAAATGACGGACGGACGGACGGACGGACGGACGGACGGACGGACGGACGGACGGACGGACGGACGGACGGACGGACGGACGGACGGACGGACGGACGAAAAAGTACATATATCAAGTATCAACTGTTAGAGATATGAGGATGAAAACGACAATTAATATAGGAGTAGTATGTAAAAAGGTATCCATTCGTTAGAATTATTAAAAGGCAGACCTTACACTTCACCCCGTGGCAGACCTTACACTTCACCGCGTGGCAGACCTTACACTTCACCCCGTGGCAGACCTTACACTTCACCCCGTGGCTGACCTTATGCTTAACCCCGTGGCAGACATTACACTTCACCCTGTGGCAGACCTTACACTTCACCCCGTGGCTGACCTTACACTTAACCCCGTGGCTGACCTTACACTTAACCCCGTGGCAGACCTTACACTTCACCCTGTGGCAGACCTTACACTTCACCCCGTGGCAGACCTTACACTTCACCCCCGTGGCAGACCTTACACTTCACCCCGTGGCAGACCTTACACTTCACCCCGTGGCAGACCTTACACTTCACCCCGTGGCTGACCTTACACTTAACCCCGTGGCTCACCTTACACTTAACCCCGTGGCAGACCTTACACTTCACCCTGTGGCAGACCTTACACTTCACCCCGTGGCAGACTTTACACATTCCCCCCGAGGCAGACCTTACACTTCATCCCGTGGCAGACCTTACACTTAACCCCGTGGCAGACCTTACACTTCACCCCGTGGCAGACCTTACACTTCACCCCGTGGCTGACCTTACACTTAACCCCGTGGCTCACCTTACACTTAACCCCGTGGCAGACCTTACACTTCACCCCATGGCTGACCTTACACTTCACCCCCGTGGCAGACCTTACACTTCACCCCGTGGCAGACCTTGCACTTCACCCCGTGGCAGACCTTACACTTCACCCCGTGGCAGACCTAAAACTTCACCCCCGTGGCAGACCTTACACTTCACCCCGTGGCAGACCTTACATTTCACCCCGTGGCAGACCTGTTCATTCTAATCGTTCACATAACTACACCACTGTCTATGGCCAGGAACTCATTTCTACAGCTGAATGAACTGAGGCAACGTGAAGTGAACGAAATCGCTCAAGCTTCGAAACGGCAACAAGAGGATTCGGAACCGGCTTTTCTCGGCGCTGTAACCATTAAACAACAGCGCAGCACCTGTACCTACATGCGTAATACGTATCTGCGTAATACGTATATGCTGCAGGTATGTGGAAGTAACACGGAACAGTCAACAAAAGTCGCATTGCCTGATCGAACTGATACTCGCCACATCAGCCACACCCACCTGAAGACCGGCTTCGAGGAAGTGGGCGTCTGAGACAGCCACGTATCGGTCGCCGTCGGTGAAGAGCCGCGGGGAGTCGGGCCGAGTGCCGGCCAGCACCCGGTAGAAGGCGACTAGGAGCGACCTCATGTTGGCGTCAACGCCGGCGGCGCGCGGCCACACGGCGTGGAAGGTGTAGTCGGCGGGGGCGAGAAGCACCACGTCCTCCAGCAGCGACACATAGGCCCTGACGGCACAGTCGCCGAGCAGGGCCTCGTTCCAGGCGGCGCGCGAGTCG
>BSQZ01000017.1:7677500-7987500 GCA_033239005.1 Lamellibrachia satsuma
GATCTTGTCCTCGTGAGTTATTTCAAATGTGTACCCAGTCTACAGGGTCAACGCCTGGTGTAAAGGCGGCTAGCTATACGATGTTAACTGCTACGAAAGTTTCCGACAGGGCCAGAACCAATTTGGACGAAGTAAACGTTAGCGTATATTATGGTGTCTTATAAAAGGTATAAGTACCAGAAACCCCCATTAAAGGTACTACTAAGGATAAAAAGTTCGAGACGTGGAGCCTAAGCTAAGAAAATGGCACAGCGCAGACATCGGTGGATGTCCAGCGACAGCCGGCCTCTCGAGAGGAGATGGCACCACGTAATGATGACATGATGATTAAAAAGGAAAAGTGCGTTTGTTAGACTGGCGGCAGGGCCATTGCGTCATTGCGTCGCAAACAGCAATTCAACGATACAAGTGAATTGCCCCAACCCAACCCACCCCCCACCCCACCCCCCACCCCGGGCATTGGACACGCATGATCGAGACAGCGATATGCCAGTATACATATCCAGTACACTATACGAAGAATCAAAGACAACGAACGTCAATAGAGTGTGAGCTGCAAATCTCACTAAGTCGTTGGAATTTCCTTGGCACAAAACAAGCATATCGACGCATGCATAGACTACTGAACAAGAACGACCTAAAGCCGTCGCATTACCACGTGTGCGAACTGAAATACTCCCATGTTATGCTCGATGAACAAAGATTCAACTACCGATCACGTTCACATATTTCATCAATAGTGATCTGGTAAACATATGGCGGGTTAACTGTGATACACTACTGGCGCCGTATAATTGATATTTGCTGTCAAAGCTCTTCCCCGGTGAATGATCGAACTCAGTGGCGAATATCAAAAGAATTACACGAGACATGACATATAATATCGATGGGTGTTACGCATAAAGTCGACTATAGAACGGCGAACTTACCGGAGAAATTATGTGATCGAGTCCTATCATATCATACGCGCAGACAGGCGGGCAAACAAGCGTGACAATACAAACACTTCCACATCACACACGATGCAGACACCAACCCCCGTGGAGACACGACCAGAACCACACTCGGGATTCAGTACCTATGCATCCTGACTCGTACGAAAGCGTCTCCACGCGACAGTCATCGTCGGAATGGCACCACGGAGTCGCCGGCATCGGCAACACGCGGCCAATGAGTGAATAGTGTCCGGTGGTCGGCACAATGCGGACGACCTGTGGAAGACCTCGCAGGAAGGTGACAGCGTCCCGCGACGAATGACAGTACTGGCGACGACAGTGACGTGCGAGCATCGGATGGGTGGCCAACGGTCGGCCGACGCTCGGTGGAACTGTGCGTGGAGTAGCCGTAACGTCGGTACTAACGTAAGATCTCTGTGGGTGGTCTTACTTGATGTTGTCCGACAGGTCACGTTATCTTCACCACTGGTCGATATAGTCACTGCTGGACCCAGCGGTCGGAGACTTGACCTGCTACAGCGTCGCTCTACGGCCGGTCGTTGTAAAGACGCCAAGGCACCGCGGTGAATGAACTACACAACACTAACAGCGTTAACGACCATCGAGCTTCGCACTACATATGGCGTCAAAACACAGCGGCTAACGGCGTCCGAACAACTGACCGATCAGCCTTGGGCCACCTATTATTAGAGACGACCAACAATTGACTTGACCAGCACAAACTCGCTGTTTGTCTGTCGCTCTCCGCAGAAGTTATGTCGTCATTACGCGCCTCCAGGCAAGCTGCTATTTGTCAACGTTTTGGGTGACATAACGCGCCGATAAACAATACAGGCTGCTCGAGGGGACGGCGTCTTGCGAGGTTGTGGGCGCCGAATCACCGTTGCTGGCGGTAACGGCGACAGATCGGGCGAAATGACACATTCACCGAGATGCACACGCGATATTCTGCTACCCGTAGTCTCGTTGCAAATACGCCGCCAAGTCCACCGGCCGGAATAACTGACATGCCATCGTTACCATCGTTACGGCTCGGTCAGGGAAGTAGTTCCATACTGGTCAGAAAGTCATTACATAAACCAAATAGAATATAACTGAAGAAAGAATACTGACTCATACAATGTAATGTATTCTATAAACACTGCCTGTAACTGATGCATCAGGGTAAATGTATTGTGTAATACATGGATACAATCAAGAAAGTCTCCCCGGTAAGCTATATCCATGACACGCCCATTGGCTAAAAGTAGACAGTGCAGAAAGAGAGTATCAAGTTAAACTCTTTCCCCGAGCCCACTAATACCAACGCATGACGGTCTGGAAGCACACGGTGTGTCATATATATCACTGTGGCCGTACGTCATTGAAAAGGCGTGTTCTTTTTATATACCTGGGCAATGTAGTTTCCGGGTCTCTACGAAGCATTAATCAATTTTGCAGTTACTGCGCGAAAGGTGTCCGTGTACAAATGGTATAACTGCCTAGACATTTCCAGATATTCATTTATACCGCTCAGAGAACTGGGGCAACGTGGAGTGGACGAAACTGTCCAGGCTGCCGAATCGCAGCAGAAACGTCCGACCGCCGGTCACTTCGATCGAGAGTCCGACATTCTACGTCAGTTCGGCGGGTGTGTGAACCCGTCTATCAGAAGGCGTGGCATATAAACTTTACTCATTAAACAAGAAACATATTGATTTGCAGACATGGTTTTCACATGTCCAGCGCCCCTTAATGAGTTCTGCATAGGAAGCCAAAGAAATTACAGACTATGCCAAGGAACACTTCTTACTCTGACCAATACGAATGAGACCGTGATATTGTTCAGAAACTCTGGCTCCTGGTGGCAGTGATGTGTAGAATGGCACAATAGCCGAATGTGTGTAAAGACGAGGAATGCATCACGTGTGTTTAGTTGCAGCTACTCTTCCTCATAAGACGATAAGGTTCGCTCGTCCGAATGTGCAGCAAATGAAATTAAAATGTCATTTAGAATTACTGCGATGCCCTCCTGCTGGAGATACCCGAATTTCACTTGACACGCCTCCAAAAGATGCATAATAGGGCAGCCCCTGGTTGTTCTCGCACCTATTTCTGCACATATCACACCAGTTCTGGTGCATCTGCATTGGTGGCCTGTCAACAAGCGCATCAAATTCAAAGTACTATGAATGATCTGGCACCGGCCTGTATGTCGGACTTGCAAAATCAAAGAACCAGAAATCCCTTTACGATGATCTACAGCCAGCTGTACCACCAGCGGCCAAGTCCATCGGCAGGCGTGGTTTTGGAACAACTGACCCAGCACATTGGAGCACACTACCGGTCTCCCTCCGTGACGCACATTCATTGACATTATTCATGCGCAAACTAAAGACTCACCTCTTCCAGTGTGCATCTGGCAATGTGTGAAAATACTGTTTTTTATTGACGTGGATGACTTTATATGCTTTTCTGTGATGACGTTTTAATTTATTTATTTATTTACATTTGTATGGACTATAACGATTGTTTTAATTAATTTATTTATTGTTTCAATTAATAAATTTATTTATATTTTTATGAACTATAACGATTGTCGTGAAGGACTTTATATACGTTTTTGTGATGACGTTTTCATTAATTTATGTGTGTGTGTGTGTGTGTGTGTGTGCGTGTGCGTGTGCGTGTGCGTGTGCGTGTGCGTGTGCGTGTGCGTGTTTAATGGACTTTCAGTTTTACGCGCAGTGATTAGCATAAGATAGAAACTTGCGCATCAAAGAACTGTTGAAAACTGAGATAAACAATATTTGGAAAGAATGTTGTGTTAAAAAGCCTTACTATAATATCCATTTCCATTGCACATGGTTGTCACTAATCAATTAAGCAAATGCGCGCAACAAGTCATAATTGCAAACAAATCTTAATATGAATGATCAGTTTCAAACAATCGCCTCGCGTACTGAACGTGTCCTGGGTGACGCTGATATCGACCATATGTGGCTGATCAATTTGCATCAACAACAAAGTAATAATCTATTACATTAAATGATTAAACCATTAGAGTAATTACATTGCTGCTATACACCATCCATTGTTACGTCTGCATGAGTGCGTGTTTTCGAACGCCGTCAACATATATCGCCAGGGTGTGGACAAAGAACGCCGTCAACATATATCGCCAGGGTGTGGACAAAGAACGCCGTCAACATATATCGCCAGGGTGTGGACAAAGAACGCCGTCAACATATATCGCCAGGGTGTGGACAAAGAACGCCGTCAACATATATCGTCAGGGTGTGGACAAAGAACGCCGTCAACATATATCGTCAGGGTGTGGACAAAGAACGCCGTCAACATATATCGCCAGGGTGTGGACAAAGAACGCCGTCAACATATATCGTCAGGGTGTGGACAAAGAACGCCGTCAACATATATCGTCAGGGTGTGGACAAAGAACGCCGTCAACATATATCGCCAGGGTGTGGACAAAGAACGCCGTCAACATATATCGCCAGGGTGTGGACAAAGAACGCCGTCAACATATATCGCCAGGGTGTGGACAAAGAACGCCGTCAACATATATCGCCAGGGTGTGGACAAAGAACGCCGTCAACATATATCGTCAGGGTGTGGACAAAGAACGCCGTCAACATATATCGCCAGGGTGTGGACAAAGAACGTCGTCAACATATATCGCCAGGGTGTGGACAAAGAACACCGTCAAAATATATCGCCAGGGTGTGGACAAAGAACGCCGTCAACATATATCGCCAGGGTGTGGACAAAGAACGTCGTCAACATATATCGCCAGTGTGTGGACAAAGAACACCGTCAAAATATATCGCCAGTGTGTGGACAAAGAACACCGTAAACACTGCATTGTTACTAAGATCAAATCCGCCGGTCCCAGTGTCTCCACACTCCGGCCACAGTTGGACCCAATCCTCTACCCAAAGTTCGACCCCTCTCTCCGACCAAAGTGGGAGTCCTCCGTTCGACCAGAGGGTAAAAAAGCAGGCGCTTTACGTTTCTTGTATGAGTCTCTGCGAGCGTATGCAAGTGCGTGTGTACGTGCGTGCGTGTATGCCTACCTTGTCGAAGCCACTCCTGGTCGCAGTACGTGCACTGATCGAGTGCTGCCATGCGGATCGTGTTCCCCGCCTTCTGGTGGATGGGCAGAACCAACTGTTCGTGCAGCGTCGTCAGCGTCTCTTCAGTCACGCTCGACTTGATCTCGTTCAAGATGCTCACGCACGTGTGCAGGTCACGTTTGACGTCCGCCGGGTGACCGCCGGACTCGTACTTCGTCTTGATCATCCTCAGAACGGTCGGCAGGTGGCAGTGCGAGCGCACGTCCATCTCCTGGAAGAAATCGGAGAAGGCAAGCATCTCGGTCGGCAGACTGTACACGAACGGCCGCAGATCCATGAAGGGCTCCGTGAAGACGATGCTCTCGGGCGAGGCGAACCCCTCCCCGTGCCACACCCAGTCGGTCAGACCCTGTTGACGCAGCAGGCTGCGGATCTCGGCCGCGGCGCCCCTGGAGAGCTGCGTGTAGACACTGATGGCCATCTGTATAAACTTGGCCTTCTCGGCGCCGTTGTACGCGGCGACGGTGTTCGCGAAGTGCCGGGCGACGGCTGCTGGCGCCGGCGACTGCGTCCAAGCGAACGCGTCGCACAGTCGCCCGCGGACGTCGTCGGCGACGACAGGTACGACGCTGCCGACGAGGCTGGCGTGCGCTCGCACCGTCAACTCCGACGGCTTGTCGAAGGCGCCTTCGCCGACGTGCCAGCCGAGGCTGTTCGGATACCACGCCGGCTTCGTCGACATCCGACCCACCCACCGGATGTCCGCCAGACACTGGCACAGTGGCTCCCCCTGGCAGTCGGAGTCCAACATATCTACGTTCTGTTGCAGGAACGCGAGTAACGCGTCGGATTTCTGTACGACTTTCTCGGCATCCACGGATTCGTCCTCCGACAAGTCCTGCACTTGGTACGCCGATTCGAGAAGATCTTCCGATTCGACCTCCGACATACCTCGGAGCCCGATCTCTCGCAAGACGGCGACCATCGCTGGCTCCCCGTACACGCCGGTCGGGAAGCTGTCCTCGCGCCAGAAGATCCTCTGCAGCGTCTCGTGGACCGGGTCGTAGAAGCGGTTGGCCGTGAGCAGCAGGTCCTTGCGTGGCAGGAACGGCAGCGCGGCGAGTTTGCGTGGAAACTCGGCGTCCTCCTCACAGAAGAAGTGGTAGTGTCGCAGGACATACACCATCAGTTTCTCGACGTCTTCGCTCTCGTAGTAAGCGTCCTCCAGGTCCGGGAAGACGATGTCGGTGAGCAGCTCGACGGTGCTGAGTCGCCTGACGCCGAGACATGTCGCCAGACTGCCTGAGCCGGCCCCGCTCACGTCGATCAGTTGCCGCGACACGGGCACGGGCGGCATCTCGTGCGGCGCTGCCACGTCGATCTCGTCTCGCGAGACCCACCGTTCTCCCGTGCCGTCGCCAGTCGCCACCTCGAACAGCGGCAGCACCGACAGCAGCTGTTTGTACTCGGGCTGCATCTCGCGCGGCGAGATCTTAGCGAGAGTCTCGCGCAGTTTCCGCTTGTCGTCGTCGTCCGTGTGACGTAGTAGCTTCTCGCGCAGCGCCCGGCGTCCGTGCAGCGACAGCCGCAGCAGCGCTCTCGTCACGCCGATGTAGGTCGGCGCGAACACATACAGCCGACACACGAGCGGCAGGCTCTTGGCATACTCCGGCAGCTCGTCAATGACAGTCACGCCGATCTTAATCAGCACGCGGTCGAGCCCGTCCGCCATGCACAGGCCGTCGAGGCTGCGCACGATGACGGGAACGGTGGTCGTGAGCCGGGTGAGTTGCAGCGGAGGGCTGCCTGCCGACATCGGGATCAGTGGCAGTTCCTCGTAGGCGCTCAGGTCGTTGGGACAGTGCCGGGCGAGGTACCGCCACAGCGCCTCGAGCCAGTCCTTCGGGGGATGGCCGTGCGTCGACGGGTCCCACGTCACCTGCTGTTCGTCTCGCCACTCGGCCGGTAGACACGCCGGCAGCAGCTCGGCGATCAATGTCGACGTGAGTAGCTTCACCTGGGTGTAGCCTGCAACGTCCAGCCAGGCAACACAGTGTAACTCACACCATGTCTCTATCGTGTTTCACATGTAACCTCCACCTCCAGTCCACATTAACATACATATAATATCAGATACTTTATTATGATGACGTCATTGTTTTTTGTTCTGTATACGCATAACGTGTTTCTATTTTCGCGTCAGATCGCCGGAGGACGTATTATTTTACAAAGGTTGTCTTACGAACATAGATCTGATTTAGTAGTAGGCGTACAACGACGAATGAGTAGTGAACATAATATGCTACACTGATATACTGTGCGTCGTGGTTAACTTGATAAATTTGCGTCGGTGGAAACACATGCATCAAGTACTTTGGATAAACTTCGAATTATCTTATCTAAGTGCTACAATTAAATCGGTGTTTCGTACGGCCCACTGAAAGTGCATCGAGTTATTCCATAATACACAATCACATCACGATAACTTATTTGTATAATACTGTATAGGGCAAATTGATAACATAGGTGTGCCGTGTTTCCAAGAGTATACCCTACAGTTTAAACATAAACGATGACACATGGTAAAAATCAACATAGCATTATAACCGCATAAAACTTCATATGTTTTCAGTTGTAAACGGACGTGAAGAATTCAGTAAAAAATTCTCTCACATTTTGGTGAAACTCAAATGTTCGACGTACAAGAAAACCCTTCCTACCTTTCACCGCAGCGTTCCTGAGCATGTCTAACACGTCCTGGTCAATATCAATGTCCATCAGGTCATCGTCGAGTCCGGGGAGCAAGGTCTGGGGGTGGTCCGGTGAACCCAAGTAGACCGGCCCCTCGGCCCGGCGAGGGTTCGAGTGGAGTGTACGGAAGCCTCCGTTGGCGATGGGCAGCAACTCCAGCCCATCCAGGAGGTCGAACTTCCCCGGCTTGAGCAGGTAACGCAGCACCAGCATCCTGTCTTCCCACGGGAAGCTCGCGTTGCCCTGTTAACACGGTTTTATTTATTTATTATTATTATTAATTATTATTATTATTAGTATTAGTATTAGTATTAGTATTAGTATTAGTATTAGTATTAGTATTAGTAGTAGTAGTAGTAGTAGTAGTAGTAGTAGTAGTAGTAGTAGTAGTAGTATACACTTGTAACCAGCCATACGTCCGCTCAACTGCGCAAAGAAGATACTGCTAAACTAGTTAAAATAAGTCATATTCATTAAATGTACATAAGTTAAATAAATCAGCTAAATAAACAACTAAATTAAGTTGATACATTACATAAATATATAAGTTATGTAGAAAAGTAAAAAAAAAACAAGCGAAATAAATAACAAGATAAAAAAGTAAAACGTCCTAGTCATTAAAATGTACATAAGTTAAATAAGCTAAATAAATCAGTTAAATAAACAACTAAATTAAGTTGATACATTAGATAAAAATATAAGTTAAGTAGATAAGTTAAATAAAAAAAAGTTAGATAAATAACAAGATAAAAAAGTAAAACGTCCTAGTCATTAAAATGTACATAAGTTAAATAAGCTAAATGAATCAGTTAAATGAAGAACTAAATTAAGTTAATAAAGTAGAAAAGTTAAGCAAAACAAGTTAAATAAATAACAAATAAAGTAAAACGTCTTACTAATTAAAATGTAATTTCTGCTAGCAACAGAGTGTTCAAAAGCTGCATGAAAGAGTTGTGTTTTTAATAGTGTCTTGAATGCCGCAATGGAGTTGGCTTCCAGTTTACGTTTTTTAATGTGAAAAATTAATGCATACAACAGTTATTGTTCATATTGTTTCATGTGGTATTGTGAACCTTTTTCGGATCAATGGTGTATCCCGACATAAAAGTCCCTTCTATTGACCACAATGCTCTACGAACAAAATCTCACTGAAACTTAGCCGTCTATTCCATATGGAGGGAAATGAACCAAGTACCTTTGAGTTGTTAGTGAAATGGTCATCTGGATATTAACAAGAGTAGACAACGGTTGAAAATGGAATTAATACGAGAGAAATGTAGACGAAACTCGTTGATCGGTCAATAATAGAGATAACATATTTCGGTTAATACCGTAGCAAGAATTCCGCACCTGAATGTTCCTGAATGCGTTCGAGACGATGGCCGGCGTGATCTTGCCGAGGTTGATGTGACAGCAACGCCTCACGGCGGTGAGCACGTGAGCAGGCACGTCGGAAACTTTGATGTCGTTGAGCGCAAGCACGCGCTGGATGACGTCATACGCCTCCTCGGAACGCTCGAGCGTGTTGAAGATGGCGTCCTGCGTGCGCACCCACGAGCATCCGTCGGCCATCGTGTGGATGACGGCGTGGTTGAATAGTTCGCTGTATACATTGGCGAGTACGACATGCCAGCGCCGATCCACCTTCTCGAAGTCGGGGAATGCCCGGTAGATGGCGTACGGCGTCAGCGAGCTGTCCTTCCCCGCGTTGAATATGTCAATGGCGTGTAGCAGCATGCGTGCGTACGCACGCGGCAGCGCCTCTCCCAGCATGCACTGGTTCCAAAGCAGCGACTTGTTCATGAGTTCTTCGCGCGTCTGAGTGGCGCTCGGCCACCGGATGTACTTCCGGTTCTGCTCGAGCGCGAAGAACCCGTTCACGTGCACGGGCAACCCCGTAGACGCGTCGCGGTCGTGCGGCAGAGGCAAGAAGCAGAACACGTGCCCGTCGTCGTCGTTCAGTTCGTAGATCTCTTCCCCGACGCCCGTCACGTCCAGCGGCATCGCCGTGCCGACCCACGACGGAAATTTCAGTTCGGGGTCGTTCTGCAGTTTGCGGAAAATGGCCGACACCTGGCCGCCACAGTAATAGTTCGTCACCAGCCAGCAGTAGGACACGCGCTTCTGTTCCGTCGCCTGCTGGCGTACTGTCTCCAGGGTGAGTGCGTACGTGCACACAATTGGCTGTTCGTTGCGCCGGCCTGCTTTCACCTGGTTCAAGAAGGCCTGTCGCTTCTGTCTGACGGTGTCCACGCACGACTTGGCGATGCGTACGCTGAAGACGAGCTTAGCGCTCCGGGAGTTGGTGTCGCGCGTGTACAGCTCAACCGACTCCAGATGGTTAAGGAACAACAACACCAGGTGAGCGTCGTCCTACAAGTAACGACAACAGTTACACTCTCTCAGTGGGTCGTCCTACAAGTAACGCCAACAGTTGCACTATCTCAGTGTGTCGTCCTATAAGTAACGACAACAGTTACACTATCTGAGTGCGTCGTCCTATAAGTAACGACAACAGTTACACTCTCTCAGTGGGTCGTCCTACAAGTAACGACAACAGTTACACTATCTCAGTGTGTCGTCCTATAAGTAACGACAACAGTTACACTATCTCAGTGTGTCGTCCTACAAGTACCGACAACACTTATATTCTCTCATTGCGTCGTCCTACAAGTAACGACAACAGTTACACTATCTCAGAGCGTCGTCCTACAAACGGCAACTTATATTCTCTCAATGCATTACTTGATTGTAGTGTGTCCTACACATTTTACAAATCACTGACGACACCTACACTGACAAACGGGTGCACAAACGAACGAACGAGCGAACGCACGCACGCACGCAAGCACACACAAACGTAGATGCAATGTCTGAAATATAGTTAACAGTAACTTATTGTTCAGCTAGGTTCTGACGATACATATCTAACCAAATGAAAACCAATTTTACACACTGAAATTTTCTGAGGAGAAAACATCACTCAACCACATAACCACTCAACTATTTAACATAAACACACTGCTACTCAGTATACGCCTATCTTTAACCACGTTGCATAAGCTTAGCACCCACGTTTGCTTAGCACCCAATTACATTATATATTCCACTATCGGAAGGTTTACTTCTATTGGAAGCAGCCAAACAAAATATACAAAACAGAAAAAACATAAAATATTCAGTTTTTCATATCCAAAGTTTGATTTGCCTGCATAGACTTTTGCGAATCTAGCCAAAATTGCTTCATCGATATTAATGTCTATGTCGTCGTGATTTGATGAAGTCCTCTTGACAAGATTGGCGAAAGTCTGTACAGATAAATAATACTTCGGGATACGAAAAAAAGAATTGTAAGATCATGAAAATTAACTGTCCTGAGCAATATTCAATAAGAAACCATCAGAACGTATTTCACATGCCTGGAAAGAGTCGTAAAGCGCCGTCATGTTCTCCTTGTCGTACGTTGTTTCGGCCAACAACGACGGCGCGGTGCGCAGTGGGAACCGGAAGAGGGTGCCGTTGTAGTGACCCTCTCGAAACGAAGCTCGCGTGCAGTCGAACACGCCGACATATGGCTCCACCTGGTGTGGATGCTTCTGTAGCAGTTCAGCGCCCCCTCGTGACAAGTTCCAGGCGTAGGCGGACGCTGGGAAGAAACTACAGTGCGGGTCGATGACGCCGAGACGGGAGCCGCTGAGAATGTTTGGCAGATCTGAAAGGTCGAAAACATGGCGTTATATTTAGTGAGTATTAACTAGTAAAAACTCAATAAATGTTTGCATATATAGTGCATACATATACAGTGATATTTTGTTATATTGAATATGTTGGGATTTGCCTAATTAGGGGGGGGGCAACAGTGCATAGTAGAATGGGGATGTCAAAATTGTTCCTTTCAAGAGGTTGTTGCTTACATGGGGAGCCCGTATAACGAAAGGCCAATGTATAATGTGTGCATATGTGCGTGCGTGCGTACGTGCGTGCGTGCGTGCGTGCGTGCGTGCGTGCGTGCGTGCGTGCGTGCGTGCGTACATACATACGCATATATGCAACTGCAAGATGGGACATTGTATACACCTATCCGATGGAACATGTCATACCTGTGAGATGAAAGACGGATTTGAATCCCATTCCGAAATATCCGACCTTGGTGGGATCGTCCTGCTTGATGCTCTCCGACAGCATCCGCACCCCCTTCCAGTCCTGCTCGGTGAACAGGGCGTCATTGTAGGCGTACAGCGCCGGGCCCTGCAACGGCCGAACACACGGTCGTCGAACACATCGTCCACTTCAGCATATCATATACAGATACAATGCAGTGAAATAGCATAGTCCAACACGAACCACTGAAAGGCCGTGTGTATATAATTGTAGGGTTGTGGTGTGTAGTAAGCACAGTTGAACCTCACTATAACAGTCACCCATGGGACTAGGCCAAAGGTGATCATATTAGGACTTAATGTCCTATACATTACTGTTATGGAAATAATTTGGGACTGTCCCAGGGTGACCATAATGGCGAGGTGGCTGTATTACTGAGTTGACCATAATGGCGAGGTGGCTGTATTACTAAGGTGGCCTTAAAGCGAGGTTCGACTGTAGCAGAGAGGCATGTAATGCGCTTTGTACATTATCTGCTTACAAATATCGACATCAAGCAGCAGTCGAACTGAAGCTATGACAAGCTATGACAAGCTATGACAAGCTATGACGCGACCGCGTGTTGCGAGACAACGTTTTCTCGATTCTATCCAAGCTACTTTGCCTAGCGTCCTATCTGCCCTTTTCCCTTTCACACCACCGTCCCCTGGCCGCGCTCGACACGAGTCATGCATCGAGCGATTGTTGCTGCGCGCCCGGCAATGATACGTCCATTTGATGCCGTGAGTTCTGGTTTTAACTGATGAAAACATTTATGGTCTCGGCAAAAGAATACTAATAATCAATCAACAATGTCCATCATCTGAGACTGGCTCGGTTGCACTGTGGTAATTTATATTGTTTAAGACCTCATGCCCATTCTCGGGGGGGTTCAGGGGTGGACGCGCCTGGACCTTATTATCTACAGAAGTACGGCGATGACGCGTCCTCGCACCAACATGGTTTCTGTATTCATCTACCCCTGGTGGATACCCAGGCATACTACAAACATCACCATTGGTACATGCGTGGGAGCCACTTCACTATAAATGGCGCCACATCACTATCAACGGCGCCAACCGCTTAAAGGACCAACCAAATGTACCCGTTTTCTTAATAAAAACCTAATGTTTTACTCCGAGAAATTCTAACCAGAGCAGACCAACAGCAGCAGCCATTCACTGGACAACTTACCTGGAAGCGTGCAAGACCCGGATGTACGAGTTGTTTTGGGTCGCGTCCAAACGTGTGTTGGTCGTAGAGGAACTTGATCTGGCGCGCTCCGGCATCCTCGGCGTTCTGAATCAACTCCTGCTCGACAAACAACCAGAGTCTGAGTCCACGTGCCGCATAGCGCAATACATTACCGTTGTAACAAATTACATCGACGTAAACCGTTACGCAGACAACATTTGAACGCACACAAAAAAAGCGCACACAGGACATGCCTCAAGTCGTTCACTAAATAGTTATAAACGAAGCCTGGGTTCGATATTGTTCAAATTTGAAAGTATTCAGTATTTGAAAAAATGAGTTAGCATGTTGGATATTTGATGACATGCTGACATTGCATTCTAGCATATAGTCCTATCATCGTGAATTATAATTAAACTTATTGGCATTTTGGGTGTGGCTTTTTTGGTCTTTTTAGCGACCTGCATCGTGGAAATTCATGAATGGCTAATCAATGCATTGTCGTGCACGTTAAATAACAGCGCCCGTTCCTTAAACAATCGCCCTTAATTATTGTTAAGTGCGTCATGTAGACCTACGCCGTAAACTGTCGAAACGATGACGAAGTTTTGGTCACAAGAAGCGATTAAAGCCCACCGGAACTGTGTATGTATTTTGGTGTCAGGCTGAGTTTATCTGAGCCATTTTGCACAACACCCGAATTATCTGACAATATCACAGATATCATAAGTGACATTCAGATACACTGGCTAAACCACCATCCGCTAGATGGCGGCATTAACAGATAACACACCCAATGCGCGGAGAGTACACGGGCCAAAATTCATACGATAGGTGGCTCCCCTCGGAGGAGATGCTGCTGAACACGATAATCCACCCACGACAGACTCGGTCCGGGCATCACTTCGCTTCAACTCTCGGGTCGTCTCTTCTCTTAACTCGTCCACTACGTTACCCGGTTGTCGGTGTGTCAGACCGGTCTGTATTTTTAGATTTCAAATATAATCGTGTCATTGAGAACCGGCTGTCTACTTGAGCATTCCACTATCATTCTGGCTTATCATGCCTGGCTCTGGCGGACAGCAAGTGGTGGAGGGTGATGACTAATCAACATACAGACACTGGAAGGGCGTCAACTCACTCACTGGCTCAAACATATCCACATTTATTTTGATTGCAGTGTGACGTCACACCATATCCTCAGCTCTCGACAAACTGCCATTGTGGTTCCAAGCGAATCCGGGAAGCTGTGAAATTTTTTCACCAGGGCAGATGCATGTGTATTAAACATGCTGTCATTCGCTAGCATGACTCAGTGTTGTGTCTTGCTTTGTTGTCAATGCGAACGCTGTGGCCTCCGACGAGGATAGTCCATTAATCTTCCAGGAGAGTGTGGGTAGCCACATCCAATGATTCGTTGCTAAAACGTGATCGAATGCAAACCAGATGTGACTTATGTAGTTATGTAGTTATGTAGTTATGCTCCCGTTTACGTTCATCATTTTAAGGAATGTATTTTCACCACATCTTCCATCAGCAGTGGCGGCGGCGGCGGATGCAGCATTATCCACGGAGTTCGTATCTTGCGCCGTGTCTGTGACGTAGACCAGCCTCCACCGCGTAGTGCTCAGGGTTAGGTGCATTTAGCCTCACCACTTTTTTCAAACCTGCTTTAATTTGGTACTAAAATTATTGATCATCCATATTACAATTACTCTCTCTCTCTGTCTCTCTGTCTCTCTGTCTCTCTCTCTCTCTCTCTCCCCCCCTCTCTCTCTCTCTCTCTCTCTCTCACCCCCTTCTCTCTCTCTTCGCTCTCTGGCTATCTCGCTCTCTCTTTCTCCCCCCCCCCCGTCTCTCTCTCTCTCTCTCCCCTCTCTTTCTCCCCCCTCTCTTTCTCCCCCGTCTCTCTCTCTCCCCCTCTCTTTCTCCCCCCTCTCTTTCTCCCCCCCCTCTCTCTCTCACCCCCCTCTCTCTCTCTCTTCGCTCTCTGGCTCTCTCTTTCTCCCCCCCCCGTCTCTCTCTCTCTCTCTCTCTTTTTCTCTCTCTCTCTCTCTCAACTTGAATTCCATCGCGAGTCATCCTTTTCCTGTTGCATTTGTAGGACATTCCCGTTTCCTAATTGCAGCTGGGTACACGTTGACACTTTGACACCATAAGTGTTAAAATGGCTGCCGTACAGTAGACAGCGGTAAGCTGACATGGCATTTCACCAAACGACCTCTATGAATTCCGCCTCGGGTGGAGGCTTCGACGCGCTTGACCGGTCAAGATGAAGCGGAAGGTTGTCTTAATAAACCTTTCACCAGAATTCAAGTCATTATTGCGTCTTCTCCTTGCCCCCGGTTGAATTCACGCTCTTTGTGGTGTTCCTAACACTGTAAGCTACGAAACCGGTGTCTGTGTTGCGCTTTCAGCGAGCTGTAAATACGAGCAGTCCATGGGGCGCGGTAGGAGGTACCGTTTTTTCCCGCAGGCCTTGGTCTACTACGTTTCAATAACAAAGAGAGGAACATTTTATTGAAATATCTGCGGCAGTGTCTGGTAATTGTGGTGCATAACTTGCTCTAAGTTTCAGCGTCTGCGTTCCCGCTACTTAAAGGAACTAACTCACTTCATAGTGAACACATATAATGGCCACATCCCAGCCCGTAGTATTAACAGTTAATTACTTTATACAGCTAAGTGTATCTTTTACAAATACCGTGTACTGTACATTCATACATTTGTGTGACGGACTTTGAATAAAGGACTTAGTCGCGATAGAATTCAAAGGCCTGTTTCCATGACAATATGACTCTCCCCTTCCCTTCTCCCTCTCCTTCCCCATCTCTCTATATTCTTTATGTTTTAGAGCGGGCGACAGTTAACGTAACGCAAACACTACTTATACCAATGCAAGTCTGGTCTATACCCGGCGGTAGTGTTCAAATCGTCGCACTGGCGCGCGTTTAAAAGCAATTAAACTATTGTGTAAATTGAACAATCGGACATTATTAAACGACATCCGCCGGCCCCGAGGCTTGGACAGTAGCGCCGACGGCAGTACGACGAACATAACTGAACAGTCACAGGTACAATTGCCGTGGGACATGACTCCGTGTAAAACTTCCGCCGTATATCTCTATGCGATATACGTCGTCAAATTTACCTTGAAGATCTGTGTGTCATCCGGGTACTGATCGAGAATCTTCCTGAGATGTGAGATGAGATTAGGCAGTATAATGCCCTCGTTGAACGCGTCCTCTGCAACACACAGCGACGACACGTCAGACAGGATACATGCGTACATACTTTGACAGTGTCTAATTTAATAATGATAGCCGAGAAACAATCTGCTATCTGAAAACTGGTAGAAAAAGGAGTTAATTATATATATATATATATATATATATATATATATATATATATATATATATATATATATATATATATATATATATATACACGCACGCACACGCAAAACACACACACACGCACGCACACACGCACGCACACACACACACACACACACACACAATGTTCTTCTTGACATAACCATGAAGTTAACCCACGTGCTCGGTCTGCTCCCACAATTCAGTTCTTACGAAAGTAAAATAGTGCCATAGTTGTTTGCATCAAGTTGAAAATTGTACAATTATCTGAAAACTATATATATATATATATATATATATATATATATATATATATATATATATATATATATATATATATATATATATATATATATATATATATATATATATATATATATATATATATGTATATATATATATATATATATATATATATATATATATATATATATATATATACACACACCACTTTTTAATTATTTCACGAGAATGAGACCGTGATAACGAGACCGACCAAAAAATTAAAACGACCACGACAACGAGAAGGACGACGAGAATGAGCACTACCGTGAGAATGAAAACGGCCATGACAATGACAACGACCACGAGAAACACGCTGAATGACCTCCTACGCGTCACGAGGGACACGACGAAATGTCTTCAACCACCGGTTAATTAATATACGCAAAATTTATGGCTATGTCACCGTTCTCGTGAGACTCCGTTCTATCTGGTTCAATTAATCTCTTCTACCTTGTTGGTTACCCAGACTGCTCCCCCCTCATTCATCTTACTTTGAGTAGTCTTCTCACCACCTCACCACTGCGACTACTTATGACCCAGTCACTCGTGTCATTGTTTATCGTTACCTCGATTACCTTCTATAAACAAAACGGTTCTTTAAATCTTTGTCGTGGGTGCGTTACACACTATGTCCGTTGCACCTGTTTCCCGCGCGAACCACTTTTGAAATCCCGCTTCGCTCCAATATTTTTCCTCGTTTACGAACAGCTGATCGACCGGCCCAATTGCTTCAGATTTAACCCAAATATCATTTTCGCCCGAAAACTTGATCAGATGTACACATTACCCTCAAACATATCACCTGTGACACGACAACTATAGATAGCCATCATCAGCGCTCTGGGAGTTCTGAAAAGTCGCCTCATCCGACCGCGTTCAGACATAGAAGATCGCGATAGACCTCCAAGAACACGAACCTATCCGATTACCAAGAAACAAATTGAAAAACATGAACAGGTTGGCTAAAAACGCCGTTGTAAACTGCGGCCAACAAGTTTTGCCGCAGCGTGTTGAAACACAGAATGCAATACAATAAATGTATTTGAAAATATATGATATCTGTTCAGATTAGTATTACTAGCGTAATATATGATATCTGTTCAGATTAGTATTACTAACGTAATATATGATATCTGTCTGGATTAGTATTACTAGCGTAATCCACCAACATCACTTACCAAACAGATTTAACGCACGTCTAATACTGAGCCTATAATCGATGCTAATCCCCTTTCCGTACAGTATTTTGAATGGTGGTTTTGTGGACATGTCGTGTACCGTATATGTAGGTCGGGGGTCGAAAATAGAAACTGTACAAGACTTTGATAGCCCCCCTCTACCCGGTTGTCTTGAAACAGTGCCTGGATATTGTGGTCACAATACGACGTAGTCACAACAGTTTAGCCGACAAGTACTTGCCGGCTGACAATGGGATGTTTTTTATCAGTACACTTGATATGCTTATCTAGCACCAGGCGAAGTCTCACAAAACTAAGGTATCGTAAACAGAAATCAGCAACGAACGGCGACAATCATGCATTCAATGGGTGTATCGGAATGTCAACGGGCCTCGAGCGCGCCGGTCAAAACAGAGCGTGCATGTCATGGTATTAATGGAAGGTCTATACTTGGTTCTTCGCCGAATTTCGATATGAAATTGCACCCGTGTGTGCAGTCAACCTCGGCTGCCAGAAGTCAGCAGAAAATGTGTCACTGCACCCACGTGTATTTATGTTGTTGGTATCCACCGACGCAATTGAGCTCTCGGGGAGCTTCGTGTCTGAGCGGAAGATTACACGTGCAGATATACCGTGCAGATTATAGACTTCTGACAAGAAATATATTTGCAATCTCTTACCTCGTTGTTTCCACCAACTTCGCGTTTCTGCCAATAAATGAGAAGCGAAGCCAGAAGGTGTTATATCCAAACGTGTTGTTTCACTCATTGTTTTGATACAGTTATGTTACGGTTACTGCGAACTTGTCCGTGGTCGCATACACCTTTACAAGTTACGGAACATATGCCATTCACAACCCGTCCAGTTGCCACTGACATCGGAGTACTGACAAAGTTAAACTGATATGTATACTGCCAACTGTTATTGGGAAAACGACGCGTTGTTCATCCGGTCCACGTCGACCATACAAACACGTGTATTGTCCTGCTTATGTCTCCTGGTGGTAAATGAGTGCACTTCCAGTCGGTTAAGTACCAAACAATGTTCTCTGTGACAGCAGGTTCATCGTAACGGTGAAGCGAAATTTGTTGTTGTGAGAAACGGGTTTTCAAGATGGCGTCGTGACACTGGTCTGACGCCAGCATCGCGCCGGGCAGGCAGTCGGAAGCAGCTGTTGTCAATGCGCTATGTTTCGGTCATAAACAATGCTATGAAATACGTGCAGATCAAACAGTGGATGACAGATGGGCTATTCATCAGACGGAACGTTAACACTATTCACAAACCGTTCTCTGATCCATGTGCTATGGCTACCTGTGCGGATAATCCTCTACAGTTTTGGTCCGTATAGGCCGTTACCTACACAGGACCTCAACGTTGTGCATAGAATGTGATTACATTTATTGGCGGATGGTCTGTAGCACCGTGGTGAGCCGAATGACCGCTTTTGTGTGTACAGTGTGTGTTATAAAAATGCTGAAATGAACAGTGTGTGGCCAATCGTGTGGTGATGCAGTGGCGTGTGATGATGCAGTGGCGTGTGGTGATGCAGTGGCGTGTGGTAATGCAGTGGCGTGTGGTGATGCAATGGCGTGTGATGATGCAGTGGCGTGTGGTGATGCAGTGGCGTGTGGTGATGCAGTGGCGTGTGGTGATGCAGTGGCGTGTGGTGATGCAGTGGCGTGGGGTGATGCAGTGGCGTGTGGTGATGCAGTGGCGTGTGGTGATGCAGTGGCGTGTGGTGGTTCAGTGGCGTGTGGTGATGCAGTGGCGTGTGGGGATGCAGTGGCGTGTGGTGATGCAGTGGCGTGGGGTGATGCAGTGGCGTGTGGTGATGCAGTGGCGTAAGTCGTTTTCATACCCCCAATTGTGGGTCGATTTTTTGTGGTAGCTAAAAATAGACGGTAGCTAAAAATAGACATTGGTTAATTTTAATTTTCTAAAAATAGACATTGGTTAATTTTAATTTTCTAAAAATAGACATTGGTTAATTTTAATTTTTATTTAAAATTTTTAATTTTTAATTTTAATTTTTTTTATTTTAATTTTTTTAATTTTTTATTTCAATTTCGGGAAAAACCCACATATCGCTGACGTAGCGGTTAGTGGGAAAAACCCACATATCGCTGACGTGGCGGTTATTTAGGGAAAACCCAGGGGGAACCCACATATCGCTGACGTGACGGTTATTGAGTACGGTATCAATGAATGAGACATCTAATCAATCAGGGTTCAGTACGTTATCGGTGAATGGTGTAAAGAGCTGTGATTCGTCGGTTATAGTTTCATAAAAGTTATGCGTATGAGTTTCAATCATAACAATCGTGGATGATTAATGAGGTAAGCGCGACAATCGTTAGCTACTAAATCGCTACCAAATGTATTGACGAAAGCGTTCATCGGTATGCCGTTACATCGAAGCACCAAATAAGCTATGCAGTATTGTCCGCACACGTTAGATAGAGGACTATGAACTCTCTTGGCATTGTGAGTCCACTCGGAACAATGTTCGTTCAGGAACACGCGAAATGCGCCGTGTAGCGGCGGTAGGCCGTACGAGCAGAAGTATTCACCGCGTATTCCGTAATATGACACCGCTCTGTCGCGTTCCCGAAAGGACGCATTACGGCGATACTAACAGTTGACTAGTGGATTTTGGTACTCGGGAAATGCGCGTTTTAAAAGTAATCATATTAGCGCTGTAGTTAAAGCGTTGGTTCGCCCACTGGATGTCTGAACAAGTTGAAAGATAAGCCCCTCATTTGCACAATGATGTGCAGTAATTTATTCTATGCCCGCTAAGATGAAATTCGGATTTCATTATTATTCTTTTGTCGTGTCTCTAAGAGAGTAGACCACGTGACGTCCTGCCTGGCTAATAAAGACAGCGGGTATGCATCGACGAGTTGACCTGTATGCGTACATCTAACATATTTAGGGCATTGGTTATCGTATGAAACATACGTAGCACGAGTAATGAGAGAGAGTACAGATTTGTCTAAGAAATACCGCTTTTATATGTATTTTGTCACACTTAGTTACGTATGTAATGCTTTTAAGCTAAGTGTTTACCACATTTATCTGCATGTTAACACTTTTCAGCTAAGTAAATATAACTTTTATTTGTATGTCACCACATTTTAGCTACGTAATTGCCACGCTTGGCTGTGTGTTAACGCTTTTAGCATATTAAGTTTCACTTTTAATTGTATGTTAACGCTATTTAGCTACGTATGTACCACATTTAGCTCTATGTTAACTTTTTTCATATTAAGTATCACTTTTAATTGTATGTTAACGCTATTTAGCTAAGTATATACCATATTCTATGTTAAGTTTGTTTTCGCAAAGTAAATATCACTTTTAGTTGTACGTTAACGCTTTTAAGCTAAGTAAGTACCAAATACAGCTACATGTTAATGAGTTTAGCTAAGTAAATACCGCATTTAGCTGTAGGTTAACGCTTTTAAGCTAAGAAATTACCACATTTAGCTGTATGTTAGCGATTTTACGCTAATTATTTACCATATTTACCTGCATGTTAACGGTTTTAAGCTAAGCAAATACAACTTTTAGCTATGTAATTAGCATTTTTAGCTAAATAAGTACCATATTTAGTTGCAAGTTAACGCTTTTAAGTTAAGTAATTACCACATATGTTAAAACTGTTTAGCTAATAAATGACCACATTTAGCTGTATGTTAGCGCTTTTTACCTAAATAATTACCACATTTAGTTGTATGTTAACGCTTTTAAGCTAAGTAATTACCGCATTTAGCTGCGTGTTAACGTTTTTTAGCTAAGAAATTACCATATTTAGCTATATGTTACTGCTGTTTAACTAAGGAATTACCACATTTAGCTGTATGGTAATGCTTTTTAACTAAGTATTTATCGCATTTAGTTGCATGTTAACGCATTGAAACTAAGTATTTACCACATTCACCTGTATGCTAAGGTAATCGGGAAATGCGCGTGATAAATAACACGGTTTTCTGTAGTGATATTAGCATTGTTGTTAAAGCGTTGGTTTGCGCACTGGACGTAAGCCGGTCATTTGCACTTAAATCTATCTAAGCTAGGTTCTGTGAAGAAAAGAACAAACTCTGCGTATGATTATAATATATTTGTTATAACTAACCAAACAATGCAAGAAGTACAAAACAATTAATTATGAACATAATCGTCAGAATATAGTAATATAAACAAAATCACTACAAGTATTACATAATATGATTATGAATTATTATTGTAATACCACGCCTGTCGGGGCGCGCTATAGCAGAGAGCTATTTTAAAACACTGGGCGAGGTAAGTACATCAGTATAGACGAACGAGTGGACCGTGGACTGTGGACTCCGGTTGCCTTAGCAACGAACGGGGTGCGGCTAGCGCTGTTACGATCGATGTAACAACGTGCATCGTTGTAAGAACTGCATCTATAGTTTATGTATGTTTTGGTACACTTGCATTGTATGACTAATCTTAGTTAATTGTGGTACACTTTAATTTGCTAACTGTATATACGAGCGTCATAACATCATGGCGTTAGCCCCTATGTCTGTAATTTTTTAAACTGTATGACATTTCTCTACCATTTTCTAAACCATGTGTCATTTTTGCTGTACCATTTTTATTGAATGTATAAAGATTGCCGCACCGGGTATCTGGTCATATGACACCCTTTTATGGTGGCGTATCGAAATTAAACCATTCACCTTGTATCTTATCAACTAGAAGTATAAAAGCAGTCACCCAAACAATAAATGTTGACAAGTCTGGAATTTAACCGACATCCTGTTAAAACTGACACAATTTTAAATTTTCTTACAAAGTTATGGCATGTTTGGTTAAAAATAATCAAGCAGTTATGTGAATATTTGTTGGAAAATAAAATCGTTCTTAGGTTTCCTGCGGTATTGAAGTAATGATGCTATGACAGCAAATGTTTGACATCGCTAACCTACAATATAAACATATGAAAGGTGTTTTCGTAGATATTTTTCTACTGTACACTTTGAGCAATCTAAACAAAAATCTCAACAACACTATTGTTAAATTATCCTGTGTGTGTGTGTGCGTAAAAAAATGGATGGTGAAAAAAACTACATACATATTAGTCTTCTAAATAGGCCACCCATGTGACCAAGATAAACTGGTCTGATTACAGAGGCTGGTGAGATGTACAAATGCGTAGATCTGACAAAAACACGGGGTTTAAGGGGTGGCTGTTTCCAACGGGTGCTTTTTTGTAACTGGTTCTACTGTTTCTATGGAATCAACCTTTTAGCTACTACACACACCATTCTTGAAACCTAAATATTAGTTTATCACATGTTGTATTTGTTTTTTTGCATGCTCTTCGTTGATTGCATTAAATATACACATCCTTATCAGACAATGAATTATGTTTTGCTAGATTTGGACCACCATTTGTACAAAAAAAAAAATTAAATCCAATTCCAGGTACCTTTAACATTGTTTTTCTGTAGTGCTGTTTTAGTGGGTCTTAATATAATTGTTAATTTGCTTTTATAAGTTTTGTATGTATGGGCAGATTCAGAATATATAGATATAACAAATGCTGTATACAGCCTCTTTTTCTTGACACCAGCACGTTTTAAACCTTTGGTGAACCAAGTTGTCTTGTTAGTGCTACGATACTCTAGGATGTGTTCTCAGGCTAGTGACTGGAATAGTTACTGCAGGCCTTTTTAAACACCTGGGTAACACGACTGTGAACTATCCTGTAATACCTACTGTTAAGCGAGCACTTAATTCAGAGTTAATTGCGAATTTGTCAAAGAGATTAAATTAGGCTGTAATTTTCTTGACTGGGTGTATGAAAGAAAAAGAACAAAGAATGCGCAACGACTGCAATGACATCAGCAACTATTTTAGTATTCGTGTTTCATTGGTAGTCTCGTGAATGGAAACATTGTTGCATGCTTTTAAAATGTGTATACTCCCGCCGGTAGACACACACGATGAGACAATTGGTATTTTCTTTAACTGCGAGACATTTCGCAGTCATTTTCTTTAACTGCGTGACCTGTTATTTTCTTTTGTTGTGACATTTTTGTGTATTTTTATTTAACTGCGTGACATTTTACCAATCTTAGCTAATTCGGTTTGTCACACATGTAACGCTGTTTATAAGTGTGTAACACATTCACTATGTAGTAACGCGTTTAGCTATTCTTCCAATGGCATACACAGCGCTGTCTCCACAGCATGTACCATCCGTTGACCTTTTTCCATTACTGGTCACCACTTCCACCATTTACCTCCGTCTGACTGTCCCTAAGAGCAACTCCATACATTGCCCCTACATTCATATGTGTCCGTAATTTGGTTAGTTAATGACATTTGATACATTGTTACTAAGTACATGATAGCTGGTATAGAAAAAACGTCACTGCTCATTAATTTCAAAAGATCCAGTTTGCACAAGGGTTACTCCTGGAGCGAGATAAATACGCCAGACGAGAGTGCAGTCGTCAAGAAATCGCTTACGTAATGGGAAGTAAAAATCTAGCTGCAGGAAAAGCACATGCCTTGCAGTAGACACGGTTCCCCATGACGCAATAGCTGTCAGGGTCTGGTGCAGGCTCCAACGTCCGTTTCGCTAGGAAGGGGTCAGGGTTAGGGTAGGGTTAGAACTCGAGGGTAGCGATAGGAGGGTTGGGTTAGGGTAGGGTTAGGTTTAGGGGTAGCGAAACGGATACGAGGGCGCCACCTAAACGCTCCATTATATTTCGAAAGTTTGTGTTTTGACTTCAAATCATATGATATTTGACCTAATTAATGTTGCCATTTGACCTAGTTCATTTGACATAATAATAATAATAATATAATTATAATAACTTTATTGTAAAAAAATGGAAATACGTCTTACACTGAGGAGATAGCATAAAAACATACTTTAAATCACATTCAACCATGCAGTATGTACAGTAATAAAATCAAGTATGTAGACAGAGTAGATAATGAGTAATACCAAGTGTTATATACATTATAATCATTTGCCTTAATTAAGTTGAGATTTGACCTAATTAAGTTGACCGTGTATTTTACGGGAAGAACAGCTAAACGCGTTGCATAGTGAATGTGTTACATCCTTGGCAAACAGCTTTACATATGTGACAAAAACGCATACGTAGTTAAAAAAACACACACAAAATGTCACACAGTTAAAGGAAAGGTTGTTTTGCTAAATCGTTATTTCGCCACTTCGTGCAGTCAGACGTATGTGAAGATTGGGGGTGGAGGGCATTGATGGATGAAGAGTCAACGAACGGATGTGGATGGAGATGCAGGTGGCCAGTAATGGATGAATATTCTTGCAGAGGTAGACGAACGGCGGTCAATGTAGGGGGTAGTGGGAGGATGAATGAAAGGAGAGATGGGCGGTAAATAAAATGTTTGAAGATGCTACGAAGGGCAATTGTGGATGGGGTGAACTGACCAGTAATGAAAGAATATTCTGGTGCATGGGGTGACTATACAGGACTGTATACGAAGATGGTAGTGGACGGAAATGAAGATAGCGAACAGACAGGCGGACATACGTAGCTAAACGCGTTACTACATAGCTGAATGCATTGCATACTTGGTAAAAAGCGTTACATACGCAGTTAATATTGGCCTGTAATGGTTAGTGAGGTGACAATGGACACTGTAAGTGTCAGGTAGGTGACTTGTGCGCTCCCACTCGTCTTGTCTTTTTTGACATTGGTCAGTCGCTGTTGATGGACTTTGACTTCTTTGACTTGTGCGCTCCCTCTCGTTTTATTTTTTTTGACATTGGTCAGTCGCTATTAGTGGACTTTGGCTTGTGTGCTGCCACTCGTTTTATCTTTTTTGACATTGATCAGTCGTTGTTGATGGACTTTGGCTTGTGCGCTTCCACTCGTCTCGTCTTTTTGATATTGGTTACACCTTCTTGCAGGCTATCTAGGGTTATTCAACCGACAAGAGGTTGGGGTTACACCTTTTTCCGTACCGTCGCCGCTAAAAGCTGGTAGGATTGTGCAAACAGCACTGTCTCGATGCAGTCTATCTAGGGTTATACAACCGACAAAGAGGTTGGGTTAGGCTTTCCATACCGCCGCCGCCACTGCCGCCGCCAAGGCGACGGCAGTGACGGCGCCGCCACGGAGCACGCGCGCGTGTTCCGTGGCGGCGGCGGTACGGAAAAGCCTAACCCCAACCTCTTGTCGGTTGTATAACCCCAGATAGACTGCATCGAGACAGTGCTGTTTGCACAATCCTACCAGCTTTTAGCGGCGACGGTACGGAAAAAGGTGTAACCCCAACCTCTTGTCGGTTGAATAACCCTAGATAGCCTGCAAGAAGGTGTAACCAATATCAAAAAAGACGAGACGAGTGGAAGCGCACAAGCCAAAGTCCATCAACAACGACTGATCAATGTCAAAAAGATAAAACGAGTGGCAGCACACAAGCCAAAGTCCACTAATAGCGACTGACCAATGTCAAAAAATAAAACGAGAGGGAGCGCACAAGTCAAAGAAGTCAAAGTCCATCAACAGCGACTGACCAATGTCAAAAAAGACAAGACGAGTGGGAGCGCATAAGTCACCTACCTGACACTTACAGTGTCCATTGTCACCTCACTAACCATTACAGGCCAATATTAACTGCGTATGTAACGCTTTTTACCAAGTATGCAATGCATTCAGCTATGTAGTAACGCGTTTAGCTACGTATGTCCGCCTGTCTGTTCGCTATCTTCATTTCCGTCCACTACCATCTTCGTATACAGTCCTGTATAGTCACCCCATGCACCAGAATATTCTTTCATTACTGGTCAGTTCACCCCATCCACAATTGCCCTTCGTAGCATCTTCAAACATTTTATTTACCGCCCATCTCTCCTTTCATTCATCCCCTCCCACTACCCCCTACATTGACCGCCGTTCGTCTACCTCTGCAAGAATATTCATCCATTACTGGCCACCTGCATCTCCATCCACATCCGTTCGTTGACTCTTCATCCATCAATGCCCTCCACCCCCAATCTTCACATACGTCTGACTGCACGAAGTGGCGAAATAACGATTTAGCAAAACAACCTTTTCCTTTAACTGTGTGACATTTTGTGTGTGTTTTTTTTAACTACGTATGCGTTTTTGTCACATATGTAAAGCTGTTTGCCAAGGATGTAACACATTCACTATGCAACGCGTTTAGCTGTTCTTCCCGTAAAATACACGGTCAACTTAATTAGGTCAAATCTCAACTTAATTAAGGCAAATGATTATAATGTATATAACACTTGGTATTACTCATTATCTACTCTGTCTACATACTTGATTTTATTACTGTACATACTGCATGGTTGAATGTGATTTAAAGTATGTTTTTTATGCTATCTCCTCAGTGTAAGACGTATTTCCATTTTTTTACAATAAAGTTATTATAATTATATTATTATTATTATTATGTCAAATGAACTAGGTCAAATGGCAACATTAATTAGGTCAAATATCATATGATTTGAAGTCAAAACACAAACTTTTCGAAATATAATGGAGCGTTTAGGTGGCGCCTCGTATCCGTTTCGCTACCCCCTAAACCTAACCCTACCCTAACCCAACCCCTCCTATCGCTACCCTCGAGTTCTAACCCTACCCTAACCCTGACCCCTTCCTAGCGAAACGGACGTTGGAGCCTGCACCAGACCCTGACAGCTATTGCGTCATGGGGAACCGTGTCTACTGCAAGGCATGTGCTTTTCCTGCAGCTAGATTTTTACTTCCCATTACGTAAGCGATTTCTTGACGACTGCACTCTCGTCTGGCGTATTTATCTCGCTCCAGGAGTAACCCTTGTGCAAACTGGATCTTTTGAAATTAATGAGCAGTGACGTTTTTTCTATACCAGCTATCATGTACTTAGTAACAATGTATCAAATGTCATTAACTAACCAAATTACGGACACATATGAATGTAGGGGCAATGTATGGAGTTGCTCTTAGGGACAGTCAGACGGAGGTAAATGGTGGAAGTGGTGACCAGTAATGGAAAAAGGTCAACGGATGGTACATGCTGTGGAGACAGCGCTGTGTATGCCATTGGAAGAATAGCTAAACGCGTTACTACATAGTGAATGTGTTACACACTTATAAAACAGCGTTACATGTGTGACAAACCGAATTAGCTAAGATTGGTAAAATGTCACGCAGTTAAATAAAAATACACAAAAATGTCACAACAAAAGAAAATAACAGGTCACGCAGTTAAAGAAAATGACTGCGAAATGTCTCGCAGTTAAAGAAAATACCAATTGTCTCATCGTGTGTGTCTACCGGCGGGAGTATACACATTTTAAAAGCATGCAACAATGTTTCCATTCACGAGACTACCAATGAAACACGAATACTAAAATAGTTGCTGATGTCATTGCAGTCGTTGCGCATTCTTTTTTATTTTTCTTTCATACACCCAGTCAAGAAAATTACAGCCTAATTTAATCTCTTTGACAAATTCGCAATTAACTCTGAATTAAGTGCTCGCTTAACAGTAGGTATTACAGGATAGTTCACAGTCGTGTTACCCAGGTGTCTAAAAAGGCCTGCAGTAACTATTCCAGTCACTAGCCTGAGAACACATCCTAGAGTATCGTAGCACTAACAAGACAACTTGGTTCACCAAAGGTTTAAAACGTGCTGGGGTCACGAAAAAGAGGCTGTATACAGCATTTGTTATATCTATATATTCTGAATCTGCGCATATGTACAAAACTTATAAAAGCAAATTAACAATTATATTAAGACCCACTAAAACAGCACTACAGAAAAACAATGTTAAAGGTACCTGGAATTGGATTTAATTTTTTGTTGTTGGTACAAATGGTGGTCCAAATCTAGCAAAACATATTTCATTGTCTGATAAGGATGTGTATATTTAATGCAATCAACGAAGAGCATGCAAAAATACAAATACAACATGTGATAAACTAATATTTAGGTTTCAAGAATGGTGTGTGTAGTAGCTAAAAGGTTGATTCCATAGATACAGTAGAACCAGTTACAAAAAGCACCCGTTGGAAACAGCCACCCCTTAAACCCCGTGTTTTGTCAGATCTACGCATTTGTACATCTCACCAGCCTCTGTAATCAGACCAGTTTATCTTGGTCACATGGGTGGCCTATTTAGAAGACTAATATGTATGTAGTTTTTTTCACCATCCATTTTTTTACGCACACACACACACACAGGATAATTTAACAATAGTGTTGTTGAGATTTTTGTTTAGATTGCTCAAAGTGTACAGTAGAAAAAATATCTACGAAAACACCTTTCATATGTTTATATTGTAGGTTAGCGATGTCAAACATTTGCTGTCATAGCATCATTACTTCAATACCGCAGGAAACCTAAGAACGATTTTATTTTCCAACAAATATTCACATAACTGCTTGATTATTTTTAACCAAACATGCCATAACTTTGTAAGAAAATTTAAAATTGTGTCAGTTTTAACAGGATGTCGGTTAAATTCCAGACTTGTCAACATTTATTGTTTGGGTGACTGCTTTTATACTTCTAGTTGATAAGATACAAGGTGAATGGTTTAATTTCGATACGCCACCATAAAAGGGTGTCATATGACCAGATACCCGGTGCGGCAATCTTTTATACATTCAATAAAAATGGTACAGCAAAAATGACACATGGTTTAGAAAATGGTAGAGAAATGTCATACAGTTTAAAAAATTACAGACATAGGGCTAACGCCATGATGTTATGACGCTCGTATATACAGTTAGCAAATTAAAGTGTACCACAATTAACTAAGATTAGTCATACAATGCAAGTGTACCAAAACATACATAAACTATAGATGCAGTTCTTACAACGATGCACGTTGTTACATCGATCGTAACAGCGCTAGCCGCACCCCGTTCGTTGCTAAGGCAACCGGAGTCCACAGTCCACGGTCCACTCGTTCGTCTATACTGATGTACTTACCTCGCCCAGTGTTTTAAAATAGCTCTCTGCTATAGCGCGCCCCGACAGGCGTGGTATTACAATAATAATTCATAATCATATTATGTAATACTTGTAGTGATTTTGTTTATATTACTATATTCTGACGATTATGTTCATAATTAATTGTTTTGTACTTCTTGCATTGTTTGGTTAGTTATAACAAATATATTATAATCATACGCAGAGTTTGTTCTTTTCTTCACAGAACCTAGCTTAGATAGATTTAAGTGCAAATGACCGGCTTACGTCCAGTGCGCAAACCAACGCTTTAACAACAATGCTAATATCACTACAGAAAACCGTGTTATTTATCACGCGCATTTCCGATTACCTTAGCATACAGGTGAATGTGGTAAATACTTAGTTTCAATGCGTTAACATGCAACTAAATGCGATAAATACTTAGTTAAAAAGCATTACCATACAGCTAAATGTGGTAATTCCTTAGTTAAACAGCAGTAACATATAGCTAAATATGGTAATTTCTTAGCTAAAAAACGTTAACACGCAGCTAAATGCGGTAATTACTTAGCTTAAAAGCGTTAACATACAACTAAATGTGGTAATTATTTAGGTAAAAAGCGCTAACATACAGCTAAATGTGGTCATTTATTAGCTAAACAGTTTTAACATATGTGGTAATTACTTAACTTAAAAGCGTTAACTTGCAACTAAATATGGTACTTATTTAGCTAAAAATGCTAATTACATAGCTAAAAGTTGTATTTGCTTAGCTTAAAACCGTTAACATGCAGGTAAATATGGTAAATAATTAGCGTAAAATCGCTAACATACAGCTAAATGTGGTAATTTCTTAGCTTAAAAGCGTTAACCTACAGCTAAATGCGGTATTTACTTAGCTAAACTCATTAACATGTAGCTGTATTTGGTACTTACTTAGCTTAAAAGCGTTAACGTACAACTAAAAGTGATATTTACTTTGCGAAAACAAACTTAACATAGAATATGGTATATACTTAGCTAAATAGCGTTAACATACAATTAAAAGTGATACTTAATATGAAAAAAGTTAACATAGAGCTAAATGTGGTACATACGTAGCTAAATAGCGTTAACATACAATTAAAAGTGAAACTTAATATGCTAAAAGCGTTAACACACAGCCAAGCGTGGCACTTACGTAGCTAAAATGTGGTGACATACAAATAAAAGTTATATTTACTTAGCTTAAAAGTGTTAACATGCAGATAAATGTGGTAAACACTTAGCTTAAAAGCATTACATACGTAACTAAGTGTGACAAAATACATATAAAAGCGGTATTTCTTAGACAAATCTGTACTCTCTCTCATTACTCGTGCTACGTATGTTTCATACGATAACCAATGCCCTAAATATGTTAGATGTACGCATACAGGTCAACTCGTCGATGCATACCCGCTGTCTTTATTAGCCAGGCAGGACGTCACGTGGTCTACTCCTCTTAGAGACACGACAAAAAGAATAATAATGAAATCCGAATTTCATCTTAGCGGGCATAGAATAAATTACTGCACATCATTGTGCAAATGAGGGGCTTATCTTTCAACTTGTTCAGACATCCAGTGGGCGAACCAACGCTTTAACTACAGCGCTAATATGATTACTTTTAAAACGCGCATTTCCCGAGTACCAAAATCCACTAGTCAACTGTTAGTATCGCCGTAATGCGTCCTTTCGGGAACGCGACAGAGCGGTGTCATATTACGGAATACGCGGTGAATACTTCTGCTCGTACGGCCTACCGCCGCTACACGGCGCATTTCGCGTGTTCCTGAACGAACATTGTTCCGAGTGGACTCACAATGCCAAGAGAGTTCATAGTCCTCTATCTAACGTGTGCGGACAATACTGCATAGCTTATTTGGTGCTTCGATGTAACGGCATACCGATGAACGCTTTCGTCAATACATTTGGTAGCGATTTAGTAGCTAACGATTGTCGCGCTTACCTCATTAATCATCCACGATTGTTATGATTGAAACTCATACGCATAACTTTTATGAAACTATAACCGACGAATCACAGCTCTTTACACCATTCACCGATAACGTACTGAACCCTGATTGATTAGATGTCTCATTCATTGATACCGTACTCAATAACCGTCACGTCAGCGATATGTGGGTTCCCCCTGGGTTTTCCCTAAATAACCGCCACGTCAGCGATATGTGGGTTTTTCCCACTAACCGCTACGTCAGCGATATGTGGGTTTTTCCCGAAATTGAAATAAAAAATTAAAAAAATTAAAATAAAAAAAATTAAAATTAAAAATTAAAAATTTTAAATAAAAATTAAAATTAACCAATGTCTATTTTTAGAAAATTAAAATTAACCAATGTCTATTTTTAGAAAATTAAAATTAACCAATGTCTATTTTTAGCTACCGTCTATTTTTAGCTACCACAAAAAATCGACCCACAATTGGGGGTATGAAAACGACTTACATACTACTTATGTCAATCTAACAAAAGTCGAACACAATGTAAGCCAATGGTTGTTTAACGCGCACACACAAAATGTAAACAAAATCGTAGATAAACATGTCCGAGAACCAGGAAAACATGATAATATAGTTGCCACTTCAATATCACTAACCTGGGTCCTGAAGGTAAAAGGAAAAGACGGAAGGCCAGAATCAAGGTGGAGTGGGACTGAAGTAGGGAGACACCAACTGGGATGAGGGAGTTCTTGGAAGAGGGCTGAGAACGCAGCTAGAGATCGTACGAAATGGCGGACGTCACTAAGTGGTCTTATACACCAACTAGGGTACGAAGAAGATAAGTAAGTAAGTAAGTAAGTAAGTAAGTAAGTAAGTAAGTAAGTAAGTAAGTAAGTAAGTAAGTAAGTAAGTAAGTAAGTAAGTAAGTAAGTAAGTAAGTAAGTAAGTAAGTAAGTAAGTAAGTAAGTAAGTAAGCACTTCAAAGGCAGCTCATGTATGTGTCCAATATTGTGTCTGCGCAAAGGTGTGCTACGTCATGCGTAGATCGGGGTGCTGTCGGTGTTTGCGTGCTGGGTTCACGCGGGAGGAGTCGTTCCGTGATGGATGACGACGACACAATGCAAGGTTCCGTGTCAACTGAGGGCATAAGCGTTGGTGATAAATTTGACGTACATATCGCTATTGTTGTCGGCGCGTTGTAGCACATTGCGGGACGATCCGAAATGTGTCTTGCGTGATCACAAGACGCGCGCATAATCTCTGATATTACCAGTTGGTCGAATGGCCAAATTTAAGTAAATAAATGTCGTGTATATTTTAATAATTATTATTTATGGTATCGTCTGTCTATTACGAAATGTACCCTACTTGTGTTCCATTACATTAAGAGTACCTAAATTCCATATGTTCTCAGTCGTATATTGAAAATTAACTAAACGAACGCAGGCATAAAGTGGACAAGGCCGAATCTGGTGTTTAAAGCAGAGAAAGCAAAATGGAGATGCCTATAATTATATAACTTCTGCTTAGCAAAAATAAGCGCTCGTCAAAGCCAACATTCCACTGGGATGTCTATGGCCCCGGTTCAGTTGCCACAGGAATGTGATCACAGTAAAGGGTCTATGCGAAAACTTTATGTCATGACTAGATGGTCCGGGTGTACTTATCTAGTTTTTCACACTTCAGAGAATTCAAATAAACTTCGTCCTACGACAGAAAATGTTTTTGAACTGCACAGAGAGAGCACTTCACAAAAACATCGTTCCACAAAAGCGGCCACACATGCTAACAAAAGCTCGCCTATTGCCAGTGCTTAGCAAAAACAGTACTTTCCTCGAGATGGCCAAGGGTTGTTTATGTCAAGACGGCTGCCAGCACTCCATTGTTAACTGAACCATTACACGCTTGTGCGATTTCTTATCGAAAACACCGCCCGTTTTTCTTGAACCATTTATGAATGTTTATACTTGACTCGGGTGACGTTTCACAAGTCTTGTACATTTCGTTGGCCGCAAACAAGATCTGCATGTCAGCATTTGCCTTTGATTTGTGCCGCCGTGTGCTCTAGGGCGAACACTTATATAAAACGTAAATGTACATCGATCGCATGAACGCTCCGATTATATCAGCACCCCTCGGCCAATGTTAGCGTGGACGTACGAGGGGGAACGTGATTGTCTTTTAAGACGCCGTTTAAAAAGACGCACCACCTACGACAAACTGGTATTTTAGTTAGCATCTGAAGCCAAAAGTGTCGCGTGGATTTCCAAGTGCGTAGAAGACAGCTCAATGATTCTTTGGTTTGCGTATCACATAACATAACATAACATAACATAACATAACATAACATAACATAACAAGTAGTACAACTAACGCAGAACGACCGACTATTATTATCTTCACAGCAACGTATCATTTCGGACGGGAGCATAAGTAAATAGGCATTGCTTATTCGAAAGAGAAAACGGGCAGCGATAAGTACGTGTAGTGTAGCCTAATATAATTCCGAATCTCACATGAACTAAACATGGTTTTATAAATGCTACAATTATAGGTTTCAGCACAATCCCTTGTTTTCTGTTGAACATATATATGTATATTTTCGTATACAATCCCATACAATGGTACACTTAAGACCGGCTGAATGACGAATAACCCTTTTTCTGAGAGTGCGGAAGCCGGTTAAACAGGTTCTTGTCTAGACAACGGTGGCGATAGGTGTGCGTTACACAACCTGTGAACAGTGGCGGTGATTGTCTAGACACCAGTGGCGATAGGTGTGCGTTACACAGCCTGTGAACAGTGGCGGTGATTGTCTAGACAACAGTGGCGATAGGTGTGCGTTACACAGCCTGTGAACAGTGGCAGTGATTGTCTAGACAACAGTGGCGATAGGTGTGCGTTACACAGCCTGTGAACAGTGGCAGTGATTGTCTAGACAACAGTGGCGATAGGTGTGCGTTACACAACCTGTGAACAGTGGCAGTGATTGTCTAGACAACAGTGGCGATAGGTGTGCGTTACACAGCCTGTGAACAGTGGCGGTGATTGTCTAGACAACAGTGGCGATAGGTGTGCGTTACACAACCTGTGAACAGTGGCGGTGATTGTCTAGACAAAAGTGGCGATAGGTGTGCGTTACACAGCCTGTGAACAGTGGCGGTGATTGTCTAGACAACAGTGGCGATAGGTGTGCGTTACACAGCCTGTGAACAGTGGCGGTGATTGTCTAGACAACAGTGGCGATAGGTGTGCGTTACACAGCCTGTGAACAGTGGCGGTGATTGTCTAGACAACAGTGGCGATAGGTGTGCGTTACACAGCCTGTGAACAGTGGCGGTGATTGTCTAGACAAAAGTGGCGATAGGTGTGCGTTACACAGCCTGTGAACAGTGGCAGTGATTGTCTAGACAACAGTGGCGATAGGTGTGCGTTACACAGCCTGTGAATAGTGGCGGTGATTGTCCATTGTATCACGTCTGATATTTCAGGGGTCCAATTAAGATACCTAGCATAATTTGTCAATAACTATTGTTTAGTATTGATTTAACTGGTATGATTTTCAATAGTATTTCGGTTGATGCATTAACACCTTGCTAAGCGGTAGTTTTATGTTGTATTAACATAGTTGTCGTGCACTGAAATGTGCCTTTTTAAACACCAAAACACGAGATCTGGCATTGGTCCGATAATCAACCATATCTGTCATACACAAATTATAACTGTGTATTACAAAATGCATTACTTTTTAATAATAATAATAATTTCATTAAAATGGCAACTTTGATATTAGTCATTCCAAATCCATATGGTGGCATTTGCCTCGCCAAACTAGGGAGCTATTATGGCCACGTCCACATTTTACCGTATGAATACATTGACCAGTTCTGATTAGTGCTGATGACCGGATGGAACCACTGACTTGCGAGGGCGCAAGTACTTATTAAATCTTATCTTAGACAAGCATTATCTAGACGGCACTACCACGTGACAGCTAGACAACAATACCACTTTGTGACATGTGCTCTATAGCTTCCAGTGCCTCGGGCTCGTCATAAACTGTATTTATCTCAGGCAGTTCCGTGTGTTTACTTTACCTTTTTAAGGGGTGCTCCTCTCAGGCAATATAAAAACAAAGTCAGTGTCTGCTAGCGGTTATCACCGTTATATTATGCCAGCTTTATAATAAAATATCCACCAACTTAATACATAAGAAAGATAACCATTATTAAACCATTATCAAACCATCCTGTATGATGTATAGCAATAATTATGGAAATGTTTTGTACTTAAAGAAACCATCGTCAGTGTCCCCTGACGAGCTCGTTGATACTGTTTATATTCATCCACCTCTGCATTGCCAAAGGAGAAGACATGTGCAAGAAGATATGCGTGGCATTGGGTGTCGTATATAATGATACATTATCTATGTACAAACACAAGGCACTGTAAACATGGCCGCATTTGTCGTCCGTGCATTACTAATCGTTTGTTCTTGTTCACGAACTTTCACCGAGTCCACACCGCCGGGTCACAAACGTCACCCAGCAACAACTGTCGTGTTCCGATTAGCATTAGCTTCAACGACAATGCTTGCATGTTTACTGTCAACAACCGGTCGTATGCACCTATTGAATTCATTTAGACAGGACATTCGCAGTTCACGAGTTCATTCAGGCCAATTTCACATTGGACGAGAAGTTAAAACGTCAGCTCACATATCACATGAATAGACTCCACTGAGAATATTCGTCTTTCCGACGACCAAAAGGCCGTCGGGTACGTTTCGTACTGTCTATACCAGTCAGATTGTATGTGAGTAAGTGACGCTACGAGGAACAATAGTGCTGAAGGTCTTTGTGCGTCTGACTCACAGGCACAGTTATTCGCAGTGAATCTACCACGTATTGTCCACGAGCACGTTCTAACTAAGCATGCGAACAGGCGTTTATGTCGTTGACTTGTTCCGCGCATCTGCCATATAAAAGACGACTTTAACACGTTCGTGATAATTTCTTGGTCTTCAACTCAGGGTTGTCAACGATGTACTTCATAAAATAAACGCACTATATAGTGGAAATTACATGACAACGATTACAAGTATATCGACAAATATGTGCTTTGTAACGAGTTGTAGTGCTGTTGTTACGCCGTCCTGTAAACGATATACGTGTAATGCCAATCAAACTAAGTGTCTTCGTCCGCCCGTGTCGACATCCGCCCGTGATATCCCCTGCTAGTATCCACCCCGATTATTCGTATCGTATCGTATTCAAGTCCTCCAATGCCTTTCTCGTGATCATGCTTCCAAACCGTCTGTCTCTGTGTTCCCAATGGCACACCTGTACCGTTGTGTTCGCTGGATACTCTCCCAGTCTGGCCAGCTTATTTCAGTTGTCTCATCTCATTCGAATGTCTGTCGGTGAAGACGACGGAGTGCACACGTCGGAGTCACCGACTCAACCTCAAACGTATTTCTTTCACTTATCATCTCATACATGATAATGCAATACAATATTCTTGATAGTGTGTTTACTTCCATGTTCCATGTACTTCCATGTTCCATGTATTTCCATGTTCCATGTATTTCCATGTTCCATGTACTTCCATGAGTATTTACAGTTGTTGTTATTTTTTATTGATTGATTTTTGGAGTTCAGTATTTGTTATTTTGATCGTGTACTTTCATTCGTAACTTTCTTGTATCATTTTCAAATGTAGAGCAATAATCTTTAGTGACAGTTTCACGGTACCTGTATCAGTAGTTTAATTAGTAAAAGAATTTTAGGGGAGGGTAGAAAAGGTTTTACTTCAACTACCCCCGTTTCTAACACCCGACTACTTACTATTATCTTATTGTTTAACTATTGTACATAGTATATTCATGATTATTTAGATAATTACACAATGCCAAAGTATATTGCTTGCACAATGATGTGAAATGTAGTTGGAAATAAATATTTTGATTGATTGATTGATTGACTGATTGATTGAGATGTAAAACGTCGCTATCACGCGAGTCACCCTCCTAATCTAAACAAAAACTGCTAAGCGATCACTACAGTATAACTTAACAAATCATCAGCACATACCCACACATTTGTAACTAAGGACTAAGTCTCGTTTCATTGCATAAAGCGCCTGCCTGTCGCTTGAACTAACTCTAAGCCTTTAATCAGCAGCGCCACTCTCGGCGGGTAGTCCCCCCTTACAACATTCAAGAATGGCGGTCAGTCTCTATTAGGCGCACGACAGTTACAAGAACACGTCAGTTAGTGGGTCAGGCGAATGTGTCCATACAGGTTGACAAGGCACGAGACCCGATCTCCGCCCTTGTTCGACACGCACTCTGATCTCAATTCAGACTTACGAATGACAAACGACTCGTCCCACCATTTAAATAAACATGGCACCTGTGCATGATGCTTGGTATTATGCATGGTTATTGTCAAGTGACTACAGTGATATACGTATAATAATGGTTATACACGAAATATGTGTTCATTACGTGTGTTTCTTGCATTTTAATAATGCTCCAAACAGCCAAGACGAGTTAGTTTTCCGTGGCCTCGACCTTCGCCTGTCTGGTGAAAGGCTAGCCACTTGCCTATTGCAGGCGTCGCTGTGCGCGCACAAGCAAAACACAACCGGCTGGTTTTATCTAGTCCAATCTACACTTCATCGCCGATTGATTTCTTAGAAACACCTTTCGGCATAGTCGGAGCTACGATACAACGGAGTACGGTGCGGTGCGGGAGCGGTCCACCTCAACTTCGGAACTGTTCCCGACGTCTGGCGCACACCTGAATCACTTAGACCGTCGCCATCTGTCAGTTACCGGCTTCGCGCCAACACAACACCGCATTCTGTGCGTTCCACCGACACATGGTGGATGGGCTGCGACGTCGCCTTGTTTACGGTTGACAGAGTCGGTTTGTGTGACAGGCTGAATCACAGACAAGTCAGCGGCGACACTGGTCTATTTCGTAAACAGAAGACGTATTTAGTTTTGACCTAGTCGCTGTGTTAAGTGCGTGTAGTGTAGCGTACAGGTCGTACAAGGTAGAAAGCCTTTGACGATCTGACTTAGGAGATAAAAGGAAAACAAGGCTTTGTTGTACCCGCCGTGTTGGTTGTATCGCAGTCTTGTTGGACAAAAGCCAGTCTTTAGTTTCCTCCGTTACTTCCTCCGTTCCATCGTAGTCGTATTCGTCGGTGTGGAAACCCGTTATTTTGTACGTTGATGCAATGCTCGTTACCTACACCCAATCATCCCATTCATCTTTATCATCCCAATCACCCCATTCATCCCAATCATCCCATTCATCCCATCCATGCTTACTTCGTCTACTCCCACTTCGCCTACTGTCTACTGTTTTATGGCTAATTCTGAGACAGATTTCCACTTACTGGCCAATTAAATACTACACCCAAGTTACCTGCACTTACATCATTAGGTCTACTTGTGAGTGGCCACACCCACAAACACCCACCCACCTACCCCCCCACACACACAGATAGAGGGGGGACAGACAGACAGTGAGAGACAGGCAGAGATTAATCGCCGACGTCTAAGCGGGGACAAACAATTAAACAATACAATAGATTTGAAAAAAAAATCCGTTGTTTGTCTTTGACGCCTATTCACAAGCCATTAGTTATTTCCACCACCCACGCGTGTCACCGATACGTACTGTCGCCGAGAGATGGGCCCGCCCACACGCAGTTGTGTCACGGCAAAAAGACGAGTGAGTTGGTAACTACATCCGGCCCAAACGGAACGAGACCCGGCACATCAAGACGACGGCATTCGCTGGATGAAACGTTTGTGCAACAAGTCACCCCCACAGTCAGACAAAGCCCCGGGAGGCTAACTGCTTCGCTCGCCCGACAGTCAGCCTTGTTGGTGACACTGTCTAGGCGGATGTTGCAGTCATGACGTCGCATAGAGTCATAGACAGCCTCGGTCGCCCGACAGTCAGCCTTGTTGGTGACACTGTCTAGGCGGATGTTGCAGTCATGACGTCGCATAGAGTCATAGACAGCCTCGGTCGCCCGACAGTCAACCTCGCTGGTGACACTGTCTAGGCGGATGTTGCAGTCATGACGTCGCATAGAGTCATAGACAGCCTCGGTCGCCCGACAGTCAGCCTTGTTGGTGACACTGTCTAGGCGGATGTTGCAGTCATGACGTCGTATAGAGTCATAGACAGCCTCGGTCGCCCGACAGTCAACCTCGCTGGTGACACTGTCTAGGCGGATGTTGCAGTCATGACGTCGTATAGAGTCATAGACAGCCTCGGTCGCCCGACAGTCAACCTCGCTGGTGACACTGTCTAGGCAGCAGCCACCATATAGCACAGACTCCACATTAATCGTGATGGCGTCGTCTTTACAACTTCTGTGACTTCAACTGAGCTTTTGCTTTAGCGGTAACCATAGGACAGGGAAGAGAAAACGTTTCAGCACGGTGTTGTAGCGCTCCTCTTTCTAGTCACGGGTGAGGCTTGCATCAATTTTGCTTCTCGATTTTTCCTCATCTCCTTTGTTTTCCTTATCTCCTTTGTTTCCCCCATCTCCTTTGTTTTCCCCATCTCCTTTGTTTTCCCCATCTCCTTTGTTTTCCTCATCTCCTTTGTTTTCCCCATCTCCTTTGTTTTCCTCATCTCCTTTGTTTTCCCCATCTCCTTTGTTTTCCCCATCTCCTTTGTTTCCCCCATCTCCTTTGTTTTTCCCATCTCCTTTGTTTTCCTCATCTCCTTTGTTTTCCCCATCTCCTTTGTTTTCCTCATCTCCTTTGTTTTCCCCATCTCCTTTGTTTTCCCCATCTTCTTTGTTTTCCTCATCTCCTTTGTTTTCCCCATCTCCTTTGTTTTCCTCATCCCCTTTGTTTTCCTCATCTCCTTTGTTTTCCCCATCTCCTTTGTTTTCCTCATCCCCTTTGTTTTCCTCATCTCCTTTGTTTTCCCCATCTCCTTTAGTTTCCTCATCTCCTTTGTTTCCCCGTCTCCTTTGTTTCCTCCTGGCTGATCCCGTTTCACTGCTATCTCTACCACCCGTCTCCACCTCCCCCCACCCGCTCCCCATCCCTCGTTCTCATTCACTGTGCACGTGCATTAATGTTTGAATAGTTCGAACGAAACTCTTGCATCACTACCGAATTGTAGGAATTCTTAATGCCCATCAATTTATCTTATCATTCTTTTTCTCTGCGTTGAATTCATGTCGCCGGCGAAATACCGGTGACAAAATTCACTCAGACTTTCTCGAAATCCACCTTTTTGTATCAAATCACCGGGATTGTCGCCCCTGGAGAGAGCGTTGCTCCTAGCAATTACCATTTATTTTTTTCGTAAGTATTATCCGTTTGTTTCACTCCTGAGCGAGCTGTTATCTTAGCCGAGGGCAATGATTCATCACATTACACAAACAGTTGTCCCTCAGAACAGTCGAATATCTCCACATATCCCGCTAGGCATGCAGACGCTCTAATCCCTCTTCTGCGTTTAGTCTACAGATGTTCTACTCCATGAATGACGTCAGATTTGGGCCTATCGCGGAGCAAAAACAGTACATGTGTGATAGCTGGGGGTACGAAACACCTGTGGCCAAACTAACTCGTGTTGCGATCGTATGTGGCAAAAATGCTGTCCGTTACGTCTGACATTCCGCGTAACTGTTGTTCCATTTGCCACGTCGTTCAGCAGCTGTGAAGTTCATCCCTTGTGTGTGCGTGCGTGTGGTGTGGTGGTGGTGTGGTGTGGTGGTGGTGTGGTGTGGTGGTGGTGTGGTGTGTGTGGTGTGTGTGTGTGTGTGTGTGTGTGTGTGTGTGTGTGCGTGCGTGCGTGCGTGCGTGCGTGCGTGCGTGCGTGCGTGCGTGCGTGCGTGCGTGCGTGCGTGCGTGTGTGTTCAACACTATCGTCCCGTCATGCGTGATTTGCATAACTAAAGTAATTAATGCAGGTGTTGTGGTGGAAATACAGATCTAGAGTAACGGGCACCTTTCGAATAGATTTCAAGGAAACGTGGCTGACATTAATTTAACAAGATTTAACAAGATTGCCATCCCAAACAACAAGTTCCAGAAGGCAAGTGGACAAGGAAGCCATTGGCTTGTCGAGAGTCCAACCATTTTCTCATCTATGTGTAGCCCGCCCTTATCAGATATCTGTCAATTCTATTTTTAAACATATTCACACTATTAGCATTAACACACTCATTTGGCAGTTTGTTCCATTCATTTCTCTGTGAGAAAGAGTACTTTCTCATGTCCAACCTACACTGCTCCTTAACTAATGCTGCTTTGTGTCCTCTGGTTCTACTGCCTTCTTTAACTTTGAAGAACACATTCCTATCAACATCCTCATAACCGTTCACTATTTTAAACACTTCTATTTGGGCTCCTCTTAGTCTCCTGGTCTCTAGTGTTGTCAAACAACATTGTAATAAGCGGCTTTCGTAACTAAGGTCTCTCAATTCTGGAATCATTTTAGTTGCTCTTCGTTGTATTCTTTCTAGCTTGTCTATGTCTTTTTTACGATATGGCCTCCATGCTTGAATACAATATTCCAAATGTGGTCTAACTATTGCTTTGTACAGGGGTACAATTAGCTGTTTCCCCTTATACATGATAGTTCTCCTAATTAGCCCTATAATTTGGTTTCGTTTTGAAGCAGCAATCCGACATTGCTCTGAAACTTTCATGTCAGCGCTAAATGTTACTAGTAAGCCCTTTTCTTGTGTGGTTCTACCTAGTACAGCATCCCTCATTATATATTCTTCGTCCATGTTTCCATGTCCTATGTGTATACATTTACACTTTCCAAAATTTAAAAATATTTGCCATTTTTCTGACCATTTAACTAATTTATCTAGATCATCCTCTAAACTTTGATCTGTAACATTAGTAACCTTTCTGAATGCTTTTGTGTTATCTGCAAATTTCAGTACTTTGTTAGATATGTCATCTTCTAAATCATTTATATATATATATATATATATATATATATATATATATATATATTAAAAACAGTATAGGGCCTAATACTGATCCCTGCGGTACCCCACTCAGAACAGATTTCCAGTTTGAAATCTCACCATCTACTATTACTATCTGTCTTCTGTGTGTAAACCACTCTTCTATTCAATTGATTACATCATTACCTATACCATGGGCTTCTAGTTTAAGTAACAATCTTTGATGTGGCACTTTATCGAAAGCTTTCTGAAAATCTAAGTAGACAACATCCACTGGTGACCCGTCATCTGCCCACTTTGTAATTTCTTCCAATAAAACATAAGATATTGGTTAGACATGACCTTGCTTTTAGGAATTAATTAAGAATTTGATTAATGAAGATATCACGACCCGATGACTCGACCTGCCAATGGGAGGCTAGCAGTTCCGTTACTTTATCGACCTGCCAATGGGAGGCTAGCAGTTCCGTTACTTTATCGACCTGCCAATGGGAGGCTAGCAGTTCCGTTACTTTATCGACCTGCCAATGGGAGGCTAGCAGTTCCGTTACTTTATCGACCTGCCAATGGGAGGCTAGCAGTTCCGTTACTTTATCAAGAATCATTCAACGCATATCTTTCGAAACTACCAAAGTGACGCAAATTCTGCTTGAATGGGCCTACTTTCAAGAAATAGCTGCTTCCTTGGTACCTCTTCTTTATTCAAAACATATATTACTTACGAAATCAACAAACGGAAGAAAGACTAATTATCAAAACTAGCATTTTAATGAGACAACCTTAAAGGAACTTTGCTTGTTTCTTTCAAGGAGTAATTGTGCACGCTGGTTCACGGGTAGAGCTTATCTTACAGTGACTCAACCAGTAACAAAGCTCTATGGTCTCGTGGTCAATGTGTCGTGGTCAATGTCTCGTGGTCAATGTCTCGCCGTATTCGTTCCACACCTGTTGCAGTCCGGTTGTTCTACGTGCCCCGGACTAGTTCTCGGTCAACCCTACATCCACGCCAACATCCGACAGCGACGATGCAAGTACTTAAGTTTAAGATGAGTTTAAGAATGTGTCGTTCACGTATGTCATGTGTTGTTATTGCATACGTTGTTCTCCTCTTTATCCCAGACGTCCGGGGTGAGGGGTGAGGCTGGCATCGATAGCAGTCGCTATATTTGTTTTCCTTCTTCCGTTACTGATCCCGTTTCACTGGCGTCTCCACCCCCCCCCACACGTCGCTCTCGTTCTCCACACCCCCACACGTCGCTCTCATTCATCACACCCCGCCCACTCCCGCTAAATTTCTCTTTACACACGCCTCCCATCTCAGTCTCTGTCTTCCCCTTCTCCTTCTCCCTTCTTCTCCTTCTCCCTTCTCGGCTAACCAGTCTGCATGTAGCACTAGACAGGCTTCGGGCGATATTAGGCATGCAACAGACGATGGCTCTGTAATCTGTAAGTTATGTTACGATTCGACATTTTTGAGTTTCGGCTGCAGATTCCGCTTCTATAGAAGTTACTCTAGATAAAACTCGAATCATTAAGGCCGTGACATCATGGCGTTTATATATTTTACAAAGTATAATTCACCAGGTGTATGTTCTGTCTAAATCATCTCCACACCATACATTCGCCTTCGATACATACAGGATACATTCTCCGTCGAAATCACGACACCCGCCCACGCAGATGTATCCTTAGCTATATACTGACCTTTCGCCTTTTTTGCCGACGACGTCGATTACACGATAAGTTCATTAACATCGCTGTTTTCCAATAAATCGTTCCCATCTGAACCCGCAACCACTGATCCTGTGAATGACGTGATACACCAGGACATCTGGCACAGTGCCCTCGTGGACAGAATGCAGGTTTCCTCTGCCAAGACACGGTTAAATGGTGCTTTGATTGTGAAAGGAGCGAACACGTAGAACTACAAACAACGCACCGCTTTTTGGCAACGGTCAATACGAAGCGGTCAAACACTGAACTCGGAGGTGTGCGGTATTTGCATTTGCTCGCGGTCAACTAGTGAACTCATTTAACGATCTCCGGTAGGCACAAATAGTGTTCAATCACGCACACGGCGTAATCGGGTGTTGCAGTTGAAAATGTCCCTTGTCAATCGCCTAAACATTGTCTGATACGATCGCACCGGTCAGCGAACTCGCAAACACCCATTAACTAGCGTACGTATTATGTCTCTTACGGGTATCAAGTGTTTACGTAAAGAGCACTTTACTGGGTAATTGCAACGCACCTTTATTGGTGGTAGTTGACGAACCGAGTCGAGCGACTCTCGTTTGATAGTTCACTGACACCTGATCACAAACTCTGTCACAATCTTCGTCCACCTACTTACTCTTTACTCATCCACTCATTCATTCAGTCACTGTTATATCCACCCACGTTTTTAAATTCTGCTCACTATTTTCCAGTGGAATTTTCTAGTGATTCACTCTTTAAGAGTCGATCGATATATAGCTGTTAATCGGGTATATTGCACAGCCTAGACACCCCACACCGACTATGCACAATGTACAGTTGCATAAACTAGGTGAGATGGGTAGCCGTGGTTGAATACGAACCGTGGTAACAAATCACGGGCCAGGAAAGATCCCAAGAAAAGCTTCAGAAGTATATATTGTTATATTATGCATATATTGAGTCTGCATCATTATCACTTGGCAGTACGAATAAAGGTTTCAGTTGATAGTTCGTGGAAAAGACGAAAAACGAGATAAAGGATGGACGCATTCCTAGTAAAACACTGTATTTAAAAAAAACTATTTGTAAAGCTAATTATACCTTCCTTTTCTATTCACCGACATGTTCTCATGTATCATAATCACAGCTTTCACGATGTTGTAATGTACACCCAATTATTACATATATGTCACGATCGTCTAAGATAAAAACGAACTGCAAACGGCTTTTCCGAACCACCACACGGCATGATATTCGCCGGATGCCTGTTTTCAAACCATTGCCACCTCGGTGACATGTGGGTGGCGTTTCTTTGGAAAATAAACGAAGTGAAATCTATGGTGTGTACGCGACACTGGGTGTGCGAATAAAGATGTTGTTGTGTATCAAGCAACAGGCGCATGAGTCAACATAACGACCCACATCTTATCTCGGACACGGGTCAACTGTTGTCCCCCGGTGTCACCAACGCGTTCGTGAAATGCAAAACCGATGCCACGAATAAAGACTGGTTTGTGCCAGGCGCCCGTGCTGCAGGGTAATAGATTACCACTCAGTTGTTCTGACACACTACGACCACAAGATTAAAGTTTATCAAAATCAAGCACAGGTCATACAACGTAGCATGTACAAATGTACGTCCAGCAACGGTTGGTCTCAGATTTCAATCAAGAAATATAGACAGTCTTGGAAATAATAATTTGTTCTAATGTTTATTCCCAAAGAACACAATGTGGGTAGTTTATTGCAAAATAATGCAGGCACACTGTGTTTATAAACATATGTTACGTTTTACTGCAACCCAAATTTTTGAAATTCCATATGTTTCAATTGACGAAACCATGGTTATAGTCTTGATACGTTACTATCAACAGCTACGTTTCTGGCTGGATAAATCCAAGGCTAATGTGCACGGTCACTGTATTCTAGCCAGGAATAATGTCTCGACCGAGCCATCCATTATGCCCACGCCGTTGCACAATATTACTTCACCGTCCACACCTGATATCCTCTGTGAAGCAAGCCCGAAATAGAACCTGCATGTGCCTATTGATTTCGCAATGTTTACATACTCTCGTGTAGCGCGACACCGAGAACGTGCAAAACGGCGAGATTACGCTGGTGACAGACAAGCGTTGTCGATACTATTTTGGAATATTTCAGGTTACGAGATAGTCATGCATATTAAAAAAATCCGTTATTCGTAATGGGACGACTACAAAATAGTGTGGGTGAAGCGTATTAGTGGGACCAAACGCACGATAGCATCGTTCATGGCTGACGGAGCCGGTTTCACGCGTCAGATGTGTCAGAAATATGCGGTAAAACTACAGTAAAATATACATATTCAGCTCAGATCTGGCACATCTAATATACGCGAATTGAGTCTAGATATTGGCCATGTCTAGCTGACAATACACACATTGGCGCAGGATCTCGCCGAGGGGGAGGCCAGGGGGGCATACAGCACGGGGGCAGGGCCCAATGCCCCCCCCCCAATACACAACACACAACGCAGGCGCCTACTACTGGTCTATGAGCGACGGGCGTGAGTCATGACACCGGTCTGTTACATCACATAATATTATTACATGTGTAAATACAGACTTCATTAGAGCTAGTACATAACCCTGTCATGGTAACATAGACACTGACTGTCACAACCATAGTCTGTCGCAGAACAACACAACAGCGCGTCGAGTCGTAAACCAACGGTGACCTACCTGTTTGGTTTTCCATTTGTCTAGACATATTAACGATGTCTTTCTCCCGTGGTTCGGTATCCGGACCTCCCTGTGAACCTCTCATTGTCTACCGCCTCCCTCCACCATGGGCGAGAGGCAAGACACTTGACCGTCCAGGTGGTGTCTACAACTGCCCACTGACATGGAGATTGTCTTGTGTGTGTTGAAACCGCTGTCGATTCGATACTCGACAGCTGTCGTGTTTAGGCGGGCGTCCCGGGTCAGATTCAAAACAAAACTGAATGCACCTCGTGCTATATATAGGACTAACCGACTGACAGTCCTGCCGCTTCGTTGTTGGTGAATCCGATGGAGTCTTTCGGGCGCAGTCAGTGGGGCTCCAGCCCAAGGAAAACACTTCTGTGCGATAATGTGAGTGAATCGAAATGCGACCGGATATTAACGTATAACGCGCGTGAGGCTGCGTCAACACCGCTGATCTACACAGCTGCCAGCGTGCCCCCGTCCTCCTACACACACCGCTGGTCCAAGTGTCTGGTCGGTGCGAGTCGACGCGAGTCATAAATCAGCGAATGTGTCAGGCGCTACGAATGAGGTCAACCGACCGAGTACAACAACCTCGCCTGGCATGAACGAGCGACTCGCCGCCGTTTCGTAGTTGATGAACAATTCCTCGACATGAACCGATCGCCCGGCCGCCGAAGTCTATTCGACGAGCGGTGCTGCTGCTGCCGCGGCGGAGGCGACCTGACCCATTTCTGAGTTCGGCGAAGGCTCGCTCGGTAAACGGCCTATGGTACTCGCTCTCGTGAATTACGTTGAACACTGGACAGTGTGTTATTTCACACGCTGGGGACACATCAAAATTAGTTCAGTTATCGTACAGAGTCTGCATCTTTCCATTCTGAAGGAACTATTCTTTCTTGACAAGTTAAACACTTTTGCAAGTGGTGTACTAATTTGCCCTACAATTTCCTTAAGCAGTTTTGGTGGTATCCCATCAACTAAAGGTGATTTATTATCTTTCATCTTCTTAATTTTCTTTGCTATCATTTCAGGAGTTACAAATAACTGCCCTAACTGATTAGATAGCTGGCCGTATCGAATAGATTGTGTGGTGGTTTCGCCTGATGTTGCGATTTCCCTAAATTATGCATACCAAAATGGAGTTAAATGTGATACGTCACCACACAACGATGTGATATTTCTAAAAGGTCGTCATTTCCGCGAGTAAATAAATAAACAACAAATGAATGGTGTCACACCAGCTGTTTTAACATTGGCACATTTAGATTCATTATTTAAAAATGTATAAATAATTATTTGGATGTTTAATATTTTTCGTCAACTTTATAACCAGTACATGCATGTATATACTCATGTACGCGCGACATATGCGACATTCTGCATAATTTCCGTCCACCATGGAGTGACCCCGCGATGGTTTAACGGATTCATTGGAGCGGAACGCTACTCTCTCCAGCGACAATCAAGAATAGGTGTTCGTCAAACTGTGGTTGTTTGAACGCGGCGTCGGTTCAACAGCCGGGCAACCGTCCGTGAACTGTGACATTTATATGTACTAATCGCTGACTGGCTGCCAGCCAAATTGTTCACGCGAAGCAATGAATAGTATACCAACTAACATATTTTCAAGCTTGACAAAAAGTTTCCAGACGACTACATGAGAACTTGAAGATCCGCCCGCCCTTGTCGGACAAAGACGTCGAACGATGTCGTCGGCTTGGGCGCCAGTCAGACCCCGCGCGTTGCGGGACAATGATTGTGCGGTTCAATTGAGAACGCACACGCGACTGGGTCTACAGCTCATGGGGCTCCCTAAAGGGCCACGCGAGACTGCAGAGCCGGCCCTTCGAACCGTACCCAGCGACGTTCTCTCGTGGCTTTCCAAACAAGAACATTACGAGCTAAAAAAATAACAGACTGTTGGGCACGTAATGATGATCAGAGACAATAATAATATGATCAAAAAAATCAACTCACTGCATGAACTAAATAGCTATTAACTTATACACACAGTTTAATAAAAACTAACCAGTCTTTGTGTGTATATATATAATCGTATAAGTGTATGCGTGTATATTTTATGTTTTTGTTAAATGTGCTTATATGTATGCCTATACACGTGCAAGTGTGTACTGTATCGGCTGGTATGTCACTGAAGGACTGTTGACAAATGCTAAAACTCTGACGAAAGCCATCATTGTCTGACGGAACACAGTTTGCATATGATTTGCACATTACTTTTATTTTACATTTTAAAATGTGTTTGTCTAATTGTTATTTCATATATATACACGTGCATGTGTATATCGTATCGGCTGGTACATACCCGCATGTCATACCTACACTGTCTACTCATGAAAACTATTACAGCTATCATAATTATCACAGTTTTTTGATCACAGTTTTTCATATTTTTAGTACTACTTCCATGTTATTTTTATTTTACATTATAATAACAGTTCTTCTTATATCAATTAAGCAAACTTATAATGCTAAATTTATTATTTTGTAGAAGATGGAGAATTCTGATGACTGAGTCACAACCGTCTTTATATATTCTCGAAAGACAATCATGACACTTGCTTTGAACACATAGTTTGTGTTTTCACCTGTCTTCGGGCAGCACACATATACTGTTCAGGACGTCGCTGCCCAAATCTTTTCGCAAAATCGATGTATTTCTCCGACCATTCCACCCCCCCGCTGTCACCGAAGACATCCGTGATGTCCTTCTCCAATCTTTGTTAAATCGTTTAATGGGAACAAACATATACTTTCCTTTAAATGACGCAACCTAGTATGATAGAGATAAAATAATGTAAGCACGTATTTTAAATGACATCATATATTCCCTGTAACTGAGTATATAAAGTGCGTAGTACTGTTGTCTTTGACACCCTGTGCAATGGAAAGCACAATAATCCCGTCATGTTTCTGACCATTGTCTTGACGACTTTGACGTAATAAATAATTACAACACACGTGACATTGTTGTCTAATTGTCTAAACATTACGTCATCGAGGCGAAGCGTGTGTTCGCGTTAACGACAGGAGCCCGCGATGTTGTAGTAATGCTATAAGGTGTAACGTATCGAAGAATGTGGAACAAAGAGACTCTTGCGCATCCCGCAGCGTGTGTTTGACCGTGCCCCTTCTATTGTTTGGCATTATCGTGCATCGTCGCTTGTCCCCGTGCCCCCGTGTCCCCGTGCTCCCGTGTTTCCGTGCCCCCGTGTTTCCGTGCCCCCGTGTCCCCGTGCCCCCGTGTTTTCGAGCCCCCGTGCCCCCGTGCTTTAATGTATGCACAGTCTCCGTGGGACTTTCTCCCCATTATGTTCGACCTACGATACGTAACGTATTGGGCAAGAAATCACGACGGGTGTATTCGGGGCCCCCCACATCTACCGCCAGATCTCATAGTTGCGTTGCTTAGAACAGGACAAAGCACAAACTAATTATTTCAGGCGGCTAACCATCCCAGTCGTTTCACCGTCGAAGTCTCCCCATTTCCTCTTTGGGACAGTCCTTCTCTTTCCTTAAAGGTTCCTCTTCAATTCGAATGTTGCGCTAGTCTCATTTCAAATTTATTTTGCGAAAAATCAAACCTACCCAGTATCCACTGCAACATGCTCGCTCGTTTGTGCAAGTTCTGTATGTTTCTTTCTGTGTGTGAAATCATCAGACAAACTATAAATTAAAACTATTATTATCCTTCATGTGATCGGCGAGAGGATAGAAGTCACGCCCACGATCTGCACTGACCCACACAGTGTTTACTTGTTTGGATATCCACGAATATTTTTAACCGTTACATATCTGACGACTAAAGTCAATTCTGTTGATGATTTGAAAAAAAAATAGACATCAACGAACCGGATTTGCGATAGAATAAATCAGTTGAAGATGGAGTTTAATGTCTGACTGATGACCCTTCATGCCACGTGATCCGGCGTATCTGGAGCTCGGTGGCTGGGCGGTTAAAGTACAGGACTCTCAATCGAGAGGCCTGGGATTCGAGTAAAAATGGTACGTTCTTATGTAGCGCGGTATCCAGTCCTTGGGACCGTTCAAAGCGTTTTACACTTCACCCCGGCATACCTGTTCATTCCAACACCAACTCGACTCATATAATACCCGTTCACGTATCCACCACTGTCTATAGGTACTTATTTACACAACTGGGTGAACCGAGGCAACGTGGGGTGAATGAAATTGTCCAAACTACGAAACGGCAGCAAGAGGATCCCGACCGGGGTTCTCTTGCTTGAGAGTCCTATGTTCCAACCGCTACGCCACCGCACCAACGTCCACCTGCTGCCGATTCTAAAGTTGGACAATTTCGTCCATCCACGTTGCTCCAGTTCACTCAGTTATATAAATGAGTACCTGGATGTAGACAGTGTGTGTGTGTGTGTGCGTGCGTGCGTGCGTGCGTGCGTGCGTGTTAATGTGTGTTAGTTTGTGTGTGTGGGGGATGCTTGTGTTCATTTGTGTGTGTGGGGGGCTGACATTTTGTAGGCGTGTTCGGGGGCCCACTGGGATGGTTCGTACAAAAAAGAAATTTTCCCGCGGGGTGTGGATGTTACGAAAGACGCAAATGTTTGACGTTTGACGTTGAATACGCAACTCGGAACAATAGGAGTTCGTAGTTACGTACAATTATTTGCAAAGCTGTGTGTGCTTTCTACGATTGTTCCGAGTTGCGTGATCTACGTCAAACGTTGACATAAGTTTTGGGGCATGAAGTTGTATCCATCATTGCCATTGACATTGCCCTACCAACACCTGACTGGGGCTGTCTGTCTCAACATGGCTTGCCTACGATAAAACAGCTTGTGCCTGTGTTTGTTTATATGCCTGCCTGCTTGCCTACCTGTCTGCGTGCCTGCGTGCCTGCCTGCCTGCCTGCCTGCCTGCCTGCCTGCCTGCCTGCCTGCCTGCCTGCCTGCCTGCCTGCCTGCCTGCCTGCCTGCCTGCCTGCCTGCCTGCCTGCCTGCCTGCCTGCCTGCCTGCCTGCCTGCCTGCCTGCCTGCCTGCCTGCCTGCCTGCCTGCCTGCCTGCCTGCCTGCCTGCCTGCCTGCCTGCCTGCCTGCCTGCCTGCCTGCCTGTTCGCTCATATCTCAGACAGTTTCGCATGTGTGTGGCTGATATTTTGCAGGCGTGCTCGAGGTTTGCACATGGATGGGACACTAAGAAATCTAGCACGACTGAATATAAGAACACAAACGAACGATTGAGGATAACGATCAGATTCTTCGCTATACCGAACGAAATAAAATGAACCCTTGTCAGGACGAATATGGCGAACAGTCTATATAATAAAACGCCAAGAGAGACCATTTGTATGTAGTCGCCGTCGTACAGTGAGTGTGTCGTTATGGACCGTTGTAAATATCATTATACGCCCAACGGTATGAAAAAAATAATTATGTTTCACACGACCACACGACCTGCTCTGTCAGTTCGGCACTGTATCCGTTGTTATGGATTATCATCTATTAGTTTCTACCCTGTCACTGTTTTCAATTTCTCCAGCTCACCATCTTCTTCTTGGTCATCTGTCGCACCCGTATCCCAGCTATTGGACGTGTAGCACACTGTTTAAACTAGAAGCACAGGGGGTGTTTCATTATCGCACAACGTAGGCATGTGGCGCACATGCGTATTTTGCTGAAGCAAAAATACGACAGGTATTTTGGATTGTTGTTGAGAGGTCAACATTGGCATTTAAAAGGGGACATAGCTTAGAATTTGGGAATGTGGTTATTACGTCGAAGAAACGAAAGGTTATTGTGGTGCACCTGTATCGTACCAGTAAGGCCGCCTAGCGATTAATGCCGAACTATATATATATATATATATATATATATATATATATATATATATATATATATATATATATATATATATATATATATATATATATATATATATATATATATATATATATATATGTGTGTGTATATATATATATACAAAAATATGTCTCAAAAAGCTGTTTATGCATAATTTTTCTTCGACAAAGTTAACTTTGTGAGACATTTATACTGACAGTGACCTTATTTGTTTTTATATCGGACTAATGACGTATATAATGTGAGATCCAGCGAGATCACAAAATGAAGCAATTACATCTGACTTGTGGCGAAAACTACACCAATGACTGTAAGTTGTGGCAGTAGTGGGTAGTGAAATGGTTAGTGGCGCCACTGGTGGGGAGTTTGGCGCCAAGGTACAAACGCGAATGCCGTAATCACTGGTAGATATAGCAGTACAGCATCTGTACTAGTGTTTTGCCAGTGACAGGCATTCACATGGTGTTCAGTCAACGTTTGCTCAAATGTAAGTCTGTGTGTCGATTGTACTAGCATATATTTTGCGCAACATCTGTTACATACAGAAGTAAACGTTTATTCTATATATATACTGTTTCGGATGTTAGCGGTTACACGTGAGCTTGCATAAGTTTGTAAGTCAGGTCGGTATTGACTTGAAGTCAATAGTGACAATAGTTAATACAATAGTCGAGGAAGGAAGTACGTGTTAGTTGAGCCATTTAAAATTCTTTTTGATGTTTAGGGCGCAGTCATATTCATAAGTAAAAATTGTTTTTACTCACATAAACTATGATTATTAGTAGATCATTTTATACCAAAATAACATATTTAGCCTGCATAGATAATTGTATATAGCTGATTCAAATAAGGTTGGTAAGTTGGCTCAACTAACACTTGCCTTGGTGTGGGGTAAGTTGAGCCACAGTTTAGCGTAAGTTGCGTAAATGCTTTATTTGTATAATTTACGTAGGCCCTGTACAAAAAAATCATAACACCTCAGCCAACACATCTACCCAATGGGTACAACACCTCTCTGACAAGTCTACATGCTTAATTATTAAGTTGACACAATATAGACTTATATGCCAATCACAAAAAAGTGTCACCAATTGCTAATAAGTTCCAAATTGCTCGGAAAAATTAATTCCTAGATGTATTTTGGGGTAAAGAACACTCATCTTCATTCTTTAGCCGCTGCTCAACGAACCCTCCCTCAGGCCTGGGGTGGCTCAACAAGCCCTGTTTCGACAATTAAGCTTATTTAATTAACTTCTCATTAATGTGCAAAGTGATGTAAATTATCTTCTCTGTACATAGTTAAACTGTTTGTAAGTGCACAAACAATAAAGTCTGGCCACGTGTGTTGATAGTTTACACACCAGCAGATATTAATCACAATTACCAAAAATTTCGAAAAACATCAAAAAACATACTTTTAGCTCACATGTTACCTATTATACATCAATCGTGTTCTAATAACATGTTCAGTCACTGGGTGGTGCCATGTAACTGTCACTGCTGTAGTTTCCTGAGAAACATGGGTGGCTCAACTAACACAGTGACTCAACTGACACTGCCTTCCCCTATCGATCTGAGGCTGACTTGAACTTTGAAGTTCAAGATAGTTGTCAAGACAACAGACGATTCTGCTAATTCAGTCGGACGAGAATCTGTTACGATTTCTTAGATTTTCAACTTGCTTCCATGTAATTACGTATTGGTCATATATACGGTTATTTTGGAATAAAATTACATGGCATCAATACATGTGGGTACATTTCTACACGTTTATCTGACATAATTTTTACATGTATTTTCTATGCTCAATATGTGTGTTTATATATATATATATATATATATATATATATATATATATATATATATATATAAATATATATATATATATATAAAAATATATATATATATATATAAATATATATATATAGTTACTGGTGTAGTTTTCATGCCACTCCAGCTTTCAACCCATTGGAATCTTGCTTGATCTCGCGTTAGAGAGTCGTAGCGTCTGTTTACGACAATAACGATAGAGAGTCTTGCCTGAGCAAAATATATTTTGATATATAATATAACACGGAACACTTTTACAATATGCATACCTTGAGAAAAAACGACTTTGCATGCTTACCAAACATTATTATTGAGCGTCTGCTGACACGGGTCTCATTCTTGGTTACGTGACAATAATTGCCCTTTTTGTGGTAGATTTATAGCACGCCAGTCTTGGCATAAAAGTAAGAATAATTAAAATGTGTTAAATAGGAGTTGATTGCAGGAGAGGGAAAAAATGCTGCTTGTCTTGGCATTTATCTAAGGTTTAACATTTTCCACACAGCAATGTTCAATGAATCAGTGTATTATACCTATGGCTTTGCCAATATTTCTGCTGTGTCAGAGCATCATACACCAAATAAATTATAACTGTATCAGCTTTCTGGTGGCATCAGTATCTAAATGTTTCTTTCTGGCGACATGTCAGTGATTTGCCTAGGTGTTTTTGGGTTTGTCACCATGCCATGCCCCCCAAACGTAATGCCAGCCTGCCCGACGACTGGCTTCGTAGCGCCTTGCCCTGACTATTGTAAAATGCACACTAAAGACGCATTTGAAAACTTGAAGAATATGTATTGAAATTTCATTAAAATGACAAGATAAACGAACTATTCATGACTGCCATCTTTACAGGAAGCTAGGCTTAGCTAGCCATGCCTCGTGGTTATCACGTGGTATATGATGGGAGCGGCATAAAATTGAAAATCACAACAGCATCCATTACAGAAAGCTAGCTATGCCTCGTGGTTATCGTGTGGTATATCATGTGAGCATCATAAAACGAAAAGTCACAATAGATGAATACAACAACTGGTGAATACAGTGAACTACGCAATGCTGCATATTCCGGATAAAAAGGGTCAAAGTATGTATTCTGTGTGAAATCTAGCACTACTAACAGTGATTCTTAGGAAATTATGCAAAATTTGAGGAAACAATAGTGTTGTCAGGGTTCATTTTGACGGTTGATAATACGTGTTTCACCTAAGTTTATGTATAGCCGACATAGGCTACACATACAAGAAAGAAGAAAAAGCCCATGTCACCAGTAATATATTATTCCTACAAAACTATGCCATGAAAAAATATGTTACGTTATGCTAAACTTTAATTGGAATAAATTACCTTCCTGAGCAGCCAAAACCTGGCTGCACGAGGACAGGCAACTCGGTCACTGAGCCTGACCATGGGGTCTAAATAAAATGTGTTGTACTGAAAAATAATGCTTTTATCTTTTCAGTTACAAATTTGTCATGTGATAGGTTACCCCCAAATCTGCCCTTTTGCCGTCAAAATATTTTCACTCGCGTGAATTTGCTATTTTTTCAGACTTGGCACCATGCCCTTTTAAAAACCTAGGTAAATCACTGCATGTGGCTGATACTGTGGGAATGCCTCACATAATATGCAGATATTAAATAATGTTGCTCTAAAAATAGTAAAATGGATGTTATTTTTTGGCATTGAGTCTGTCTATGGTTGCTCTGTACACATACTTTTATTTCAATGTACGTAATGGGAATTGGTATTTTTGAGGTGGAATTGGAATTGATGTGAGTATTTGGAATTGATATAAAGTAATTGACGTGTAATTGGAATTGATATGATATAATTGACACCAAACCTGATAATTAAGTGCATGTAGCAATGAGTTCATTACAAGGCTTAGATGTTAATGTGAAAAAAAAATTTTGTATGGGAAAACACAATTATTCTTAAGAATGTTATGTCGCAATATTGCATAATGAGTAAACACTTATTATTAGCCATCAGTAACTTTATTTTTAATTAAATATAACAGCCCATGTGCTGATTGACTTTATGTTGATCTGAGGCAATAGATGCTATCCGGAATAACCAGTGGCGCCTCTTGTGCATAATATAGCACTAAAAAAAGTGAAATTGTGTGAAATTTTTGATGGAAGTACAATACGTAATTCGTGTGAATCTTCTGCCATGCGATGAAACAAGCGCGTAGCTATCTCAACACATCATCAATCATGTTCAAAGTTATTCAAACGTCAGATCAGCCGATTTTTGCATTCCGATGCTAGCGTTGTGATATCTGTAATATCAGTAAGCGTTATTTTTGGTACACTGTATTCTTTGCAGAAACTAGTTCTGTATAATTTGATCGAACCGGCGATGCATTGCGTTTATACATGGACGTCGTCTAGCGGTCAAAAACATGACATTCCGAATAATGACTATTACAAGGATGGAATATCACAACACGCTATCATGCCATTGTCACCTGTCATCCCATGATTCTACTATATACAGCAATGAGACATCTGTATGTCATGGTTTTCGACCTATGTACTTATAAGAGTTACCAAACCATAACCATTTGTAACTATGATATTTTCATAAATGAACCTGCGCACGACATCATGTGATGTTACGGTTTTCATCACAAAACAATTTTGTATTGAAGCCTGCCAAGTAAATTTAGTGATATATATATATATATATATATATATATATATATATATATATATATATATATATATATATATATATATATATATATATATATATATATATATATATATATATATATATATATATATATATATATATATATATATATATACATACATATATATATATATACATATATATATATACATATATATATACATATACAAGAATGTGCGGACATGAAATACGTGTTTACTGCTCTGTTTATCGCATTTTGTAAGGTTCCAATTTGGATAGAAAATGTATGAGCAAGAAGCTCACCCCAACACTATAGTAAGCTGGAAAATGGTAGAGTGTCTTGCTTAGTGTTTATATTTCTTTTAATGCAAGCATTCTGTTACCATATTTGGTAGCTATGGTTTTAGCTAGCTTTGATGTAGGAATTGCTGCACCAACTCTGTGGAACTCACTCCTTAAGTCTGTAGGAAATATAACAACATTTCTTCGTAAACTAAAAAACCCACCAGTTTGAACGTGCTCATTCCCCATAGCTCCCCAGCGTACCAATCCAACTGTTTACAACTTTAACTGCTTGTCAGTTAGGAACTGCTTAACCCCTTTTGTTTTGGTGTGCTGCCGAGCTTGGATCTCCCAAGGATTTTAGCGCAGTAGAAGTGTTTTGTATTGTGTATTGTATGAAAACATCACTCAACTCACATCTTTTGATAATTTAGCAACATCACTTGTTCATTGAACGTACAATAGTCTATTTGCGTTTATCTTTTTGACAGGTAGAGTTATGGCTCGTCGACACTCAAATGCACAAGATCCGCTGTGTTGCTGCGAATATTTTGACACAAATGGCGAAAGGAATCACATCGTCATGTGTTGCTGCAACTGTGACGCCCTCGACACAGTATGTGACAGGTAAGGTGACATTTGATGTTGCTTTGGACAGCATTTTTGGCATTACTATATTTTATGTAACATGGCACATATTCTGAAGACATGGCTAGAACCCGCTGGTGCAAGTGTCAATGTCATGATGTCATCTGAAATATTAAAATAAAAACTTTGATGTGCCCAGTGAGATTCATGCTTATCACCGATGGTTTCAGATGCCTAAAATGCAAGGACATCTCCCCAGAAATGAGCGAGAAACTGCTGACGACAATCGAGGACCGATGCCGCATTCCATGGTTGGCCGGAGCCATTCAGATCAAATTGGACATCGTCCTGCCAATATTAGCTGTTCCTGGTGGTATCTTGCTCGCGTCGGTCAGTTTCTTTTGGACAGTTATCGTGACAGTCGTACTTCCACTCCTCCTGTTGTCATTCTACCGGGTGTGGACGCAACGGCTCGGTCATCGCCGCACAAGTTTGTTCTACATCTGGGGCGTGACGTCCCTCGTTGTCACCTTCTACATATTCGTATTGGCCGTCACCTATCGCGAGATTCTGCTGTGGGAAATGTTGTTGGAGACCACGCTGTTTATGCTGACTCTGTATGCGCTTTATCACGCTCGTAAGTCGCCGGGCATCGTGAAGCGATCACTCATTGAGAAACAACAGATGCTACATCTCAGGAGACAGTGGAAATTCCAGACACTTGCCGGCAACATCTCGAACAGCGGTTGTGTTTCCTGATATTATATATTCTATTTTCAGTTATATCAGTAAAATAACAATCAGGGATGATCTCAAAAATAACAACCTGAAACGGTTAGGGATCTCAAAAATAATCACCTAAGATGGTTAGGGATGATCTAAAAAATAACAGCCTGATATGATTAGGGATGATCTCAAAAATAAACTGAGATGATTAGAGATGATCTGAAAACGTTGTTGTACACACTACACAAAAATTGGTTTCATGAAAGATAAGTTAACTGTTTCGCTTAGCATCATGCTTGCTTCTTCTCATGTTGCTACTGTATCCCCTGCCAATCAGTCTGGACTGCTGGGTTCTGGTAGGAGAGGGCACTCTAGTTTCATAATTTGAGGGTCACATTCGGTATGGGCATCTTGGTTATACCCCCATTTCTGCATCAATTCTCTGTAGCGCCCAACATCAGCATACATTGATATTTTGAAATCATCCCTTAGATGCAATTTGTAGATTTTGAAATCAGCTATATGCTGTAAAGATGTATTCGATAAATATGTTTTATGCCATACATAGATAACAAATTGTTGGACTGTCATTGCACGGATGGTTTCTTTGCCAACTGGAGCATTTTGCATAGGATGGTAATCTTGCCTCAGAAATCTAAATAAATAATTATTCTCTAAAGACTTGATATTAAGTGAATAATAATTATTTTGTGTTGATGTCTAATGTTGATATTTGTTAATTCCTGTAGGGTTGATTGGCGACGGTGAGGGAAGGGTAGATGAGACAAGACAAGATAATGAGGTAACTTCACTTACCTGCTTTTAACAAGATTGTCATCCAAGACTACAAGTTCCAGATGGCAAGTGGACAAGGAAGCCATTGGCTTATCGAGAGTCCAACAATTTTATCATCTATGTATAGCCCGCCCTTATCAGATATCTGTCAAAATTTATTTTTAAACATATTCACATTTCTAGCATTAACACAATCATTTGACAGTTTGTTCCATTCATTTATCACCCTCTGTGAGAATGAGTACTTTCTTCTGTCCAACCTACACTGCTTGTATTTATTCGCAAAGATTATTTCCTGAAAGTGACTGTGGCTGTTATAATGGGGATGTTTCTGATCATAGCCATATAACCGTAACTCTGTAATGCTTTGTGTTATCATTGAACATTTTACAATGCGATGGTCATCCCAGTTATGATGTACAACTACAGCAGCTGCACATCACAAACTAGATGCCACCTGCAATTGATATTCGGCATGCGTTGGCATAACAAGATGATATCCGTTCACTGTGGCACATGGCACAGGACCTCTGACTCGGCACATACGGAGGCTGCCTAGATCCGTGTTGGGCAATGTGTGGCACATGCCCGAGCATACCCACGACGGTCCGACCACAACTGGCACTGCAGTTGCAGGGTCAAACCGAGGGACAGAGTTGGCAGGCACACCACCAACCAACTTGATGTGCTGCCCTAGGAATTCAAAGAGAAGGGCGTCAGAGACCTTGTGAGGCTTAGAGATGGGGCGACTGACCGGACAAGATGGCACGGACTATGGGAGAACTGATTATGACTTAGAGATGTCCTGAGACTATTTCTGGTGCAGGAACAGTAACCATTCATTCATATTTTGGATTCCACCCTGAACATCATTAGTTGTATACATGTTAAAAATATGATCCAACCATTTACTTATTATTAAAATAACTACTTCATGGGATAGAGAGAAACATAATTATTTGACATTTAATAAAGCATTTAATGACATTTTTATTGTAGAACATTTCTCCAGAGCTGAGGCTGCAAACATTATTACCAGGACCAGGTGCGTATATGTTTGATAGTTTGTAATTTTCCATCTATGTGATCTGCTCTAGTCAGATATCTCTCAGTTATATTATTTTATAGACATTCACATTCTTGCTGTGTTTTTGTGTATGTTGGGAACAGTGATTTTTAAACTTCATGAGCGAAATGAGTTGGAACATGATTCTGAAATTTTAATATATTGTTTACCTAACAGATGACTATGCACAGTGCAGAAATGGTGGTCATAGGACTTGTCCCACATTCTCATTTTGGGTGCTAAAATTTGTCAAATATTTATAAAGTTTAAGGCAGGATTATTCTGAAATAATAGCAAGTAAATACTTACTGAACTAAGAGATTATTTCCCGTATCCCTGACAATAGAGGGTAGCAAACTAGCAATTTGGACATTGTACTGTATTGTAACATAACAGTGAAATCACTTTTGGAAATAAATTTTTTTATTCATTTTCGTGCACCTGGTATGTCCATCGCTCTCTCTATCATTTTCTAAAACTAGAAATGTACCTTGTAAAAACTTATCAAGTTAGAGGCACCTGAAAATGGGTCAAAATAATGGGTGCAATTTTGGGCCCTTATCCCTTGCTCACATCAAAGGGCATTACAGATGCATTTTCCATGGAAAAGCTTAGTTGTTTTGCAGAAGTGCCCACGTATAGCCACTTGGTCACTGGTTAAAATTTAAGTGCATTCTGAGACATAAAGTATTAAAACTTCCTGAAAATTGGTTGTTTGGTTTGACATGGAATGATCCGTCTGTGTGCCACTGTGTCAACAGACGGTGACTGGCAGCAGACGGCATGGTGCCAGGCGTGTCGGCTACAGAAACTGCCCCGTTCTGGCCACTGCCCAGTGTGCAACGTCTGTGTCCAGGGCCGTGACCACCACTGTCTGTGGTAAGTCACACAAACATGTATCATTTTCTTTGTCGTCGTCTTCTTCGTCTTAATCCTGTGTGGTGTGGGTCAGTTATATTAATTAGTTACATCTCATCAATTCCAAAATACCAATTCCAATGATCAATTCCATATCAAAATAATAACAGTTTGTGATCAGAGCAACCGTAGACATACTCAACATCAAAAAAACTCTCTTCCAGAGCAGCTTTATTTATTTTCTGCATAAGAATTATGGTGCGGTGATTACTTGTGGTGAATAATGTGATTTAAAAAATTGCATGATGGTATTGAAAAAATAATTGAAAATACCAAAATTATGTTTTCACAAATTCCAATTACTTAAAAAAGACAAATACCAGTTATGGAATTGATGTTTGAATTACAGTGTAGTTGACCCCAAGTCTGGTGGCAGCGACATCACAAAATCTTTTTCCATCCTGTCTCCAACTTGTCTTCATCTCTCTCGCTATTTTCCCCATTATTCTGCTGTTCACTCCAGCCTTTTCCCTGCCCACCGTGGTCTCCTCCCAATTACCTTCTTCTTCAGGGGTTTCTTTATTCCAGTCTCTTCTCGTGATCTTGTTAGTAATAAACTGTGTAAGTCACCGAGGCATTCAATTTGGAGAAGCAGTTAGAGACTCCCACATCTAGTAGCATGCTTTGTGTAAATTTGTTGAGTACGTAAACAAATACATAAGAATGTTTTTTTTATGCTTTAACATATTTTTTATAATATGCCTTCATAATGTGTTTGAAAAACATCTGCCTTTAATTTTAGATACTTTCAAACACAGATGTAATTGTCTCCACTTATTGTTTTATTTCTATAAGTAATTAATTTAATTTAAGTAAATAAGTAATTAAATTGCTGGTTATACTTGAATGAAGACATCCATGCATTCTGTTAAAAATATTTCTTAAAATGTCCATCTGTTATTTGAATAGGATTTTTTTATGAAAATGTTATATCAGATCTATATTAATAAAATGCATACCATCATGTTTAGTTGTGTAATCACTGTGAAAATCCAACAGGAGAAACACAAATAGTTACGGAGACGTTTTGATACAGGATGTTTTCATTGCATGTACCCTTCATAGTACACATGTAATATGATAACTTATGATAACTTTCACATATCGTTCCTAGGATTGACAACTGCATTGGTGCTAGCAACCACAGAGCATTCTTCCTGTGTCTCCTTCTCGTCACGGTAACCGGTTGCTATGGCAGCCATCTCACCTTGACAACCATCTGCACTCCAAACATGTACTTGGACTGGTTTCTCTGGCCGGCCGACTGTCGCTTCCTGTATAACGATTCAGTGTAAGTACAGCCAGTGAAGTTACACTATTGGATAGTGTTGTTCCAATTAACGATTTTGTCAATGATCAACTAATCAATTACAATCTTGTGTGATTGATAATTTTTTTCAATTACATAAATAAAATCATGATGAATTTCATTACCAGGAATCTTGTGTGCAAAGGTGGCACCACATCACGGAATCAGGATAACTGAAGCTAGTAATGACAAAAGTCAGCTGCTGTCGATGGACTGTTCGACTATCCCTGGGGAAAGTTCAGTCGAGAGCATTTTTCATTAACGGATTACATGTGCTGACCCCTTGTCAATGACCTTCCCTAAAACGTGACTAACAATTAAGTTAACTTGAATTTTATCTGTGACCATAGATCAAGAATCAAGTCAACCAGCAATGCTATTTCAGTTTATCTCCAAATTTGATGAAATTTGGCACACGCTTGCTGTGAAATTTAGTACTCCACTTAAAAGAATCGCGGATAACTGAATCAGCCGCTTAGGAGGCTCAAAACGATGGAGTCATTCCATAATCCTGCTGTATTCAAATGCACTGCTCAATAGAATCACATCCAGTGGTTAGTAGAAACAGATACACCAAAAATTACACAATGACATTGTACAGGTAAAATACTACATAAATGGAAATATTACATGCACCGCAGACAAGCCTTTGCAAGATTTATGTAACTAAGGTACGATTTTCATATGTCTACATATTTACAACATTTTGTAGTTATGCAGTTATTCAACTAGGGTTGCATTCAACCTTGCTGGCCATATATATCAACATCTATATAACTCCAAAACACTGATTTACAGTCATATTTCATTAGTTGATGCTCACCTGTTGACCTATCACTGACCACACATCATTCATTATTCAGTAAAAGGCTGAGGCCTTCGCCTGCGACACATAAATAGATCTAATTTTCACAAAAAAAGGAAATTTTCATTGCTAAAGATTATGGAAATATGCGTTGAGAATTGAGACCTTTGCCTTGAGACTGTGACATTTAATACAACAGCATGAATCTCGCGGCTTATGCATGAGAGTTGACAGGTGTGAATTTACTGTCATGCCATTAATGCATTGAGTGTAGCGCTTGCTTTCCTCAATGACGGTCTCTATCTTGCAGGACGGCTATATGTTTTGTCGGCGTCTGCTACACTGTTGCGTTCACGACAGCCATGTGCTTCCTACTACTGCAACAGGTTCTGCTCATCAGTCAGAATATCACATCATACGAGCTGCATCTTGCCCGTCAGACGAGGCACGTGTCATTCCTGCTGTTTGTACGCAACCACAAACACAACCGCGGCTTTTATCATAACTGGTTTGATTTCTTGAGTGGGCGGCGCAAGAGGAGAGCATTAGGGGCTGTGCATGGTATGACAGTGTAGACTTGTGATATGTTTAAGCTATTTATACAAAGTGCACTACTGTGTACAGGGGTCAAGGGTTGCATACTAATTTTAATATGTCGGTTGCATGCAAACTATGACCTGCATTGTGCAGCGCCACATGCCAAGTTGTTATGGAACTAGTGTTTTGAATTTTGTAGCCATTCACCACACACGGCGCTGTAATCGTCTGACATCTTGGAAATTCACAACTTCATGGAAAAAGTTTACTATTGGAGATAAATGTTTATAAAAAATTAATAAAATTAGTCTGATGGTTATTACTGTATACATGATGTCATAACATTGTTACATCATTGTTTTTTAATCTGGAAAATGATCAACATTTTACAGTACTGATTCAGTTAGTGGGGTCTGAGAATTATCTTAGACTTTGTAAGTTCACCTTTTTTTTACTTTATTTATAATTTAGCCTGATTGCTGCTTGTTACGCAACTTATTATTTATCATTATAATGATATAATTATCATTGGTTGACAGCGACCAGTTATATATATATTCAACCGTAATTGTTTTTCCTGTTTTGTGCTTGCCTAACTGGTTACAGTAATAAAGCTCCTCTGTTAACCTGAAACTGTATTACAAAGTACCTGTTTGTACTTGTTTTGTTTGTATATTTTGTTTGTATGTATACAGTTTCGAAAAATAAACCCACACTCAGAGTACGCTTTGTATGAATGGGTAAATGTGAACAGTTGTGAAAGGCCTCTAAATGGAATGTTTGTGTAGATGTGTTGCATGTTCCAGACGCATACATGTATCCATATGTATATAAACTCTTGTGTTTCTCGCACAGACATGAATTTACAGTTACAGACTCCTTGGTTGAAAAGTAATTCGTAACAGCAGAGGTCATTGAAGGTTTCTCAGATAATTTGCTTGACAAATTAATGTTTTTGTAAGTAGACCATTGTAGTTCCTATAAATATACACTGCACGTGTGTATTTTACGCACTTACGCATTGGTAGCTGTGTGACAGCTTACTTAAGGCCCTTCTTATGCATTGGTAGCTGTGTGACAGCTTACTTAAGGCCCTTCTCATTACTGTTAATGAATTTTTGGTTTATATCATTTGTATGTATGTTTGTAAACAATGTTTGATGCATTTTATAAAAAAAACACCTGGGTTTGCACCTTTGTGTACCTTGGATTAATCTAGTCTTGCTCACTGGAATACGACCACCACGTGGTTTCTCAGACAGATGTTGGTTTGTCAACTAGCCCTGTTTTGAATGAAAACACAAGCAATGTGGTCTCGCTTCAGTGATCAAGACTGTACGTGTTCACAGAGTAACTGCCCGAACACGTACCTTGGGTGTGACTGTGAACTGCATTCTAACGTACGGTTGGCTAGCTGGAGATTTCACTAAGCAGTTGTGCTGTCAACTGTCACCAATTATGAATATTGTGTGGGGATATTTGTACCTATGGTCACCGTATGAGCATTCACAGTTGACGTACTGCCAGTCCCTTCAAAATGTTGAAGGTCAACACTTGACTGTGTATAGGAATGATGTGGGAGAGCCCACTTTTCTGTCATCAAGACACCTGGCATGAAATACCGTATTTGACTTATTTAGCTTACACGCCCTATTTACACCCCCTTTTATTTGACTAATGTGGAATAACTGAAAAAGTGTCGCCACCTGGTGTTAAACAGTTGTTCTACACTAGTCACTAAATGACAGTGTTAAACAGTTACCTTATTATCTAGAGAGAGAAATGTTGGTGCTACTAAGAACGGATTCCTTGACATTTTACCGTGGCCCAATTTTTTTAAAGCTAACCATATGCTTATTAGGTCCAATATGGTACCTATCTTTCTAGACACGTGGGTTCAATGTTAAATACAGGCTGCTCTATGGATTATTACAAGTTTTCACAGCTCATCAGAATTCCTTCACATTCAACGTAGTTAACCTCACTTGTCCAGCACTCTGGTCAGCTAGTTCCATGAGAACTGACCACGGGTTAAACCCGGTGTTAGAATAGGTCTAACTTTTGAGTGCCCCATTTAAGATGGCTCTGGTTCATATAGTAGAATAAGCAATTGTATGTTTTATAATGTTGCTCAGTCTGATGTTCGATATGTCCTGTACTGAATTTTGTATAATATTATTAATAAATTGTTAGTATTACTATGCATCTATTTTGTCATTGCCGGAATGGTGCGATGGTTTGGTACGTAGAAATCAGGTTTGTAGGCCTTATGAAAAAGTAATCTGCCAAATGCAACTGTTTAGTATATTTGCAGTTATTTGGCAGTTTTGCAACTTAGAATATGCAACATCCAACATCAGATCGAAGTTGTTTTAGACTTGGCTAAACTCAAAGTGCTTACAGATCAGTTAAACACAGATTAAGATCAAGTAGGAACTGAGTATGTAGATGTAACAAGTAACTTTTGATGAGGTTTAAAGACCAACCAATGCTTTTCCAGATATGAAGCGAAAAAAATATAAATAAGGGATGAATGTGCTCAATCTATTGACAAAATCTTTGTTTCTTGTTAAAGATTGGAAATTGGTAAATATTTCTCTAATTTGTAAGAAATGGCTTCTTTGCCTGACTCTTTATTTGTAAATACTGTACTAATAATTTTAAAAACACAATTAATATTGGAATAATTACGATATGGGCTAATTATAAAAAGATAACAATTAAGTGATAATCTATATATAACAAATGTCAGTTAAATTATTTTGTATGGGTAGATAATAATCATAGATATATAATGTGTGCATGCGTGCATGTTTGCGTACATCACTAATCTCTATATAATATACATAGAGATCTAATATATAGATCACGATAGTTTCCTAGCTATCGTGATAGTACTGAGATAATATCATAGAAGCTAAAGTTAATAGGCACACAATGTCATACTAATTTCACTTGATATGAGTGAAACCTGTTACATCTCACTAGTCAGGCGCACATACTGACAGCGACACCGATGTATGTCATCTTTCAAATATGTCGTATTTCCACTGAATTTCAGCACAAAGTGAAAATGTTAGCCTCCTTGATACACCACTGCACTGATCTAATCGATGATGTAAATAAGAAAAATTACCTAATACAGTTGAAAAGTTTGTCTCACAAATGATGTAATGATATCTCAGTGGATAAAAGCCAACAAACTTTCGCTTAACCCATTAATACCCAGAAAAACAATGAAAACAAAGTACATCATCGCATCTTCAAATAAATCATCTGAACATGTATATTGAGTATGACAGAAATTGTCCTCTTTATTCGTTGGATATCATGGTGTCCTATTTATAGGATGCTAGGCACAGCAGGGCACATGAACAAATGCATGGTTGTACCGTAATATTACGTATGAAGCCGACCACACATGTAGGGTAACCCGGGGTAAAACGGCCCCTGGAGGTAAGATGCCCCCCAGCATGTATACAAAATATAAAATTGAACGTCCCAAAATCTGGTGCAAAATGAAGCTAACATCTATCGGATACTCACCCCGAAAGCTCAGCAACACGAGATGTAATTAAATCGGTGTTTTTTTAACTTTTATATGCACTATTATACGCTCTGAGCTAATATTTTGGCAATAAAAAAAATGGTGCAACTCACTATAAAACTTTTTTATGTAGGAATATATGCATATATTATTTTTCATTTGGGTGACTCCCAGGATAACGACCAGTCATAGTAGGAGTCTCCCGTCCCACAGCAAATATTTTTGTCTTTCTTTTTTTGTTGCATACTGTATTACTTTGTTGATTATTTATTAATTGTTATTGCATATTGTACACTTCAATATTTGTATGTACCATGTATATCTATATAATTTATATTGCCAGTGTAATTTATCTATGTTTTTCTGCTGTTGGGGCAAATAAAATTATTCTTAAAACGATATGAATCATGAACTTTATTGGTGACATAATAATAATATTAATCAGCTGACAGGTCAAACAATATAAGATGGGCAATAGTATGTTATGTTTTGTATACATCATGTTAAGACACACGTAGTGCATATGTGGGGCAAGACGGTCCCCATGCATATGGGGCAAGATGGTTCCTATGCTGTATGCACATGGTCATAATGTACAAAATGTATTACACTTGACCAGTTATGCTTAATAAATTTAATATAATATGAACATTGTATAATTTACGTTCTGCTAGAATGTAGGCTATCATTATGATCGAATATTACTTAGCTAATATTATTATTATTTATGGATTGCAAGGTGTATATTATATGTTAACAACTATAATAGCCTAATATATTGCTATCATGCCATTTGTATACATGTTATGTTTAAGCAGTGTTTTGTTCATATAAGCGAAAACCATTGGGGAGGGAGGTATTGACCATCTTACCCCATGCACAGTTTTTTTTGGTACCATTATGTTTGTTTTCAGGCTGTCTCAAATATATGGTGAAATCACTCGCATCATCATGGACCTCGAGAATCATGGAAAGTGCATGGATTTATGGAACCACAAATAACTGAAAGCAGTTTTGAATTAATGAAGCAATGCTGAGCATTGGGTCCAGTTTATGCAGCACAATAATGGACTCAATATTTATACTGGACTGTACCAATGTGACAGTGACTAGAGTCCAACATTTGTAAACAAAATAATATAATTTTATTATTCACTTGTTTACATACCTGTACCAGATTTGTTTACTTATAACAAAGATTCCCTCACTATGAATTATTTTTGATCTGTACTTATTTATTTTAATAACTCTGTCATATGTGTATTAAGTTAATTTTCTAACTGCAATGCCAATGGATAATACATAACTATTATCTGGTTTCACTGTGTTAGTTAAGCAATGTTAGTTAAGCAGTGCAGTTAATTTCTCTGCAATGAACGTTTTGAGTAATAAGTCTCGACATATGAAATTATGCTACTGCCACAACAGGTGTCGGATGTTTCGGCCCATAACGGGTTTGGCCCGGGCCATGGTCCGAACCATCCAATGGCGCGACCGGTGAACCGTGAAGTGTTTTCGCTTGCATGGGCCGAACCACCCATATATGCAACTGGTGCCAGTGGGCTGCGTGGGTCGAAACGACTAACAATAATATTATTGTAACTGTTTGTGTTGTAATTGTGTTTCCGAACCAATACTACTTATTTATTACGTTCACTAGTTTCAGCTGTTTGCGTGTTTTAGTGAAATGTTCTACGCTACATTATTATTGTTTTCGACCCAATTGTTTATTATGTTCGCTGTTTTCGCTAAATTATTAAAGTAATATTAAAAAACATACAAATGCGCTAAAAATTGAAAGTTTTTTTATTAAACATATATGTATATATATATATATATATATATATAAATTAGGCAGTAATTTTGTTTAATCATCAAATAATACCGTTAGCATTTTCTTTCATAGATAATACCAAATATACCTATTAAACATACAAAGAATAAAGTTTAAAATGTGTCGATATTAGTCGGTTGGTTGGCAACCTTAAATTGTAAAGTCACTATTAATTAATAATAATAATATATATATATATATATATATATATTATATATTTATGGTGCTATTACACATTTAACCTTTGTCTGTAAAATATCGAAAACAATCATTAAACGCAACCATCTGTCATCCCAAAAGATGTTTACGCAGTCCAACAACACAACACCAGATATATATAAAACGGATGGAATTTCTTTCTTTATTAACAACTACCAATGCATAATTTCCCAACACTATTACAACACGATACATACACACACGCACGCGCGCACCACACACACCACATACACCACACACACACCACACGCACGCACACATACACACACAACTCAAACTCAAAAAACAAGTTTGGATATGTCAAGATAACAATTTCACTGTACTTCAGTTTGGATCATTATTTTGTTATATCAACCGCTTTCCGTTATTTTATTTATATTGTGCTACAATTATATAAATAGTTCTAGATTATTATTATTTTATTAGCGTGTGAGCGTATGTTTCTGTGTGCAATCATCTTTTACTTTCTTATTGATTCAGGCCGTTGGCCGAAACGACTATTCTTAGATTTCCGCCGCTTAATATCATGGCAGTTATTAGAAGGTCCTTTATAACCCTAAATCAACATAATTTTGTGCAATTATATAAAGCTTTAGTTAGGATCAAGTCATCTAGATTATGCAATATCAATATATATGGCCCCTTTATAAACAGAAATACAAAGATGCCATCGAAAATGTGCAGAGACGTGCAACAAAGCAGATTCCTGGTATGAAAAATATTCCTTATGAGGAGACTTCAGAGATTGAAACTTCCTACACTTGCATATAGATGCACTCGTGGTGATATGATTGAGATATATAAATTGCTCCAAGGGAGATATGAGTGATGTATCTAACATTGTTAAGCTGCATAAAGACAGTGATACAAGGGAAGGAGCAAGGGGTCATAGTTTGAAATTGTTTATAGACCTTGCTTGTACAAATGTTAGAAAAGAAAGCTTCTCACTTAGAGTTACCAGATTATGGAATGATCTAGATTTAACAAGATTTGCCATCCAAGCCAAAGGCCCAGATGGCAAGTGGACAAGGAAGCCATTGGCTTATCGAGAGTCCAACAATGTTCATCTACTTATAACATGCCATCCTGAGATGTGTCAACCTTATTTTTAAACATATTCACGCTGCTAGCAGTTACACAATCTGTAGACAATTTCTTCCATTCATTTATTGTCCTCTGTGAGAACGAGTGCTTCCTGATGTCCAATCTACATTGATCCTTTACTAATTTTACCTTATGTCCTCTCGTTCTGCTATGCTTCTTGGGAGAAACATATTTCTATGAATATTTTCATACCCATTCAATATCTTAAAAACTTCAATCTGATCTCCTCTTAACCTCCTTGTCTCTAGAGTTTTTAAACCACATTCCTTCAGGCATTCTTCATAACTAAGGTCTCTCAGTTCTGGAATCATTTTAGTTTAACAAGATTTGCCATCCAAGCCAAAGGCCCAGATGACAAGTGGACAAGGAAGCCATTGGCTTATCGAGAGTCCAACAATGTTCATCTACTTATAACCCGCCCTCCTGAGATGTGTCAACCTTGTTTTTAAACATATTCATGCTGCTAGCAGTTACACAATCTGTAGACAATTTATTCCATTCATTTATTGTCCTCTGTGAGAACGAGTGCTTCCTGATGTCCAATCTACATTGATCCTTTACTAATTTTACCTCATGTCCTCTAATTCTGCTATCCTTCTTGAGTGAGAAAAACATATTTCTATCAATATTTTCATATCCATTCAATATCTTAAAAACTTCAATCTGATCTCCTCTTAACCTCCTTGTCTCTAGAGTTGTTAAACCACATTCTTTCAGGCATTCTTCATAACTAAGGTCTCTCAGTTCTGGAATCATTTTAGTTGCTCTCCTTTGTATGTGTTCAAGCGTATCTATATCCTTCTTACGATATGGTCTCCATGCTTGTGTATAGTATTCTAAATGAGGTCTAACTATTGCTTTATAAAGAGGTATAATTAACTTTTTTCCCTTGTATGTTGTTTCTTCTAATCAATCCAAGAATTTTATTACCCTTTGAAGCTGCAATACCACACTGCTCTGAAACTTTCATATCAGCGCTTATTGTAACTCCTAAGTCCTTTTCTTTTACAGTAGTACCCAGAACAGTATCTCCCATTTTATAGTTTACATCCAAGTTCCCATGTCCTGTATGTAGGCATTTACATTTCCCAAAATTGAACATCTGCCATTTCTCAGACCATCTACCGGAAGTTGTTGTAATTGCCCCAAGTGTCAACTCATTTAAAAACCGTCTAGATAGACATTGGAGTACTGAGGAGTTTATGTGCAGCTACAAAGCTGCCTTGCCAGGAAGTCGTAGAGCATTCCAATGGAAAATTTAAGATCTGACCATCGAGGCCACCGCCTACGCTACGGTGAGGAAGAACCTATGTAAACTAAGTAAATTTCCACTACTAGAGTGGGCCGAATCGACCGTCACTGAATTCAATAGTGACAGTGAAGTGGGCCGAATCGACTAGGCCGAACCATCCTTCGGCGTGGGCCGAACCCGTCATGGGCTGAACCATCCGGGACCCGCCACAACAGGATACCACCGCGACACTGGCCCTGGCCAGTGAGGGGGCTGTTTTCGAGAAGGGAAATGCATGTTAATTGATTGTTTTCATTAAATTAACAAAAGCAAACAATACCAACAGAGTGTCAAACGTTTTAATGTTCTCTGATATAGAAATCAGTTGCGTACGTGAATGCATGGACTTACATTTACATAAACGTAAGTCCAAGCGTGCGCAAAACCGTCCATTTTATAGTGAATACCCGCTAGGTGGCGAGCAAGTTGGTATCGCCGTCTAGCGAATGCAAGGAGTGGCAGCTTCCTTGTAGGACTTGTATTTTTTAACGAACACGTAACTACAATTTTAACTTTTGTTGCCACACATCCTCTACTGTTTACCAGATGTGATTTGTAGAGCTGAAACATGAAATTTACAGCCTATGTTGGATTGATCGTTGTCTTTACTGTTCACTCTCCCAAGGCTAAAGGTAAGATCTTTCCTTGTAAAAATCTCGTAACATCCGACGCGAACGTGACATTTGGCACAAGCAAACTGTCAATGCAATATCAACACATATAAGTCCGGTATTTTTTAGAATCCGGGTCCACCTTAATTTCGGCGTTATTAACATGTAATATGTATAGTAACCATGCGCAATCTATATTTATCTACGGAACGTGTAAATTTTAAATTATTAATTTAAGGATTTCGGAATATTAAACGAATATTAAACATGTTCAATGACAATGTTGTTTGTAAAAAAAACAAATTGAAATTTAATCACCTTTTTCGGTGCTCGAAATTGAGCTAGGCCCAGATTCTAAAAAAGTTCCCTTAATTGTTTCAGCAAGTGCGAATTAAACGTTTTTCTCCGAAACTTGTTTTCGTTGTTAATAAACTAGTAGGGTATACCGGCTATAGCCATAGGCTATAGCCGGTATACCCTACTAGTTTCACCCCTATAGCCTATGGCTATAGGGGTGAAACCACATTTGGTTTTCCTATTGTAGGCTGTGGGTGGTTAGCTTATGCCTAAATTAAGAATAGACCACTGTAAGGCAAATTTGAAGATAAAATTGCGTTTATTACAGTTTAACTACTAAAATTATACAAAACCAAGTCTCTCAGTCCTTGCACAATTTGCACTACTGATCTAACTTCGGTACCTCATCAAAGTATAAAATGTCAACCGAAAGTTCAAAATACAATCAAAAGCAAGAGCATTAAGAACAACAATAAAAGGTGAAAGAACTATACACAATAACAAAGACGACCCAAAAGACGACTTAAAAGAAGTCTTAAAAGACGACTTAAAGAATGTCTTAAAAGACGACTGGCCACAACCAGGAGTGAGCCAGGACTTGCGTTCGCCTGTACAAATACAAACCAAACCAGTAAGCTATTTGCATATCATAGTGTCCAGTGTAAGATGACACATCAACATCTGTTAAATACCATAGTTCCAACACATTGGTGTTGTTCACAATATTGTCTGTAAAATACCTGTTATCTTATTCAGTACTAATATATAATCATACTTGTAGGTATTAATGTAATACTAGTACTCTACATGTAAAACAGCCTTAATATAATAAATTCAACAGTCAACCATGTTGTCAATTTCACATGTGCATACCCTGACTAGCCTAGCTGTCATTCCACTGTTGTTTACAAGCAAGTCTTGGACACTGCTCAACTTACATGTCTCTAGGGACTACTCAAGATCAGCCCTCTCCCAGCCACCTCCTAGAGCAATTAATCAATGTAACTTCAAAGGGAGAGAGGGCACCAGACTGATCCTGGCTTAACTGTAGGGACAGTTACATAATACCTATATACATGCACAAGTTATGCTTGCACCATGTCTATCACATCTTATAACATATTAACTATAACAGTAGCACCACTAAACAGGATCAAAACTTAACTTTCTAAAGGGATCTGTACATTTACAAGCTACTGACTGGAAGTGGTAAAAATCTCATTAAGCCCTGTTGGGCATTCTTCCCTAAGGTCCAATGACCACTTATTCCTGATCTTCCACATATTAGTAATCAAAGTCACCACTAAGTAATTATAACTGATAAAGTAAATGCCTTGACATAAACAGATGGACAATTCCCTATCATACAGTATGATACAATTATAAATTGAAAACATTGCTTAATAAGGTAGAAAACATCATTTAGGGACTTACCAAAACATAGTTGTCATTAACTGTAGAATCACGCCTGGCCCACTGGGGCAGGGCCCCTTCCACTGACCACACGTGACCCCTGTCTCTAGGGTGAAAATTTATGTTTAAACAACTGAATTATTAGTAATAAGACCAACTACCTACACTGTAAATACAACTAATTACAGGACAAATAAACATAGCAATAATAGTTCACTAACTATATTCTCTAAATTACATTACATTACCCTGGGTGCTGCCATCATGTGGTGGGTAACTAAACTACTCGAACCGACAAGTGACTATGTCACATCCACCCCACTTTTGCTAACATTGCCTTAATGTTAACTAAACACAAGTCATGTTAATTCTAGTGTCCATTCAAAGCCGAACGTGGCTCTCTAAAGCGGTTCGAATGCCATCCTGCCGTTGTTCGTGACGATCGCCGCACTGTTGTAATGTCCTCATGTGATCTTTCTGCCTCAGAGGTGTCTGTCGTTACGTCACAGCCATCGTTGATCGGAATGTCGCCGCTGTCATCACTGCTGCTCACGCGTTCCAGTGGTTGTGGAAGTGAACTTCGTATTATGCATCTCCACTGCAGTCGCTCGTCGTCGGATAATTCTTCATGACGGTCAGGGTCTATTGTCTTCTCATCAGGAAGACAGGGCAGCTTCCGCCTCGTTGTTGTTTCTGGTTGGGGACACAATCGAAGATCCACCCGATTCACAGTTCGTAATTCTCCAAACCCGTCAGCTGGTTCGATCACGTACACGTCGTTCTTTCCCTTTCTCGCAACAACTTTGTATACTTTTCCTTCCCAAACATCTTGGATTTTGTTACGACCTCGAATGTCACGTTTTCTACGGTACACTCGTTGTCCAAACGACAAGGGAAGATCACGTGCCTTGCGGTCGTAGTGTTTCTTACGACTATCAGCTTCGTGTACCAGCTGTCTTCGTGCAAGTTGATAGGCTTCTTGCAATCGTTGTTGGTGACTGGAAACCCAGTCACTTGGCTCCACCTCCTGTTCTCCTGTACCCAGCAGTAGGTCGATTGGTTGTCTAGAATCTCTGCCAAACATCAGGTAGAATGGTGCGTATCCCGTGCTGGAATGTGGAGTCAGATTGTAGGCGTTGACCACTTCATGTACATGCTCAGCCCACCTTCTCTTCTTCTTCTCCGATAATGTTCTCAGTAGATCATGCAGTGTCCGGTTAAACCGCTCGCATTGGCCATTTCCAGCTGGGTGGTAGGGAGTAGTATGAGAACGCTGAATTCCATATAGTTTGCAAAGTTCACTTATTAGCACTGAATCAAAGTTGCGCCCATTGTCGCTGTGTATCCTCTGCGGAATACCGTAAGGTTCAAACCATTGTGTAACCAGTGCCTTGGCTACAGTCTCTGCTTTCTGGTTTCGGGTTACTACTGCAACTGTGAACTTTGTAAAGACATCGGTGATTATGAGTACATTTTCCCGACCATCTGACGAGGGCTCTAATACTGTGTAATCGATGGCGACCACCTCTAGGGGTCGTGTAGCAATGAGCCTTCCCAGTGGTGTTCTCATCTTCTTTGCGGGAAATTTACCAAGCGTACAACGCTCACACAGATTAATCCATGTTTGTACATCTTTGTGTATCGTCGGCCAGTAGCAGCGTGCTCTCACCAGTTTCTCTGTTCTCTCCACTCCTTGGTGACCTTGTTTGTTGTGCAAACTTTCTAGTACGTTATCTTGCAAACATCTTGGCAACAACAATTGATCAATTTCGCCAACTTTAGAGTCTAGCACGCGCCGGTAGAGAACTCCATTTGTTTCCACAATGTGATCCCATTGGCGTACCAACTGGATCACATTTGCTGTCTCAGATGATTTCTCGTCCACTGTCGGGCGTCTTCCTATCTTCCGGTAATAGATGAGTCTACCAATGGTGGAATCAGCAGCCTGTAATTCTCCCATTGCCTCTTTCGGCAGTCCTGGCAATGTCGTTGTCGCCTGTTCTGCGGGATCTGTATTTACCTTGTATTCACAACACTTAGCAATCTCACGATTGGCGGATTCCTCCATCACCGCTACCCTCAGATTCACTGGCAAGTGAGACGTCTGTGTGACCATTGCAAGGCTAGCTTCGACAGTGGGGATGTTGATGCATGTCTTGTTGCATTCACTAAGGCGTGACAATCCGTCAGCATTAGCATTACAGCGACCAGGGCGGTACCGTATGTCGAAGTTGAATGGTGCCAAAGACGCAGCCCATCTTTGCTCAACAGCTGTCAGCTTTACTTTCTTGTTGAGGTACGTCAGTGGATTGTTGTCTGTGTAAACAGTGAATGTTCCACCAAGCAGGTAATCGCGGAACTTTTCGGTCACAGCCCATTTTAAGGCTAGTGTCTCCAATCTCATTGCAGAATAGTTTACATCATTCTTCTCAGCACCCCGTAAACTACGACTAGCATATGCTATCACACGCAGTTTTCCATCTTGCATCTGGCTTAGGACAGCTCCCAGCCCCTTGTCACATGCATCTGTCTCAACAATGAATGGCAGATTATAGTCGGCGAATCCTAGTACTGGTGTTGTCGTCAGTGCTGTCTTTAAAGCCTTGAATGCTGTCTCACATTTGTCAGTCCAACATTTCTCTAAGCCGTACATTTTGCTGGTTCTTCGTTTCCCTTTTCCCGCCTTGCAAGCATCGGTTACCACTCGATGTAGTGGACTCGCGATTTGCGTGAAATTAGGTACGTATCTTCGGTAGTAGGAAGCAAAGCCAAGGAATGATCGTAAGTCCTTGAGAGTTTTCGGGACAGGCCACTTCTCGGCGACTGCTATCTTGGGACGGATCCGTTGCTACTCCGTCAGCACCGATCAGGTGACCTAAGTACAGCACTTCCTTTCTAAAGAAGTTGCATTTCTTCAGCTCCAGTTTCAATCCGAACTGTCGTAACTTGGTGAATACTGCATCCAGCCTCTTCAGGTGTTCTTCGATACTCTTTGAGAAGATGACAATGTCATCTAAGTAGACTAATAATATTTCATACATCTCAGCACTGAAGGTCATTTGCATGAGGCGCTGGAACGTTGCAGCGGCATTGCATCAGCCGTATGGCATTCGGGTGAATTCATGTAGACCGAATGGTGTTGTAAATGCCGTTTTGTGCTGGTCATCTGGTTCCATCTGCACCTGGTTATACGCTGATTGTAGATCCAGTGTTGTAAAATACTGTGCACCTGTCATTGCGTCTAATGACTCCACGATTCTTGGAAGTGGATGAGCATCTTTGATTGTCTTGTTGTTAAGTGCTCTGTAATCAATGCACATTCTTAGATCTCCGTTCTTCTTTCGTACTAGTACAGTTGCACTAGCATGGTTGCTCTTACTAGGTACAATCGTTCCGTTCTCATCAGCTTCTCCATGTGTTCCTTCACCTCCTGTAGTTGTGTTGGGGGATTCTCGGTGCGGCTGAACAACAGGAATGTCGTCTGTGGTTCGTATATTGTGTTTCACTGCTGTGGTGCAACCAAGGTCGTCAGAAGAACTTGCAAACACATCTTGATGCTTCACAAAGAGTTTCCTTATTTGTATCATCTCTTCAGGTGTTCCTTGAAATCCTGACAGCTGTAGGCTTGTTAAGATGTCCTGAACATCTACTTCTGCAGTCGGTGTGACTTTGTCTTCCATTGGAGTGCTGATGGTAATTGCATTTGCTGAGACCTCCACTCTCATCTCTCGGTAAGGCGTAGCAGGTCGTAACAGCCCAATCCGTGTCCGTGGTTGCAGTTCGACATCGACGTTCGACCCATTGACAACCTTCACATAGAAATACGATCCTTCGACCAACGTATTAACTACTACCAGATTTCCTGGTATCGGTGTCGACAAAGGTTCGACCAGCATGGAGTCCATACTCCCGCGTCCTCTTGCTTTAACGTTCACGTACGAATTGGCTGGTACTCTAATTGGACAATGACCTGCTACCCTGGCAAAGCTGACTGCTTCTCTTGTTGGCCTGTAGGCCTCAGTTTTCATGCCGTTTAGCATGTTCTTCAAAACTGGCACCTTCATCAGAACATTTGTTCCCAGAAGACCATTTACTTCCTGGCTTGCAAGGTCTGTTGAGTCCTTTACTATCAGTACCCCTCTCCTCGGAACATGTATGCCGCAAACTTCCATATCTATCTCGATATATCCTGTGTAAGGTATTTCAATTCCATTTGCTGCTCTGACGACCAACCAACTCTTGGGATCCATCACATCGGCAGCCAATGTTTTCAAATGTTCTTTGAAGAAACTTTCAGTGACAGTTGTCACTTGACTGCCAGTGTCCATCAGACATACCACTGGAATGCCTCCCATCTTCACTTCTAGTGTTGGTGCATGACCAACCAGACATTCTAAGCTGTCATTGTCAGATCTTACAGAGCCAGTCACTCCCTTCTCCACCACTCGGCCCATAGTAGTGGAGCAACCTAGTTTGACGTCTGCTGACCACATCTCACCTTCACCTGTGCGTCCTTGAATGCGGAACATTCTCTTTGATGGTGACCCAGCTTTCCACAGAAGTAACAAGTCCCTATCCCCTTGCCGTCTCCAGCAGAGCGACAGTTTCTGGCCATATGTCCAGGTTTCCGACATTTGAAGCATATTCCTGCACTGCGCATCCTGCTCAATGGACCTCTCTGTGTTCCGCTAGCTAGCTGACGTAGCTCCTCTTGGTTCTTAGCCAACTCTTGCTGTTGGTGTGCAATTCCTTCGATCAGGGTTTGCTGTTTGGCCATCATCTCTGTCAGCATCTTCACCACTTGATCGCTGTGAGGTTGCTGCGGCAGAGATTGCATCGGTTTCGCGTCTACTATCTGCGAAGAAGTCCGTACTTTCTTCTTGGTTTCCGTCTCTGTGGACCACTGTATCGCTGTCTCCCTGCAGGTGATGAATGTACTCTCAGGCTCATTTGTCACCTGCTTCTTCAGTTCCCATCTCAGATATGGCTCGCGCACATTTTCAATTAGCTGATCTCTGAGCATTGTGTCTCGGTCGACCACATGATCTGGGGACGTGTTTTCCAGTCGGTCTATCAGTTGAACGAGCTGGTGAGAATACTCTGTGATGGTCTCACCCTCCATCTGTTTCCTTTCGTAGAAATGTCTTAGCAACTGGGAAGCACTTGCCCGTTCGCCAAACGTCTCACGAAGATTTTTGAAAAGGGCATCTGCATCGTTTAACTGGTCAGCAGGGCGACATCTAACTTCCCGTTGTGCTGGTCCTTCAAGGTGGGATAACAGATAGTCTGCTGCTTCTTTTCCTGTCAGACCCTGCGCACTTACCATGGCATGTGCATCCTCTATCCACTCAGTGACTGTTTCTGCTCCCGACCCCGAGAAGTTTCGGAGTCGTCGCTCACGCTGTACAACCACCGTCACTGGTGCTGAGGCACTCTCTTTTTGCTCCAGCAAATTTTTCAGTTGCTGACGCATCGTTTCTAGCTCATCGCGCACTTCTTCGATATCCTCCTGGTCCATACTCTTTAACCTGGGTGGCCAGTCGTCTTATCAAAAATTAACTTAAAATTTTGGTCCTGCCTATAATTTTTGAGTTAAAAGGTCTACCCCACTTCTGGTACCATAAATGTAGGCTGTGGGTGGTTAGCTTATGCCTAAATTAAGAATAGACCACTGTAAGGCAAATTTGAAGATAAAATTGCGTTTATTACAGTTTAACTACTAAAATTATACAAAACCAAGTCTCTCAGTCCTTGCACAATTTGCACTACTGATCTAACCGGTACCTCATCAAAGTATAAAATGTCAACCGAAAGTTCAAAATACAATCAAAAGCAAGAGCTTTAAGAACAACAATAAAAGGTGAAAGAACTATACACAATAACAAAGACGACCCAAAAGACGACTTAAAAGAAGTCTTAAAAGACGACTTAAAGAATGTCTTAAAAGACGACTGGCCACAACCAGGAGTGAGCCAGGACTTGCGTTCGCCTGTACAAATACAAACCAAACCAGTAAGCTATTTGCATATCATAGTGTCCAGTGTAAGATGACACATCAACATCTGTTAAATACCATAGTTCCAACACATTGGTGTTGTTCACAATATTGTCTGTAAAATACCTGTTATCTTATTCAGTACTAATATATAATCATACTTGTAGGTATTAATGTAATACTAGTACTCTACATGTAAAACAGCCTTAATATAATAAATTCAACAGTCAACCATGTTGTCAATTTCACATGTGCATACCCTGACTAGCCTAGCTGTCATTCCACTGTTGTTTACAAGCAAGTCTTGGACACTGCTCAACTTACATGTCTCTAGGGAATACTCAAGATCAGCCCTCTCCCAGCCACCTCCTAGAGCAATTAATCAATGTAACTTCAAAGGGAGAGAGGGCACCAGACTGATCCTGGCTTAACTGTAGGGACAGTTACATAATACCTATATACATGCACAAGTTATGCTTGCACCATGTCTATCACATCTTATAACATATTAACTATAACAGTAGCACCACTAAACAGGATCAAAACTTAACTTTCTAAAGGGATCTGTACATTTACAAGCTACTGACTGGAAGTGGTAAAAATCTCATTAAGCCCTGTTGGGCATTCTTCCCTAAGGTCCAATGACCACTTATTCCTGATCTTCCACATATTAGTAATCAAAGTCACCACTAAGTAATTATAACTGATAAAGTAAATGCCTTGACATAAACAGATGGACAATTCCCTATCATACAGTATGATACAATTATAAATTGAAAACATTGCTTAATAAGGTAGAAAACATCATTTAGGGACTTACCAAAACATAGTTGTCATTAACTGTAGAATCACGCCTGGCCCACTGGGGCAGGGCCCCTTCCACTGACCACACGTGACCCCTGTCTCTAGGGTGAAAATTTATGTTTAAACAACTGAATTATTAGTAATAAGACCAACTACCTACACTGTAAATACAACTAATTACAGGACAAATAAACATAGCAATAATAGTTCACTAACTATATTCTCTAAATTACATTACATTACCCTGGGTGCTGCCATCATGTGGTGGGTAACTAAACTACTCGAACCGACAAGTGACTATGTCACACTATGGCTATATATGGCCATTAATTATAATGTTAATTTTCTTTACTTTTGATTCCTGTAATATTTCTCAGTGCTACAATTTTCTTTAAAATATCACTGCACATTTAACTTGTATTAACACACGCGTTATATGCGCAGATGGGTGACCAGTTCTGATGTCACACTGCACAAAAATATAATAAATAGAGTTCACGACATCCAGTCAAGTCATAGTTATCAGTCGAGAACTCGAAAGTTAAAAGGGAGCCCAAGATGGCGACTCATAAATCAGACTTGTACGGGGAGCGTGAACTTTATTTACATGTTGTGAACTCATATTCACAGTAAACACAGCATTACCTTTCAAGCGGCTGCATATATAGTCATAGCTCCTATGTTAGCCCAACAATGGGCTGTTTGGAGTTGATCACCCAAGGCACGAGAGAGTAGTATCAGGAATCAGTAAATTGTTTATTCGACAAGACATGTAACATAAATTAAGAAATACAAAAACACTACAAATTTCTACAAAATGCATAAATTCACAAATATGAATGTTAATTGTGTAGGTATGAAATGATGTCGGTCTGGGAGACTGCCACTAAGAACACAATCTGGTCGCTAACATGACAGCCACCCAATAAAATTATAAATTAAACAAAAGAATTGAATTAGGGATTAAAGACAAATAACTTGAACGTATTGCATGAGTATATGTGTAAATAAAGTGCAAGAATAAGACAATTAATATATAACTTATATTATTATAATATGTGAGTTGGTATGAAGAGGAAATCAGTTAGCAAATATTTAACAGCAGTTAGTTATCATATAAGTGGCAAATATAACAATTGTTACAATTGTTATAACAATTACAGTTTATGTATCTATGATAGAATTTAAGTTGTAACCTAATAATGTCTGACATATCAGCTATAGGTCACTATTCTGATTGCTCTTTTTTTGGAGTTTTAGATCCTATCATGTTGAATCCCCCAAGAAAGCAAACAGTAGTTTATACGAGGGAGTACAAGTGAGTTATATAGGTTTACTAAAACATGATGTGGTACAAATTGTTTAATTTTTTTATAATGCCAACTGATCTTGAAATTTTACATGCTAGTTTATCAATACGATTTTTCCAATTCAGGTGTTTGTTTATTGTCAATCCTAAGAAGTTGAAGTTATCAACACATTCTATAGGTGTGTCATTTATTTCAAGTTGGAATCTGGGAATTTTTTTGCGGGTGGTAAAAAATCATATATTTTGATTTGTTAGCATTTAATGAAAGTTTATTAGCTTCCAACCATTCACTAATCTTTTGTAGCTCAACATTAATATTATTAAAGTTAGGAAGCTGCATATTCTAAGAGTCAAGTGTACTACATAAACTTGAGTCATCTGCATATAAAATGTATTCATATAAATTACTTGCATTAGTAATATCATTTATATGTATTAAAAATAGTAGAGGGCCCAGTATAGAACCTTGTGGAACACCAGTGGCAACATATCTGATTTGGTGTCATTTATTTCAACGAATTGTTTCCTGTTTGCTAAATAACTTTGAATAAAGTTATTTGACAATTTAAAAAAAAGTTATGTTATCGAAAAAACTGTAAAGTTTATCAAAAATGATTTTTTCTAAAACTTCTGAAAAAGTAGGTAGTAAGGAAATTGGCCTATATTTTGAGAAAAGTGTTTCTTTATCTTTTTTAAATATAGGAATGACTTTCGCTATTTTTAAATTATCAGGAAATGTTCCATTAACAAAAGTCTGGTTTATTATTAACTTTAGCGGTTCAACTAATGCATCTTTCATGAATTTCAATAATTTAGTAGATATGCCATCATTGCCATTACTACATTTTGCATGAAGACGATCAATAACTTTGACTATGTCCATATTGTTTATTTCATGAAATGTGAATAGAGAGTCATGTTTAGTATTTAGGTAGTCTTTGACATTTTTATTTCCAGACTTATTTACTTGATTTGCAAGTTCTGGCCCAATATTGGTAAAATATTCATTAAATTTATTCACAATAATAATTTGATCAGACATCTAATTAGCATCAGCAGTAAAATAGTCTGGGAAAGTTCTCGTGTTTTGTGATTTATTTAATATCTCATTTAATGTGGACCACGTTTTTTCTTGAATCAGTCTTACATGCATTAAGACGTGATGCATAGTATATTTGTTTGGCATATCTTATCATTTTTTTCAACATAGTGTTATAATCATGTAGTTTATTTTTTATTGATGAATAATCCTGTGATTCATGTGATATTATTAGGAGTTGTTTATAAAGGTTGTCCCGATATTTTAATGAACATATGATACCTAGAGTAATCCATTTGCATTTCTTATGTTTATGTTTGTTAAATTATTTTACAACTACAGGAAAATATTTACTTTTTAATTTATCAAAAATATTACATAAAATATCAAGATTTGCACTCGGGTTAGCATTAGGATCTTTATTTAGTTTGTTAGGAATGTCTTGCCTTATTAAGTTACTTAACATGTTTTCATAAACATGAAGTCTATGCTTTGCAACTTTTATGTATTTTGGCGGCGGTTCGTGTTGTAAAATAGGGTTGAGACATATACAATAAGGTGATCAGAAAACTTTTTTAATAGTATACCTGAAATGGAGTTTAAAGTGGAAGAAGAAAGTCTACAAAAGAAGTTATCTATTAACATTTTATTTTGATTAGAAAATCTGGTAGGTAGAGTAATTTTAGGGTAGAGGCTATGACTAGTTAAAATATCAAAAAACTCTCCCGATTACATCTTTCTCATTTACTTTTAAAAGATCAATATTATAGTCTCCAGCAATTATTAATTCACTGTTTTCAAGCGATGCTAAGATAAAAGTAAATTCGTCAATGAATTTTTTATAGTCTATATTAGTGTTTTTTGGAGGTCTGTAGACATTTCCAAGTATTACATTTTTTTAAGGCAATTGCCCTGTTATTTCAATAAATTGACATTCCCAGGAATCTGTTTCTCTATGTATATTTTTGATATTGTATTTGAATTTTTTTTTAGATAAATTATTAAACCTCCCTTGTTACTACACGTTTTGCCTTGTGAGATGTAATAATAATTACTCAAGTGAAAAAGAGATATATCATAATTTTCGCTTAACCAACTTTCTTGAATGCATATGGCACTAAATTGAAATAAAATTGTTTGCTAAATCTTTTAAAAATAAATTCAGCTCATCAAATTTTGCATTGATGCTCTTTATATTAGTGCTGAGAATAGTGAAAGAGTTTTTTATAAACCAGGAGATCACTAAGTTTTTCGTTTTCAATATATGGCGAATGATGAATTACTTTTAGATTGTCATGATCATCATTATATTCGCCCAACCTTATGATTTTACACAAGGAGTTAGCTTCAAAACCACTATAATTCACAAGAATAGTATCATCCAGTGTCGTTGAATGTTAGTGTCATAGTATAATAGTTACTATTGTTATTACTAAACAAGTGAAAGCATGTTATTGATAATCTTATCCTATACAATGGCTTAAATTGAATTTGCTTTGAAAATGAAGCTAAAGAACAATATAAATGAAAGCATGTTAGGGAAATTTTACCATGTAAAATGTTTTAAATTTCGCAATTCTGTTAAACCTCATATCAGTATGAGAATGCCTAGGATGGCACACCATAAGAAGAAGAAGAAAATATATGGTTTTAGCCATGTTCATTTGAAATGTCTCCGAGATGGGAGTGTTATTTTAACATAATTTCTGCATTAGACAATGGCAGAATATAACGTGGTTAAAGGCAGATTTAGATGCATTGTAGAATGAGAACATGTGTGCAGTCAAATCAAATAATAATAATAAATTATATAATAATAATAATAATAAATTACATAAACATACACACAGCGTGCATATGCGGTGTACATTTCTATACAGCATAGTTCATCTGAACTATTTATACAGAGTTATGCAGAGAGTAATAATTATGATTTGGTACGTAATTCTCACTGTACAAACTTCTTACATGAATATTTTTCATATATCATATTCCAATTAAATTACATATAAATAAGTGTTGCACACATATACGAAAAAAAAATAAAAATATTATTTAGTACATCCTTCTTGCTGTATATTACTTCATTACATGCATATATGTAGTGACCCTTTTCATATGCACCAATGGCCATTAACATGCAGCGTAAAATGGTACTTGCGTACCCTTCGAAGTTGCTGAACAGTGTTATACAGAAATCGTTATACAGTATCTACTTCAAAGTGAACACGGCAGCGGAAGCAACAATACGCCATCCCTCGTGTGTTACTAGCGAACGTCGATCAGAAATATTACTGTGGCGCACGTTTCAACGGATTCTGTCACTGGGTATTGGTCCAAGTCCGATTTTGTTGAGATAAGAGCAATCTTGTTTTGGAGATCTTTCACAAGGATCTTACCATTGTAAGACCAGATATCAGTAAGTTTGCCCTTTTTACGCAGAGTTCTAGCGTGGAAGGCGAGCTCAGAACGCCGAGCCATTAAATCCTCATTGATGAAAACACGGCAGTTGTTTCCCTTCAGTTTTCCGTGCATACTTACATAGCTGTTTATTAATTCTTTGGAAAATGTTTTTATCTGCAGTTGCGGGGTTGACAAAATGTGAGCCAGGCCACGGTTACCCTGACTTCTGTCCCCAGTTGGGAGACGCCCCAAATCGTACTCGATGTTGTAAACATTACCTCGTCCCGACCTGCTGCGAGGAACGTGCAACTCATGTGTGCCTGTGGTCAGGAGGTAGTCGGCGGTCAGGAAGAAACACAGGTAGGTAGACCGCAGCCTCTGTCAGTGACAATCACTCAGTGGTGTATGGACATTCCACATGAAATCAACCAGAAAAATGTAAAAATATTCTCGACTTCCTGTGGTTTTAATGACATTTTGGACACGTATTGGATATGTTGTGAAATTTATCTATGCAATATTTCAGACTTGTGAAATAGTAGTTAAGTATATTAGTTATAAAAAAGGCAAACATTTTGTATGTAGACGTATCTTTGGCCCTAATGGTGCCAGTGTTCTAAGGTACTGATATTGGTCTTACGATAAAGCTAAGACATAGTCCTATCCACTTATATAGATGGCAGTTGGAAACTGAAAAAGTGCTCAAGTTTGATAAGTTCAGCTTTGAACTGTATATTTCTAGAAGAATATGTGACAAAATATGCTGTTTTAATTTTCTTAATGTCTGCTCTGGTTGTGACTGCTCTGTTTAGAAGCCTTGAGCACAAAGTACTTTACCAGTTCTACATCGTGTTTACCAATTCACATGTAGATAGAGTTCATGACCTCTGTCAACTTGTAAAATACCTATGGAGAACTCGAAACGCAAAAATGGAGCTCCAGTTGGCAACTCGTAATTACAAGTTGACTGTGGTCGTAAACTCTATTTACGTGCCGTGAACTCATATTCACAGTAAGTACAAACACAGCATTATTTGACAGAATGACCCCATGTGTTTTGTAAAATGGAGTCATTTTAACCGTAACACATGTGCAGTTGACTGTCATTGTAATGTCATGCTTGTGTCACAGAGCCAGGGGAGGGGGAGCATGCAGTATTCTGCCCCCAGCCAGGACAATCGAGTGATTACACAGTCTGCTGTAATTCCAATAATAAGTCGTACTGCTGCAGCACCAAACTGTGAGTAGGCCACCGATCACTGGTGTGCACTGTGTTTACACGGTGCAATATTGTCACTGCGATGAGTTGATGCTGTCACACGTGTCCAGATTGCTGCTTGATCTCCCCGTGTAAACTCTGTGTCACCATCGCAGCAACGTTGCTTGCAAAAGAACTGAACCGATTTTGAAGCAACGTGTATATAAAACAGACATGACCTTTTCTATTAAAATGATGTAACAATTGCCTCATCATGGTGAAGATATCGGCTTGTGTAAATCCAGCTTTGTGGCTCATTCCATACCTGTCTACCCATATGGTCTAGCCGAAGACACTATGGTTTTATAAATTAAATAAAGTTAAGACTGCAAGCATCATGAGAAAGGTTTTCTGCTCATGTTAAAAATATTTGTTCATATTCACATATTTAAAATTTTATCTGTCTGACATCGAAATAATTGTACGTCAAACATGAAATCTCGCCAGACAACATTTTTGATCGGCACTGGTTTCCGGGCCTGCCAGAATTCCGTCATGCCTGGGTACAAACACTCACATATGTGCTACGCGGAATCACAGTAGTTAATGGTGAATGTGCAATATTTACATAGGTTTGGATTGGCATGTTATAAATGCGTCATTGAAATAGGGTGGTTGAAGGTGTAAGGGCACTGCCAGCAAAAAGACAATCTTGAAAGTTTAAAAACTGGTGGATCAAAAAAATTAAGTTGTCGTTGAATGGCATCGATTATGCACAGTGTACAGTTTGCGCCCATTATGTGAAGGTTGCATCTTCTGGCATATAGACTAGAGTCGGGATGTGGCAGGGGTTTCAACTTCCCATCTCCCACCTGCTGTTTTAGGGGGCGAACTTCCCACCTCCCACCATTTTTGAGAGTCTACCTCCCACCATTTTTGAGAGTCCACCTCCCACCAATCCTACCTATTTTTGAGGCCAACTTCCCACCTATTTTTAGTACCACCCTCCCATTTCCTACCACCCCCCCCCCACAGTAGTAGCACAAAGATCAATATTTGACAGCTGTTTTTTTTCTAGGGAAACAGTAAAATGCATCATAAAATTTATGGGTATTTTAAATCAGTTTATGGTTTATGTTTCTCACATAAGTTGGGATAACTTAGAAAATATATGAGTACGTACATGTATTCTGTGTAGCATAAAATAATGTTTTCAGATTGTTGTGCAATGAACCAAGAAACTGCAGTGGGGGTCGTATCACAGGGACTAGTCACCTACAAAATGTGAATTAAGGAAATGTTTATGGTTTTATGATGTCGTTATCCAAGTCATGTAATGCATTATTACAGAGTATTATGAATACACCTTACACATCTCCACTGTGTCATCACTGGAGAGATATGAATGCTGTTTATAGGTTTTGTCTTCCCACGTTTAAGGAGTCACACTGGTCTAAAAAAGGGATTAAGCAAACTTATGCCGTATCTTAAAACTACTCTTCTTGTTCTGAAAAAAATTACAGTATATTATGTTTCTAATGTGAAAAGCAGGCCACTTGTGACACAGTATTCAATTTGAATAACTGTAACCATGGTAATGAGATAATCTTAGAAATGCTTTTGTGGGAAGTCCCATGGAAAATTGAATTCATGTTATAAAAATGTTTGCTATACAAATAGTAACATGTGATTTTTACCATTGGGGCCATTCACATTGGGGCCATTCACAATTGACAACATTTACCTATACGTACAAAGCGTACTAAAGCAGGGCGGTCAAGGCCCGCATACTAATTTTTTAAATGTCTGTCACATGGGAAATATGATGACCATTATGTCATGCTATGCCACATGGTGAACTGTTATGGAACTACTATTGTTTTAAATCGTGCAGCTGTTCACCAGACGGCACTGTGATACAGTCGGAGATCTTGGAAATTCACAACATCATTTCACAAGTATCAATATGACACTATGTAGTTGTTAGAGAAACACAAAGCTTTAACATAAGTAATTGAGATAAATGTTTGTAAACACATTCTGATGATTATTGTTGATGTTCTAAATATATGGAATGTGCCATAACTTTGTCACATCGATATATTTTTAATCTGGAAAATTATCAGCATTTTTCACCACGTGGTACTGTAATAGAGTCTGACATCTTGAAAATTCACAGTTTTGTGGGAAAAGTTAATTGTTGGAGATAAATGTTTGTAAATTTAATAAAATTATTCTGATGGTTATTATTGTATGTCCTATGACCCCCCCACATGCACGAAGTCATAACGTTGTTACATCAATGTTTTTCGGTATGGAAAGTTATCAACATTTGTACAGTACTAATTCGGGTAAGGGGAGGGGGGGCATCAGAATTAGTACGCTTTTTATGGATAGGTAAATGTCAACAACTGTGAACTGCCCCTGAGTTGACATTAAAAAAGTTTTTATTTTAATGTAAACTAATGGTAAAACCACATAAATATTATTTGTTCAGCCATTCATCTTCACAACACAATTTTATGTATATTGTTTCTTAGTGTAAATAAAAAATTGGACATATGTGAATTAAATTTACCATAGGACTTCTCAGAAACCACCCCATCAGCATTTTTTAAGAATATCTGGTTACCTTCATTACGGTCATGCAAATTGCTTATTATGTCATAAGTGACATTCTTTTCACATAAACATAACACACTGGAAGTTTGGTCAAGATAAGATTGGTAGTTTTCAAGATATGATGAAAAGTTTACATAACCCATTTCCTGACCAGCCTGTCACTTTAAATGGAGGTAATATTCCGGAATAAAGTGATTGGACTGACACGTGTTTTCCATTTGCAGACTTGGAGCTATCCTGGGTGGTGTGTTTGGCAGCCTCGCACTGATTGGCATCATCATCGGCATCATCTGCTACGTGCAGGTGCACAGTGGGCGTTGGCAGTGTGTCCAAGTCCGACCAGGAAAGTGGACGATGGTGTCACGTGCTCGTGCCCAAAAACTCAACCATCTACGGCAGATGGAGTTGCAGGCAAATCGCCCAAGGACGCCGCCACGGTGCCGGCGCGTCTGCCCCTATGACAAGAAAGAGTGCGCTGTTCCCCAGGATACTGCTCAGCGGTGCTGTGGTGCGCAGTGCCCGTACGTTACCATGGTGCCCCCAGGCCCTTCGCCCTGTTCGTCTCAAGCTCCGCCTCCGTATCACGAGGCAGTCGGCAGAGACACTGCGTTCTCAAACTGTGCTTACAATAATACACCAGGGGGTGAGATGGGTTAGTGGCATTTTTAGTCCCACCCGACAGGCAGGGTGAGAAGTGTTAGTGATCATGCCACCCGAGAATGTGATATTTGCTTGAAGGATTTTTTAGGAGTTTTAGTACACGTATGTATTTGGTTCTGGCGTTTAAGTTTGAATTGGTGAACGCTGAATCACATGACTTCTTTGACACATATTTCTAACTTGTGCGAAATGTGTTGATTTATTTATTTACAGAGTAATGAAGCATGCGTTATTAAAATGCGGAGTTTGACCTATCATATAGTTATCTTGTAATAAAACGGTAAAGGTACATTCGTATATAGCGCTGTATCCAGCCCTTGGTACTGCTCAAGGTGCTTTCCACTTCACCCCCTGGCTTGATTTAACTTACTTGACTTAATCCTCTTCACCCAAGGTAGAGCATAGGGCAGAAACGACTCTTTTCCAACGCACTCTGTTGTTTGCTGCTTTATTCATTTCTTTCCAGGTGGTTCCATGTTTCTTTACTTCCTCGTCTATTAATCTCCTCCAAGTAGTTTTGGGTCTGCCTGTTTTTCTTTTCCCTTGTGGATTCCAGTCTATGGCCTGTCTCGTGACATTGTTGGTTTGTTTTCGGAGGGTGTGTCCTATCCATGTCCATTTTCTTCTTGAAATCTCTCCTGATGCTGTGTTGGTCTGTCCTCCTGATGCTGTGTTGGTCTGTCCTCCTCCAGATTTCTTTATTTGTGGTTTTATCTTGCCATTTGGTGTTCAGGATGTATCTCAGACATTTGGTAATGAATGTTTGTAACATTCGGGTTGTTGTCTTGTTACTCTCCGTGTCTCAGAGCCATGTAGCAGCACACTTTTCATGTTGGTGTTCAAGATTCTGATCTTGTTTCGTGTTGAGAAAGATCGTGTGTTCCACACTGTCTTTAAAATGCTGAATGCATGCTTGGCCTTTCCAATGCTGTTTTTGACATCTTCATTTGTTCCTCCTTAGTCTGTCACTACACTTCCCAGATTTGTTGTCCTCCTCTATATCTTTTCCCTTCAGCTGTACCTTAGCTTGTTGTGTACTGTTCACCTTTAGTAGTTTTGTTTTCTGTATGGACTTCTTTTGTATTTGTTTGTGTGAGCGTGATAGTAAGCAGATGTCTGCAAAATCTAGATCATCCAACTGTTTAGTGAATGTCCACTGGATGCCATTTTGGTCCTGTTTAACAGCCTCTCTTATTATCCAGTCTATCACCACAACAAAAATTAATGGTGATAGGATGCACTCCTGTCTTACACCAGTCTTTACTTCAAATGTCTCAGACAGTTTTCCATTATGGATAACTTGGCAGGTGGAGTTTTCATACATCTGCTGGATTAATGTCACAAACTTTGCTGGTATTCCATAGTGATGCATCAGCATCCAGATAACGTCTCTGTCTACTCTATCAAAAGCTTTCTCGAAGTCTATGAAATTAATATATATATATAGGGGTGACTGCCACTCGATTGATTGTTCTATGATTATTCTCATTGTAGCAATATTGTAGCAATATGGTCAATGCATGATTTGTTTTTCCGAAAACCAGCATGTTTTTCACATAGCTTTTCATCCAGTGTTCCTTTCATTCTGTCCAATAGTATGCAGGTGAAGAATACTTGGTACCGATAGGATTGTGATTCCTCTCCAGTTCTTGCACATTCCCAAGTCACCTTTCTTTGGCAGTTTTACAAGGTATCCATTTTTCCACTCTGTTGGGACTTCCTCTTGTTCCCAGATCTTCAAGAATAGATGGTGCAACGTATCTGTTGTTGTTATCAGGTCTGCTTTCAGAGCCTCTGGTGGTATGCTGTCTGGCCCTGATGTCTTTCCGTCCTTTAACATCTTCAGTGCTTTACTTTTTTCAGCCTTCAAAGGTGGATTTGTGTTAACACATAATAACATTTCTGCTGTTGGTATATCTGGTCTTTCTGCTGGTGGGTCTCTGTTGAGGATTTCTTTGAAGTGTTCTTCCCATCTTGATCTTTGCTCCACTTCCTTGTTTATGGTTCTTCCTTCCTTGTCTTTCACTGGTTTTGAAAGATTTCTTCTATTCCCCACTAATGTTCTTGTTATATCATAGAGTTCCTTCATGTCTCTTCTGTTTTGTTTGTCTTTTCTTGCACTCTTCTTGACTGCTTTGTTTAGTTGCCTGTATGTTGTTTGGTGTTCTTGTTTCTCTTCTACTGTCTTGCATCGATTGACCATTTGTTTCCTTTCTTTGATCAGCACCCATGTTGCTGTTGATAGCCACACCTTATGTTTTCTCTCTCTTTTGCCTAGGACTTCTTCGCATGCTTCTCTCCAGGTTTCTTGTAGTGTGGCCCAGACAATGTCTATCTCACAGCACGGTTGAACTCGATTTTTTTTTCTCTTCACTTTAGTTTGTGAACATTGTACTGTTGTTGTAGTTTATTTCCTGAGTCTACATATTTCTTCAGCTTTATACTCACAGTTCCTAGTAGTAGGTGGTGGTCTAATGCCATATCTGCTTCTCTCTTTATTCGTGTGTCCAGAAGACTTCTCCATTTCTTGCTTATGGTTATGTGGTCGATCTGATTCTATGTTTTTCCATCTGGCTAGACCCATGTGGCTTTGTACATCATTCTGTGTGGGAAGACACTGCCATCAATAACTAAGTCGTTAAACGTACAAAAGTCTGCAAAGAGTTCTCCATTTTCGTTCATGGTTCCAAGTCCATGTTTTCCCATTATTTCTTCCCTGCCTGTGTTGTCTGAACCCCCTTTTGTATTTGTGTCTCCCATTAGGATTTTTATATCTCTCCTTGGTGTTTCATCTAGCACATTTTGTAGTCTGTAGAATTCTTCTTTTGCTTGTTCGTTTTCATCGTTTGTTGGGGCATAGCACTGGATCACGCTAACAGTCCTACCAGTTGACTTGAATCTTGCTGTAATGGTTTTTGTTGACACAGGGTTCCACTCCATGTATGCTTTCATGGCACTTTGTGTTGCCATTATTGCCACTCCGCGCGCGCGCGCGTGTGTGTGTGTGTGTATGGTCTTCATCTTCATGTCCTGAGTATATTATATGTTCTCTCATAGCAAGCTTAATTTGTCTGGCTCCGTTCCATCTGGTCTCGATGAGACCCAGCACCTGGATGTTGTATTTCATGTGCCACTTGAGCTACCTTCCCAGTCCGGACATTCCAGGTGCCTATTCTGGTGTTTCTTTTGGCAGTAAGCAGATGATCTATCAGCGGTCTGACTTCCTGAGGGCTCTCATCTGGTCGCGTCATGTTGCACTCCAGGGAGACATCTTTGGTTGTTGAGTTAGTTGACTAGTTTATCGTTTCAGTTTCTGTATCAGCTTTACCCCTGGATGGGTGATTGGCCCAGTCAGTGGGGTTTTCTGTCAGGGTTGTTATTCCCTTAGCCCTTTTACTGTGTCTGTCCCCTTGTCGTAAGACTCGGGTACAACAGGATCCACCACGAGTAGGTACAGTCGGACTTGCTCAGGAGAGGTTGTGTGTCACATCACTGAGCCATTTAGACCCCTCACCTCCTGGCAGATCTGTTCATTCCAATGCCAGCTTGACTTCGCTGGGAAGCATTCAGCCACATTGCGATTACTGCACGAAGACTATTCGTTCACATATCCGCAACTGTCTTTAGCTAGGTACTCATTTACACAGTTGAATGAACAGTGTTGGATGGACGAAATTGCCCAAGCTTTGAAACGGCAGCCAGAGGATTTGAACCCTGTTTCTCTAGATTGAGGGTCCCATGCAATAATACTAGAATAATGTTATATAATTGCTTATACACCATCATGCGTGTATATACACAGCAGTCAATGGTGTTGTTTACGCAACAACAGGAAATGTAATTGGATTTATATTACTTTTATTTAGCTCTTGGTTTTGTTTTGTATTTGCATTGTTTTGTATATTGTGAATATCATTGGTGTATAAATGTGCTCTTGATCCACATTCATTTTTGTTTGGGACAAAGAGTTCTCACTGCTGTTAATCAATGAAAATGTTGGCGAGAAAATGCCTGATTTTGTCATGCAATTTGGGAGGGATCTCATATAAGGGGCCTGGCTTAGTTTGCCATGCTACCATGTTATTTGCTAAAAAAATTCTTATCCCAAAGCCGGGGGAGGAGGCATAGCCCAGTGGCACTGCTAAATACGCCACTGGTTTGCACTATGGCTTCCTGGGGTATATTTAATTCAGCAATCACATATTACAACATTGCACACGGCTACCTGTGCATTCAACATATGATGATGATTTAGTTCACTATACTAGTGGCGAATGCCCAATGTTTTTTTTCCAGACAACTAGGAAAATAATATAGTTACATCCGGTTTGCCAAAAGTATTGCAGAATAGATGGTCACATTTGTTCATGGAATGAAATGTTGCTATTTTAACATCAATATTTAATGGAAACGTTAACTGTTCAAAAACAGTTATAGTACTATATGAGTAACTTGTTTCAAAAACAGTCATAACGTGGTCTTGGAAAGAAGAAAATCAAACCATTCACAAAAACATTTACTTTGGTTGTTTTTTTACAACAATTTATTATGGTTTAGTCTCTTGATATACAAATATTGTTACATGGGAATGTCAGCTATTACTTCAGAACACTTGTTGGCATATATAGGAAGGTTTTTTGTAAATGTCGGTACCTACAAACTGTTTTTAATATAACTACATTTAAGTGTGTATTCAAATTCCTATCCAAACTAGATCTTTGTAGCTTTGATTCTATGCAGATGATTATATGTTACATATCATGTTTAGTTAGGTAATTATGGTGACAACAGTTAGGCTATGAATAATCAGTATTTGATTTAGAACATAATGTAGATGGATATGCTGAGAATTTAAGTTTCAGTAAACATGTCTGGCTTATTGTTACATAGTCTCTAAGTAGACGTTTATTGTTCTATTTATGTTTAAACACAGTCGTACCAATAGAACAACACAACCAACCATAACAATGGAATTATGCAGAACTATGTGCCAATTTTCATTAAAAAAGTCCATATTTTATTGTTTTAATAAATTTTTAATTGATAACATGTTGCCAAATTGGTTACTGCATGTTTTATTAACTTGTTCAGACGATCGTTGTTGTTATTTTATCTTTGGTTGTTGTAAACAGGTAATAATAATTTACTATCATTCCAGTTATGTGGTGGGTGAACATATGCATGTCTGCCTTCTCAGTATACTTTCAGTCCCAGTGGAAGGACTTTCGTTGTCTTTTAAAATGAAATGGTTGTTTGTAAAATAAATAATATTTTTTTTATTGAGTGCTTGTTCGTTGTCATTGCATCTGCAATAAATTTTTCTGTTTGCCTCCGCCGCATCCTCATTGAATTATTGTCTGGAAAGCTCTCTTGATTACATCTTGATTATGATAATAGTGTCACATAGCATCTCCAATAAGATTATATATAAATACAAATAAAATGCAATTTTGGATAGTTTATTATATTTAAATTATTTTATATTTGGTAAAGCTGTAATAAAATAATGAATTGAGTCACAATTTGGATACCATTAGGTGGGGTGTGAGTTGACAGTTTATTTAAGTTGGAATCCAATTATAAACACCATTATCGTGATCATTGTTCTAACCACAGCATCTGAGGCAGAACTTCAAGAACTCATGAATAGATGGAACACAATGTTCAATAAAAGTTCATCTAATGTTGAACCTGCAGAAAACTGAAGTACGCATGATTGGAAGAGTGCATGCACCGCTATTTAAACATCGGTGAATATCATCTAAGGCAAATTACATTCTTCAAATACCTAGGCAGCAGCATCAATGGACAGGGAACTATGGAAGAAGAGGTTAAAAACCGTATAGAAAAACAAATAGTTAAGTGCCTAAGAAAGCCGTACTGATCAGACACAAAACCATTTTAAGGCCTATTTAATGTTGTCTTTGGAAGTTAATGTTGGACCTTGACAAAGAAACTAGTCAGTAGAATCACTGCAGCAGACCTGTAAGCCATGTGAATGATACAGGGTGACACCAAATGATACAGGGTGACACCAAATGGGAGAGAGAGTGAAATGATCATCTCTACAGGGAGAACAAGATCACCCCAATCGTAGAGGTGAACAAAATGAATAAATAGGCACATGGTATGGTGTGATGAGAACAATGTGATGGTACAGACTTGCTGTGGGGGGGTCCTTTCTGAGTGTGTGAAAGAAAAAACCCCATACCTTAGCATTTATTCAACTATGTTTGAATATAAGCTTGTTGTTGATGACGGCATACAAACATACGTACAAAAACATACAGTGTATGATGACAAGCAAGAATTACTGCATACAAAGACATGCCAAAAATAATACAACAAGTGTAACACAGAGATCGTTCTAGAGGAGATGTGATTTTGACTGACTGCATTGTTTGCACGATACTTAATTTTTACTTTTGTGTTCACAGTGATCATTGTATTTACTGTATAGTAATATGATTTTTTATAATTAGATTAAAGTTATCACAGACAACACATTTCCTCAGTGCTTGGCCTGTACATGTCCAATAGAGACATTACTAATAACACCTGGCAGCATTGGAACACACCTGACAAAACTCTGTATATCATATTTATGGTATCTGACAAAACGTTTCTTAATTTTCTTTGAGGCATACATAACAATTTCTTAGATATTATGGTAGAGTCGGTTAGAACTGATACTAATGAGTCTAATATTATACAACGTTTGTCCTATTACAATTTTTGCAACTTTACTAAAACATGTGAAGCCAATAAAAATAATTTTGGCCTATTTAGTTCTAACATTCAATCTATAAATGCCAAATTAAGTTAACGTTAAATATTTATTGAAGAACTAAAATGTATAAACTTTAAGTTCAGCATTATTTGCTTACAAGAATGCTGGATAGCAGACAATTATGACTTATCACAGATTCAACTAAATGGATATAACTGAATCATCTAAGTTAAAACATTTAGCAGCAAAGGCGGTTTAATAGTGTATGTTGATAACAAATTTGATTATAAAATAGAGATGGAATTAAATATAATGATATATACATTGGGAGGGGCAAATTATACAAATAATAGGAGGTGCCTTATCAAAACAAGTAGTTATTCGAAATATCTACAGACCCCCTAAAACACTGGCAGAAAATATTACAGATTTTGTAAATGGGTTGACACCTATCTTAGAGCATTTTAATCAACATACACATGATTTTATATTTGCTGGTGATTATAACATCAACTTACATAAAATAAATGAAATGAAACTCATCAAGATTTTCTAGAATTGTTAATGCCTTGTAGTTTATATCCTCATATAACCATACAAACAAGATTTACAAAAAACAAATGGAACACTAATTGATAATTTTTTCTATAAACTGACAGTGCCTAACTTAATCAACGTAGCAGGGGTATTAATAAAAAAATCTTGGATCGCCAGCCATACTTTCTGATCATAAACAAAGCAAAATGTATTGCATATACCCCAAAATTTATTCAACGAAAAAGGAAAACACTGACAATATTGCAAAAAAGTAAAAAAAAATCATAAAAGCAAAATTATAATTATAGCATTATACACAAAGAAATTATGCATTCTATAAATAAACACATGCCTATTGAAACTGTTTAAAATAATAAATATAAGTAAAAAAAAATCACTTAGATAATGCTAGGCATTTAACGTCGATTAAATACATGATTTATAAACAAATTAAACATGCTTTACCAGATTCATCCAAATACATATTCACCAAAAATAAATTATATATTTATAATAAGATTCTAAGAAGAAGTATTCATTTAGTGAAACAAATATATTTCAAAGTCCTCTTCCAATATAAAAAAAACTTGGACAGTAATTAATGAAATTCTTGCAAGAAAAACAAAATAAAGACATTCAAAAGATCCTTCAAAAAGATGTCAAAATTACTGATGAACATGAAATTGCTAATTCGTTTAATAAATTTTTCATAAATATGGGGCCATCAATTAAAGAAAACATAACGCAAACTACAACTAAAGATTATACACATTATTTCAAGAAAAACGATACAAATATAAATTTACGTTTTATAAAGTAGATGATGCAACTGTTCAACAAATAATAGACAGCTTACATTAAAAAATAGCTGTGGATTTGACGGTATATCAACAAAGTTACTTAAAGAACTTGGACCAATCTTAGTCAAATCACAAACTTTATTAATAAAACAAAATACTAAGGACAAGGACATTTCCATATAAACTTGAAATAGCTAAAGTTGTTCCCATATATAAAAAAGAGGACAAGACACAATTCACTAACTACAGACCTATCTCACTTCTGCCAGCCATATCCAAGTTTATAGAAAACGTCATTTTGAATCAGTTATCATTGTTTCTAAAACAACTTGTTTTATTATCACCAATATGGTTTTCGAAATGCACACTCCACTGAATTTGCTGTTCTCGAATTAGTAAATAGAATAATTAAAATTCCAGTCAATATATTCGTAGACCCCTCTAAAGCATTTGACCCGTTAGATCACAACATTATCCTGGGAAAATTAAAACACTATTTGTTGGAAGGAGTAACTTTGGCCTAGTTCAAAGATTACCTGATAAATCGAAAACAGTATGTTGAATTTAATGATGTAATATCTGAAACATTAGATATAACTACTACAGGAGTCCCACACGTTTCCATTTAGGACCTTTACTGTTCATTATATACATATATATAAACAACTTTCAACAAGCTAATAAGCACTTTCATTTAATTGCTTATGCAGATGATACCAACCTTTTCAGTACCCTAAACTTTCATAACAATTCTAAAGCAACAACTGTCGCTTAATGTAAACAAAACTAAATACCTATTTTTTGCAATGCCCAACAAAATGATACAGATCCCTGTAATAAGGCTTGATGGTATAAGTATTGAAAAGGTTAGTGCATTTAACTTTTTGGACATAACAACAGATGAACAACTTAATTGGAATAAACATATACAACATATTTCAAACAAGTTTTAAAATAATCGGAATACTAAACAAATTGAAGCATACGCTACCAATAAATACATTAATAATGCCTCACCTAAGTTACTGCTTAACAGTATGGGGATACCAAAGTGACAAAACAAAAATAATTACAAAAGAAAGTTGTTAGAATGATGTCTCAGCAAATATAACGCACATACTGATCCACTATACAAAAGTCTTGACATTCTGAAAGTGGAAGACTAGTTAAAATACAGAAGCAGAAACTGTACCATTAATATATGCATAACAAACTACCAGCATATCTTCAAATGTACCATTCTACCCACAAACATATATACATCACTCTTGTACAGGAAGTAGAAGTCAGAAAAAAATTGTCAGTGCAAGACATGAATTTGCCTAAAAAATATTACATGCAACAAGAAAATATGTTTAGTATAATTTGAACAACCTTGCATGCTATGTGTATTTATCTTTTGCATGATTTCCTTGGGTGTGCTATTTATTGTGTGAGGTATTCGCACAATAAATAGCACACCCAATGAAATCATGCAAAAGATAAATACACATAGCATGCAAGGTTGTTCAAATTATACTAAACATATTTTCTTCAAACATATAAAGATAACTGTTTGATACAAAACTGCTAAATATGTTACAATAAAGAAAAATGCCTATTATTTTTTCATATTCACATGCATCTGAATGAAGTATATGGACACATGCCACACACTTCACACACATACTGCGTTGATTAATTTATATTCGATTTATAATTAGTTTTTTATGTTTTATTTTGATTTTGATGTTACATAATTATTTTGACAAAAAGGTGGCTCCCATGTTAGTGACACGTGTTTGTCATAATGGGAGGAATCTCCCTGACCTTTATGTTTGTGATCTGTATTAATTATTTCAACTTGCACAAATGGTCAAAATAAATATGTCTGTCTGTCTGTCTGTCTGTCCTCTACATTGGAAAAGCATCCCTGAGATTTCTCTTGATCAACGTCTGCCATATCGTCTCCTCACGCTCTATATAGGTCACCTGTGAAAGTTTCTGGCTAATAAGATAGGATGGATTATAATTGATTGAAAGGGTGGGAACCTTCTTTTAGGGGGGGGGGGGGCTATGTACGAGGTGTACCACTTGTACCATGGTTCCAGCACTGGCAGAGACGTATACGGCATACGCTCTGACAGCGACACATTTGGCACCTCTCACAAGTTCACCCACGTCAGATTAGCTTAATCAAGTTGTTGGATCACATAACGAACAACGAAGTTCTACCTCGTTCTGGAATGCCCAGTGTTGAATCGATACTACTTCGGAAGCAACTGACCTGGATCAGATATGTAGTTCGCATGGATGATGATAGGCCTAGGATGATGACAGAATGCTGCAAGCAATCATGTACGGCGAACTCACTGGGGTAATTAGGCGGGGGCGATAGGGCAGTTGCCACAAGCGGCACTTTGGGAGAACACTGACTGGTAAACTTTGGACAGTGTTTCCGTACGGTCACATAGCTCAAGCAGCTGGTGGCCTTTTGCGCACTTGACGTCGGATTTGGCTAAACGAAAATGACCTAACATTTTCGTTGAAAAGCATGCAGAATACACGCGCAATTGCTGTTCTCTTCATACACATTTAAACGTTGTAGATCACATGAATTCTCAACATCGCGACAACAATCGGGGTTTTTGTTCTCTTTTGCGAGGAGGAGCGCAAATACGTCGTTGAAGAGGAAAGATGAAGACCACGGCGTTCTGCGAGGAAGCTGCGGCGGAGAAGTAATTTGACTTGCTCTAGCTCCGACAGCTGGATAGACTTTGCAAAGTCCGGGTGTGCAAATTCGTGGGCAGAGGTGCAGGCAGATGATTTTCATTTCGTGTGTAGGGGGTGTATGACAGTGAAATATCTGCAGGAGCAGGTAAATGAGTTAAGGCATATGATTTTGATGACGGAGCAGGGTGAGAAAGAACAGAGCAGTGCCAGAGGTGGTGAGACCGAGGAGAGCAGAGGCGCTGAGAACGAGGAGAGCAGAGGCGGTGAAAACGAGGAGAACAGAGGTGGTGAGAACAAGGATAGCAGTGACAATGTGAGGGAGAAAGCTGGTAAGAAGAAGAAAGATGGAAAAAGGAAGAATGTGCAACAAAAGGAAGATAAACAAGTGAATGAAGAGGGATTGTCAGGTGACAGGATGGTCGAGGATAACAAGAGCAGAGAAAAGGAGAAGACTGTGGATCAGAAGAAGAAAGATGACAGGAGGCAGAGTATGCAACAAAAGAGAGGTAAGCGGGTGAGTGGAGAGGGATTGTAGGTGGAAAGACAGTAAAGGTTGATGATAGAAGAGAAAGGGGGCATAGTGTGTGACAGGAAAGGAGCTTTGCTGATGTAGTATCAAAAGGGAAGGCGAGGAAAGCCCGAGTATTTATGGGGGATTCCATCATTAGGAATGTGGATAAAATTGTAAACAAAGGAGATGACATAACAGTATGCCTACCAGGGACAAAAATAGAGGATATAGCAGAGAAGGCAGGACAAGTCATGGGTGGTGACACGGGAGGTGCTGTTCTTGTGCATATGGGAACGAACAATGCCGAGAAGGAGGGAACGTCAGCCATCATTGGTAAGTACAGGAGGTTGATCAAGACACTTAAAGAGGCACGAGTTGGACAGATTGATCAACACACAAGTACAGAAGGTATGTATGGAGGAGGGAGTAGGCTTCGTAGACATGTGGTTAAACTTTGTGGGAAGAGATGACTTTTTCATGAGAGATGGACTTCATCTGACAGGGAAGGGTGCTGCAGTTCTTGGGTGTGAGTTTGTCAGAGTTGTTGACGAGGGCACAGGTACCATAAATTATTTAAACTAGATGCGCAGGGGTAACTGACAGATAAAACACAAAGGAGTACTACTACAAATACACATCCAAATAAATGTTCACCAATAATTTCATAAAATGAACTTAAATGTGTATGCTTAAATGCCAGGAGCATAGTAAATAAAAAAGTGTGTTAGACATTATGGTAGCAGATATTGATCCTCATGTAATAGGCATCACATAATTATGGGCAAATAAAGATATAGTAGATGCTGAGTTAGCACTGACAGGCTATGCAATGTTTAGGAAGGATAGACAAGAAAGAAGGGGAGGTGGAGTAATTTTATATATTAAAGAATCTATCCAAGCATATGAAATAACACTGAAAAGTAAAGCAGATTGTGAGGAAGCAATTTGGTGTAACATAGTTAACAGGAACTCAACATTAACAATAGGAGTAGTTTATCGTAGTCCTAACATAGGACAAGAGGAATATGTAAAATTACAAAAGGCGATAAGGGAGGTGAGCAAGGGGGAATGTGTTATAATGGGTGATTTTAACCATGGCCGTATACAATGGGAGTCATTAGAGAGTTCTGGAGGTGACGACCATCAGTTTTTACTTCTAACACAGGATTATTTCCTTACTCATCATGTCTTGGAACTAACGAGAGGTAGGAATGTGCTAGATTTAATTTTGTCTTCTCAAAATGAATTAGTTGACACTGTTAAAGTACACAAACTTTTGGGTTCATGTGACCATAACCAAATACATTTTAATATAAAAGTAAAAACAGGGAATACATATCAGTATTAGGCCCTATGCTGTTTTTAATATATATATAAATGATTTGGAAGATGAAATATTTAGCAAAGTACTGAAATTTGCAGATGACACAGAAGTATTCAGAAAGGTTACTAATGATACAGATAAACAAAGTTTACAGGATGATCTAGATAAATTAGTTAAATGGTCAGACAAATAGCAAATGTTATTCAATTTTGGGAATTGTAAATGCATACACATAGGACATGGAAACATGAACGAAGAATATAAAATGGGGGATGCTGTACTAGGTAGAACCACACAAAAACGACTTAGGTGTAACATATAGTGCTGAAATGAAAGTTTCAGAGCAATTTGGGATTGCTGCTTCGAAAGGAAATCAAATTCTAGGGCTAATTAGGAGAACTCTCACATATAGAGAGAAACAGCTAATTGTACCTCTGTGCAAAGCAATAGTTAGACCACATTTGGAATATTGTATACAAGCATGGAGGCCGTATCGTAAGAAGGACATAGACAAGCTAGAAAGAATACAAAGAAGAGCAACTAAAATGATTCCAGAATTGAGAGACCTTAGTTACGAAAGTCGCTTATTACAATGTGGTTTGACAACACTAGAGACCAGGAGACTAAGAGGAGACCAAATAGAAGTGTTTAAAATAGTGAACGGTTATGAGGATGTTGATAGGAATATGTTCTTCAAACTTAAAGAAGGCAGTAGAACCAGAGGAAACAAAGCAGCATTAGTTAAGGAGCAGTGTAGGTTGGACATGAGAAAGTACTCTTTCTCACAGAGGGTGATAAATGAATGGAACACACTGCCAAATGATTGTGTTAATGTTAGTAGTGTGAATATGTTTAAAAATAGAATTGACAGATATATGATAACAGCGGGCTACACAAAGATGACCTTAAATATTGTTAAATCTAAATGGCATGTTATGTGTGAAACAAAAAGCGGGGGACCTCAGATAGAAAGCAACCATTTGGAGGCCTTGAGCTGAGACAGTTTGGGAAAACCTGTCGTAGTAAACCTGTTTTAGCTTTTTTGTAATAAATGTTTCCTACTTTTTTTCGATGGAAGACATAATGTTTTGAAGAATTTAGGAGAAATGACCGAAATCTCAAAATTGTTGAACACATTCTGAGTAAACCACTGGCGTGATATTCTTTAGTTGCACGTGGTTAGTTATTATTATTATTATATTATTTCTTTTAGGTGCACAGCCCCAAAACAATTAGTTTTTCGCGTTAAGCTTTTAATTTTTAGTTACCAAAAGGGACACTTTCTCCGAATTCTTACATAGCAAACAATTGTGAATGGAATAAATGTTTTTAATGGAGTATGAAATGGTGGGTGGCAATATATCGGTAATACGACTTCTACATGATTGAGTGATACACACACGTTCGCACTCACACACTCACATCCATATTTCAATGAAACTTGCTGTATTTATTAATTGTTCAAATCGTCCTGTGCCATCAAGATTTAATACGAATCGTGCAATATTTATTATTCCTGAGAAAGCGCTGTGCCATAAAGAGTTAACAAGATTTAACAAGATTGCAATCTAAAGCAAAACACCCATATGAAAAGTGGACAAGGAAGCCATTTGCTTATCAACAGTCCAACAATTTTTCATCCACGTGTAACCCGCCGTACTGAGACATTTGTCAATTTAGTTTTTTTTAAACATATTCACGCTGCTAGCATTTACAGTACCGGTTATAAACCAATACGCTAGGCTTCGCATGTGAACCAACGCGTTCACACGTCTTGGTTAAATACATTTGTGTTTTCAATTATTGTCAGGACAGACCTCGCTGGCTGAGCCATCGGTGCGAGCCGCCAGTGCGTTGTTACAGTTGTAACAACTTTCCCCAAACACGATTTGAACGCACGTGGACGATAATAAATCCTGAATTTCAGTTTAACTTCTACTTGGTATAACCTCTTATACTAAATAGTTTATGTTTTAAGTTTCATTCACGAAAAATGAAAAGTGGCTGAGTGAGATGATATGATGTGAGCCTAGCAAACAAGTTTTAGGTGGTTAAAAACTGGGGTTACAGGGTTATCTTAATATGTGTTTTTATGACAAAAAAAAGATATTCACTGTTATATCGGGTGGGGGAAAGGTTTAGTCAGGAAATCAATATTGTGTAACGGTAGCAAAACTCCAAATTTATTTGATTAAAGGGTCATTGGGGAGCGGTGGTCTAATGGTTAGAGCACCCGCCTGTCGATCGAGAGTACGGTGGTTCGATTCCACCTCCGCCGTTTCGAACCTTGGACAATTTCGTTCACTCCACTTTGCCCGAGTCTTTCGGAAGAGACACTAAAAGCCGTTGGTCCAAACTCCTGCGTTAGCTCAAGATTGGGCAGTTTGGAGTATAACTACTTGAGACTTGAGACAATATTATCTCAATATGTGTTTTATGAAAACAAAATGCATTCACGAATTTATATGGGTGGAAGAATGGCTTAGCCAGGAAATCAATACTTGCATCCAAAAAAAAGTGTAAAGTGGTTCAAAATGATCAGGCCTAATGTCAATGGATGTAACAGTAGCAAAAAATAATATAATTTGATAAATAAGTGACAGTGCTATTTTAATGCGTATCTGTATGACAAAACGGAACTTGCGACTTTACAGTGTGGGGACTGTCGTTGTGTTCGCACATTCACTGTCAGAATGTTCGTGCTGTATGGCAACACCAACTGTAACCAACTGAACTTTCTCGGGAATTGGGGAACAATGTCTGATTCTAATTAGCCACATTCAATTAGTCAGCCTTTCTCACAGAACATCACGCCAAGCCGAGGTCTCCCTTGTCGATTCTTATAACTGTATTAATTGTAATTATTCGCAATTAATTAATTACCAACATTGCCAAATTAATTAGAAATGCTTGCACAATAGGGAGACGTACCAGAGGCAACTAGTGAGTCATCGTGTTGATCCCTTGGGCTGAGACAGCCCAGATATAAGGCTGTACAGTCATTCCATAACATTTGCTTTGCGTCGGTTGAAAAAGTTGTACCACATCGTGCTGCTTAGTTCTCCCAGACGGAACTGATTTACTTCTCTCAGAAGGTATGAGCATGGTTCAAGGATACGGTTTTTCAGGGGGCATATGCACAGCCCATTCGTGGGTTGACGTAGGAATTGTCGACGTTTTTGGGCGCAGTGGATCAGCGGTTAAATCGCCGGACTGTCAAACGAGAGGACCGGGGTTCCGGTCCACCATGCTGCCGTTACGAAATTTCGTTCACTCTATTTTGTCTGTGTTTAGGATGAGATGCTAAAATTCTTTGGTCCCTTCTATCTGGTGTCTATGCTAGGGGAAGTACAATATAAATATGTCATCTATCGTGGCCGCACAAACTGTAACACGCACTGCGTCAATTGTGTGTAGGACGGGCGCTGAATTAGCTGCTGCCAAAACTAGCTCTGATAATGGAGCAAAGTACGCGCCATGTGGATACAGGCGCTACATAAGAGGTCATCATTGTCAGTATTGACAGGCCTACTTGCACGTGTGTTGCTCAAATGCTTTATGTTTACTAAATAATATCTATGCTTGTATTTCACTTTGTATTATTGTCTTCTGTTGCAGGAATGGCAGCTTTGTGGACTGCAGCGAAGATGCTGTTGATGATTGCCATACTGCAGGCATCAGCAGGTGAGAGCGTACACTCGACTGTTGGCCGTCCATCGCAGGCACCGAACGAGACACATATGGAGAAATCAACGACCGATTACAGTGGATTTGGGGGCGTGACCAGCGATGAAGACAACACAAATGTGACATTCGTTGACAACTTTGGCAAGCAAGAATTGATGTTGAACGAAAACATCGACATGTTAGTGATGCTAATCCAGGCGCTGAGAAGAGACACTAGCAAAGATACCAACGAAATAGTCCGCACGAACAAACAAAAGCGATAATCTGGAGGCCTGCATATTAGCCGGAACCAGCCCGGAATAAACCCTGAGCCAGATAGAATGGCTGGATGGAATAGCTGATGTTTCTCACGTATATTTCATAATTTAATGTAGTAATGTCACATACAGGTAATAATTTAATGTCGTAATATCACGTACAGTTAATAATTTAATGTCGTAATGTCACATACAGGTAATAATTTAATGTAGTAATGTCACATACAGGTAATAATTTAATGTCGTACAGTTAATACTTTAATGTAATGTCACATACAGGTAATAATTTAATGTCGTAATATCACGTACAGTTAATAATTTAATGTCGTAATGTCAACAGTCCCAAGTATCATGTGAATGCAGCTATATACCTACATATACGTGTCATGCATGTACATAATAATATTGTTGTTATGAGCTATAATAAAAAAAATATGTACGAACTATTTTCGGTGCGTCTTACTGGTTACTACATGACAATACAACTGACAGTTAGTGCACATGTTTCTAGCTACCTGTACTGAAGATCACGGACGACACAAAAGTATTCAGAAGGGTTAAACGAGATGGCGATAAACAACTGTTACCAGACGATATAGACAACTTGGTCAAATGGTCGATATTATTAACTTTTGGGAAATAGAAATGTATACACATAGGACATGGGAACATGGATGAAGAATATAAAATGTGGGATACTATATAATATAAGTAGGACCACAAAAAATGACAATTGGTTTGGCAGAGGCCATTTTTTTCATATTCCCCAATACCTTTCACACTTAATTCCGATAACATGTAGTCTAAAGATTTTAATTTTGAAGTTTCATTGTTTAAATCCAAAAACTCGCTACGTAGCCGCCAGTGCTACTGTTACGCCAGGCACCAATTTGAACACCCGAAAGATATAAAATAAAAAGTTTGAATTGAATTATATTACTGTTATTGGACAGGTATCATGTTCCTTTTCATGTCATATCAGAAAACAATGTTGGAAACACTTATAAATCCATAAAATTTCAAGAAAACCCAACTGCAACAGTATCTGAAGCAAAGCTCGGTATGTTTTATCTAGCCGTTAGCGGATTGAAACACAAAAACACCAGGACAAATAGCAAACAACAAACAATCATCACCTGTTCAAAGAAGAAAATCGTTACTATGACAACACAGTAAGTAGTCTAATACCTCCAAACGAATGTAAAGCACAAGTAAACCTTCATGACAGTTGTTGGGTATTTTAATAAATATATTTAATAATAAAAACAGGACACCGCAACACTGAATTTAATAGTATTTTTAAAACGTACCAGTTGGTTATAAATATCCATACTTCTTAACATTTGTGAAAATACATGATTTGATTATAAATTCAAACATGTTAGTTTTACGACATATATGGAGACTGCTTTACTGCAATTATAGTCAGACCAACAAATCTTCACCTCTAAATGTGAAATATGACATTTTTCACCAGATGATTTATCGCTCTGTTAATGTCTTGTTTTATTTAACTGAACATAACTTACCTTTAACTTCTGATGGTAAATATACTACAGTAATAAAGATTAAAACATGGAGTATAACAATTTAATTTAATTTAATTTAATTTAGGTGTATTTGAGATCGAAACATTAAGAGAATCTGGGCATTTTAATTACACAAAACCTCCCAACTAGATGCGTGTCAGTTAACCAATGAAAACCGTTGTACATCTAACAACTGGCGACCTGCTCAACTATTTGTGTCGCTGCTGTGTCAAAGACAGAAGACCAAGAGCATGGCGTTCTGTCGTCCTCTAGATAGCGTGAGCATCTGTGAAGAACTTGTCCGGGTCATCAAGCTCTTCAAAAAGTCCTGCAGACAAGATTCTTACATAATAAACAATTGTGAACGGAATTTAAATATTATTGAATGGTGTATAACATAGTGGGTGGCAATATATCTGTGATGCGACTTCTGCTTGATTGAGTGATACACACACGTTCGCACTCACGCACTCACATCCACATTTCAATGAAACTTGCTGTATTCATTAATTGTTCAAATCGCGCTGTGCCATCAAGATTTAAAACGATTTTAATACGAATCGTGCAATATTTATTATTCCTCAAATAGTACTGTGCCATAAAGAGTTAACAATGTTTTAACAAGATTGCAATCTAAAGCAAAACACAGAGATGACAAGTGGACAAGAAAGCCATTGGCCTATCGAGAGTCCAACAATTTGTCATCCACGTATAACCTGCCCTACTGATACATTTGTCAATTTAGTTTTTTAAACATTCACGCTGCTAGCATTTACAGTACCGATTATAAACCAACACGCTAGGCTTCACATGTGAACCAAAGAGTTTACACGTCTTGGTTAAATAAATTTGTGTTTTCAATTATTGACACGATTTGAACGCACGTGGACGACAATAAATCCTGAATTTCAGTTTAACTTCCAATTGGCGTAACCCCTTATACTATATAGTATGCATTTCACGTTTCATTCACGTATCATGAAACGTGGCTGAGTGAGATGATATTATGTGAGCCTAGCAAAAAAAAAAGTTTTAGGTGGTTAAAAACTAGGATTACAGGGGTAATAATATATGTTTTTATGACAAAAAAGGGTATTCACGATTTTATCGGGTGGGGGAAAGGTTTAGTCAGGAAATCAATACTTGCATCCACAGAAAAGTGTAACGTGGTTCAAAATGACCAGGCATACTGTCAATGGATGTAACAGTAGCAAAAAATAATATAATTTGATTAATATGTGAGAGTTCTATCTTAATGCGTATCTGTATGACAAAAAGGCACTTGCGATCTTACAGTGTGGGGACTGTCGTTCTGTTCGAACATTCACTGTCAGAATGTTCGTGCTGTATGACAATAAACTGCACCAACTGAACTTTCTCGGGAATTGGGGAACAATGTCTAATTCTAATTAACCACATTCAATTAGTCAACTTTTCTCAGAACATCACGCCAAGCCGAGGTCTCCCTTATTGATTCATATAACTGTATTAATTGTAATATTCGTAATTAATTAATTACGAACATTGCCAAATTAATTAGAAATGTTTCCACAATAGGGACACGTACCAGAGGCAACTAGTGAGTCTTCGTGTTGATCCCTTGGGCTGAGGCAACACAGATATAAGGCTGGACAGTCATTCCATAACATTTTCTTTGCGTCGGTTGAAAAAGTGGTACCAAATCGTGCTGCTTAGTTCTCCCAGACGGAACCGATTTACTTCTCTCAGAAGGTAGGTGCCAGGGTTGACTGAATTACTTTAATTTTGTACTTGAGTAAAAGTAAAAGTAATTCACCTAAAAACTACTAAAGTAAAAGTAAAATTACTTTGTAAAAAAACTACTTTTCAAAAGCACTTGAAGTAAAAGTAGAAGTAAAAGTATAACACTTAGAAATAACAACAAAATCATGAGTAATATTATATAAATTATACAACTTGCATCTGACAACTAACTGACCTATAACAGTGTGCTCCCCAGACAGCCTTAGCTGGTCAATCGGTCTGCCACCATTGAACACGGTGCTTACTTGGATGCTTGGACAATTACATTATCTTTAATGAGCGCTCACAACATCAAATAATTTCAGATTGATTGTACAACAGGATATGTATACGCAGGTGTGATTGTATCTGAGTAGGTAGAGGGTCAGTCCAGTATTAGTAGTAGACTCTCAGGGAAACTGGTCAGAGGCAATACAACCTAGCACTGCCCATAGTAAAATTAACAAAGACGATGCCTAGCTGATGAAGCCATCTGGCTTGTGAACCCCACCTTCTCATGTCTTCCCAGACATGTCTTATCACCTCACACAAACATTGAAACAACAAGCTTTAGCAGCTAGCTGTGTTGGTTACCTGGTACCAGCTGTGGCTAGAATTGATCATAAAACAGACCAGTGCAACAGAGGAATGCTGTTGCTAATTGCAATTAAAAGATGCTGCCAAATGGCAGATTATCAATTCTTTACTGTTTAGTTCTGTCGAGTAATTATTATTATGAATTTATTAAACATCTCAATATGAATTTTATTCGTGAAAGTAAAATGCTGTTTAATGCTGACGTAAGCCGTTAAAGCCGTTACTGACAATACCAATGGGCGAAAATCGGTTCTCGTTCTCGATCCACGATGCGCGTTCGCTCACGAATATCAGAACTGTGTCAGTGTATAGGGATTATCAATACATTGTCGAACCTGCAAATTTTTATTTTTATAATACGTATTGGAAACTTACTGATTAATAGTTTATATGGTGCAACGGAGACATTTGCATCGTGGTTTGACATGGCGTTCAAGCGTTGTGTGCTCGAAGTGACATTTCATGTCAACGGCCTTGACCTGACCTATGCCAATATTTGGTTGACTTCGTTCACTGACGTAGATATAAAACAGTGGTTGCGTCGATTTCCCGAAGAGAGGTATGCATGCAAATATGATCGCGAACTGGCATGCGATTGAATGATATTAATAGCTTTTGGCCTGGCGTTTATGAACAGTTTTTGAAATGTCGTTGACGGTGGAGCGCCACCGCCGGCAGCAGCGGTTTCGCCAAAAAAAGTAACGAAAATATATTGCGAAGAAAATAAAAGTAACGGAGTAAAAAGTCGCGTTACTTTAGATAAAACTACTTCGTTACAAGTAAAAAGTATTTAGTCAAAATTCTACTTCGTTACACGCCAATTACTTGAAATAACTACTCAAGAATTGTAACAAAGTACTTTTACTTCGTTACATGCCGACTCTGGTAGGTGCATGGTTCAAGTTTTCAATTTTCAGGGGGTATGTGCACAGCCCACTCGTGGACTGACGTAATAATTGTGGACGTTATTGGGCGCAGTGGCTAAGCGGTTAGATCGCCGGACTCTCAAACGAGAGGACGGGAGTTCGGGTCCACCATGCTGCCGTTACGAAGTTTCGTTCACTTCATTTGTCTGTCTTTCGGAAGATACACTAAAAGCCGTTGGTCCCTTCTACCTTGTGTCTATGTCAGGGAAGTACAATATAAAAGTGTCATCTGTCGTGGCCGCACAAACTGTAACACGCACTGCGTCAATTGTGTGTAGGACGGGCGCTGAATTAGCTGCTACCAAAACTAGCTCTGATAATGGAGCAGTTAAAGCACGCACCATGTGGATACAGATGGATACAGGCAGATACAGGCTGATACAGGTGGATACAGGCGCTACATAAGAGGTCATCATTATTAGTTTTGACAGGCCTACTTGCTCGTGTGTTGCTCAAATGCTTTAGGTTTACTAAATAATATCTATGCTTGTATTTCACCATGTATTATTGTCTTCTGTTGCAGGAATGGCAGCTTTGTGGACTACAGCGAAGATGCTGCTGATGATTGCCGTACTACAGGCATCAGCGCCAGCGGATGAGAGCGTACACTCGACTGTTGGCCGTCCATCGCAGGCACCTAACGAGACACATACGGAGAACTCAACGACCGATTACAGTGGATTTGGAGGCGTGACCAGCGATGAAGACAACACAAATGTGACATTCGTTGACAACTTTAGCAAGCAAGAATTTATGTTGAACGAAAACATCGACATGTTAGTGATGCTAATCCAGGCGCTGAGAAGAGACACTAGCAAAGATACGTCCGAGATCGTCCGCACAAACAAACAAAAGCGTTACTCTGGTTGGTTCAAACGATCACGAATCTTTCGGCCAGACCTCGGCAAGCCCAGCATTCGTGCATTCGAGTGATCCCAAAGGTCCAACAACGAGAGCCAAGCTGCAGAGGTAGCACTGATGTATTCTCATGCACGACGAAGGAATACAGACACTGCAGCATTCATATAATGTTATCTTCGTGTCCTGTTGTTTGTGTGGCACGAACGGTCAAGGTTTTGAATGAATAACTTTATTTTGGCTACACATACATTTTGAGATATTTACAATATGATATGAGTCAGAGATTATAGGAATAGCAGAGCAACCAAGGAGATCCTCTAGAAACCCCGCGGGGCTTATGACGAGAACCACCCAGAAATAAATCAACATAATTATTTTGTTTCCTTAGGCTTAAGCCAAAAACATATACTACGCAACATTATTGTAATTGAAATACAATATAATGTAAACAATTGCTTAAATATGTACATACAAATTGTAATTATAACCTAACTAATTATTGCACATGAATACGTTACAATGTGAACATGAACACATTAAGTAATGCAGGAACAAATTGTTTAAATATGTACATACAAATTATACTTAGAATTTTATAAACAAATACTACACTAATAACCTAACAAATTATTTCACATGAATACGTTACAGTGTGAACATGAACACATTAAGTAATGCAGGAACCATGAATACATTAAATACTACACGAACATCAATACATTAAATACTACATGAACATCAATACATGGTTTTTTCTGCCATGTTAAAATAATGGTAGATGTAAAGTATATGTTATACAAATATAAAATTTAGTCTCAAAAATGTTGCTTAAATATCAACATACAATTTGTACTTTGAATTATATGAACAAATAATACACTAACTACACAACTGTCATGTATTCATTAAATGTGAGCATGAATACATTAATACATGATCCTGACTACATTAAATATTACATAAGCATGAAACACATGGTCTTCTCCACCATGTAAAAATAAATTTAGATATAGAGTACATTTTGTACAAATACAAAGTTGTTCTTTTTTGCAGTGTTTACTGTAAAGTCATTGATATTTAGAGAGTAACAATTCTTTCAGTTTATTTTTAAATTGGTTAATGGACACAAGCTGTTTTAATTTACTAGGTAATGCATTCCAGAATACTGGTCCTGAATAGTTTATTGTACATTTCCTGCTGTTTGTTCTTATGTTTTGGATATAATAGCTATTTTGGTTTCTTAGATTATGTTTGTGGATATTTTGTATTCTTGTAAGCATTGATGACATAGAATCTGGGAGTTTGTTATTTGCTGCTTTATACATAAAAATTCCTAGTTGATGTTTATATAGATCATCCAATTTTAATAGTTTTAACTTTGAGAATAGAGGATCAGTGTGTGCGATGTAATGAGAATTTGTGATTATCCTAATAGCTTTCTTCTGTAGTATTTGTACAATATGAATTTTCCCACAATAGAGTGCAATATTGTAAATGTGATAAGATCAATGAACAATAAATAGTTCTCATTATATACATAGGGAGAAAATGTTTTAATTTGTTAAGCATTCCCACATTCCGTGCTATTTGTTTTGATAGGTTATCAATATGTGTTGTCCAACTTAAGTGCTCATCTATAAATATCCCTAGGAATTTGGTGAATTTAACATGCTTTATTTTGTTTCCATCTACTTGTATTAAGGCACTGTTAATATTGTATTTTTTTCCTTTTGGTGTGAATATAATAAAATTTGACTTTTTGGTGTTTAAGGAAAGTTTGATGGTATGGAACCATGTTGAGATTTTTTGTATTTCTATGTTTACCTCTTCGATGAGAGTGTTGAAGCACGTATGAGCATGAAAGAGACTTGTGTCATCTGCAAACAGTATAGGATTTAGGATATCTGATACATTTTCAATATCATTTATATATAAAATAAAGAGTAATGGGCCTAATATAGATCCTTGTGGAACCCCACATGTAATATTTTGAGTCTGCTTGGTTATACGATACATACTGTCTTCTGTTATTAAGATAGCTTTTAAACCAGTTGCAGGCATTACCTCTTATACCATAGCATTGAAGTTTATTTATTAAAATGTTATGATCTATTATATCGAAAGCCTTGGAGAGATCAAGAAAAACACCTATATTATACTTTTTATGGTCCATGTTACTTGATATTTTATCAACCAAATCAATCAGTGCCATATATGTAGAATAGTTTTTCGTAAATCCGTATTGTTTTTTTGATATTATGTTGTGTTCTGCTAAAAAATTGTAAAGCCTATTGTATAGGCGTTCCAGTATTTTTGAGAGGCATGGAAGGATAGAAATAGGTCTATAATTTGAGAATAGTTCAGGGTTTTCACTTTTATACAAGGGCATAACCTTTGCTATTTTTAGTTTGCTGGGCACAATGCCAGTCATAAGTGAATTATTGAAAATGTGTGCAAGTTGATTTGCAATTTGTGGTATAATTTGTTTAATAATGTGTGGATCAACATTGTCGAATCCACTTGATTTCTTTGAATTTGCTTTTTTTACTATGTTAATTATTTCCTCAGAATTTGTAGGTGTACAGAAAAAACTTGATGCATTTTTAAAAAATAAATTGTGTTGGGTCATTACCTGTTTGTGTTAAGTTTACATTAAGGCGATGACCTATGTTGGTAAAATAATTATTGAAATGGTCCACTATTTCCCTTTTGTCTGTACAGTGGGTACCATCTAATGTAATAAATTTATCATTTATTATAGATTTATTATCTTTGGACTTTATAACTTCATTTATGGTGCTCCATGTTTTTCTGCAATCATTTTTATATAGCTCAAATTTTTCTTTAAAATATTTTTTCTTTGACTTTCTGATTACATGAGCAAGTTTGTTTTTGTAATTTTTGTAGATAATCTCATTTTCGGTAGAAGGGTTGCACTTAAATATTTTAAACAGGTGATTTTTTTGCCTACAGGATATTAATATGCCTTTCGTGAGCCTGGCGAATGGCGTTGGGTTGGAAGTTCACAAACTGTTATCGTTTTTCGTGTATATTCCATTGTCATTGATACAATAATAATATACACGTCAGCACATGAGTGTCCTATCGGCAGTAGTCACTGAGCACAGGACGTTGTGTGTCCTAGATGGTCGTGTCTGTACGTGGTATGTGTAACCAACACGACAACATTTTTAAACATCTCCTTCAAGACTGGCAGTAAACTTCAAGACGACGACAAAAAGGTGAAACTTCCGACTGAGTCAATCATAAACTGCTGACTGAGTCAATCAGAAACTGCCGACTGACTCAATAAGAAACTCCCGACTGAGTCAATCAGAAACTCCCGACTGAGTCAATCAGAAACTGCTGACTGAGTCAATCAGAAACTGCTGACTGTGTCAATCAGAAACTCCTGAGGATGCAGTGTAGAAGAGATGTTTATACTAATATAGTGCTATATTGTTCCACTGATGTTTCTGGTAATATAAAGCCGAGTGCAATGGGCATTCTTTGTATCGTACAGTTAATAATTTAGTATTGTAATGGCACGCATAGTTAATAATTTAATGTCGTAATGTCACGTACAGCTAATAATTTAATGTAATATCACGTACAGTTAATTTAATGTCACGTACAGTTAATTAAATTTAATGTCACGTACATTTAATTAAATTTAATGTCACGTACACTCCATAATTTAATGTCGTAATGTCACGTACAGTTCATCATTTAATGTCGTAATGTCAACAATCCTAACTTGTATCATGTGAATGCAACTATATAATTACATATTCGCGTCATACATGTACATAATATTGCTGTTGACGTATAATAAAATGTTCGAAATGTTTTCGGTGCGTCTTACTGGTTACTACACGGCAATACATCCGCCAAGTATTCCACTGAACAGCAAAGTTTCTTGTTACTTGCGTTGAAATTTGCGGACGACACAAAAGTATTCAGAAGGGTTAAACGAGATGGCGATAAACAACTGTTACCAGACGATATAGACAACTTGGTCAAATGGTCGATATTATTAACTTTTGGGAAATAGAAATGTATACACATAGAACATGAGAACATGGATGAAGAATGTAAAATGTGGGGTACTATATAGGTAAGACCACAAAAAAATGGCAATTTTTTTCATATTCCCCATTCCTTTGAAACTTAACTCCGATAACACATGTAGTCTAAAGATTTAAAATTTGAAGCTTCATTGTTTAAATCCAAAAACTCACTACTTAGCCGCAAATGCTACTGTTACGCCAGGTACCAATTTTAACACCCGAAAGATATAAAATTAAATGTTTGAATTGAATTATGTTACTGTTATTGGACAGGTATCATGTTCCTTTTCATGTCATATCAGAAAACAATGTTGGAAACACTTATAAATCCATAACATTTCACCCTGTTCCAAGAATGTGATTATTTGTCAAACACCAACAACACAAACATCTCAAAGCTGAGTCCCTTTATTAGTAGCAAACAGAACATGAATAACAACTTCACACAAGATATGCATTTGTAATGTTGATGGCAAGACACAGGGGGGGGGAGAGAAAGAGGAGGAGAGAGAAAGAGGGGAAGAGAGCGACAGAGGGAGGGAGAGAAGGAGGGAGGGAGAGAGAGAGAGAGAGAGAGGCGACAATATTGCAGAACAAAGAGTAAACCCAATGGAACAGTATCTGAAGCAAAACTCGGTGTGTTTTGTCTGGTCGTCAGCGGATTGAGACACAAACACACCAGGACACAGAGCAAACAGCAAACGAGCATCAACTGCGCAAAGAAGGAAAGCGTTACTATGACAACACAGTAAGTAGTCTACTACCCCCAAACGAAAGTAAACCTGCATGATAATTGTAGGGTAGTTTAATAAATGTATTGTATAATTTTACTTCTATAAAGAAAACAAGCAAATTTATTCTTCTGAAGAACAATCTATTAAAACAGGAACAGTCCACCAATTCTACATTCAACAGAATCCACAAAAACAAACCAGTAAGAGAATCTCAGCGAAGGCATTAATGATGACATTTTTTAATTTAAATTCAATTCCATTTAGGATTTTTTTATTTGGCGATTATAAATATTGCAATTTTGTGGTATCCCATCATCACAACATAGAAGAATAAGAAAACAGCCAAAGGATTCCCTATTGTTATCACTAATGAAACACACCAGCCACAATTTTGATTTTATGATTGAAGGCCATAAAATATAATAAATTGGAAAACGTTTAATCACTGCTTAAAGGGAAGGTACAACGATTTTAATTGGTTAACCGAATGACCATTTTACAGGACACTGCAACATTGAATTCAATAGTATTTAAAACGTATCAGTTGGTTATAAATAGCCATACAAAATATGTTACTATAAAAAAATACATGATTTTGCAATGGATTCAAACATGTTCGTTTTACGACATCTATAGAGACCACTTTACTGCAATTAAAGTCAGACAAATCTTCACCTCTAAAGGTGAAATATGACATTTTCACCAGATGATTGATTGCCCTATTAATTTCTTGTTTTATTCAACTGAAAAGAACTTCCCTTTAACTTCTGATGGTAAATATACTACAGTAATAAAGATTAAAATATGGAGTATAACACAGTTAATTTAGGCGTATTTGAGATCGAAACATTAAGAGAATCTGGGCATTTTAATTACACAAAACCTCCCAACTACATACGTGTCAGTTAACCAATGAAAACCGTTGTACATCTAACAACTGACGACCTGCTCAACTATTTTGAACATCCTAAAGTTGTGAAAACAACAAAGTGTTTCCTTTCATTTTGGATCATGCCTTCTTGTTCGACGTCTTTTTCATTTTAACCATGTTAGATTATATTTAATAATGACAGATGACACTAACATTTGTAATTATGATGTGCACGGGACAGTCCTTTCTTTACCTTTGTTCACCGAATTGACAAATAAATCAAAAGCAAGCGTGACGGGCGAATACAACTTGAAGCTTTCAACAGTCTTACAACATCAACAAACACATGGTAAAAATGTGCCGATACTTCAAGAGCGCAGTTTATAATTCTACATTACGCAGTGTGAACGACGACAAACGTTACCAAAATGTTGATGTGTATCATAATGAAAATTATGTAAGTGGAGGACTGAAAACGTCGGGTGAACTGATGCCAGAAGTGACGGGGTTGTGTCGCTGCCGTGTTAAAGACAAGACCAAGAGCATGGCGTTCTGTCATCCGCTAGATGGCGAGAGCATCTGTGAAGAACTTGTCCGGGTCATCAAGCTCTTCAAGCAGTCCTGCAGACAAGATTTTTACATAATAAACAATTGTGAACGGAATTAAAATATGTTTGAATGGAGTATGACATAGTGGATGGCAATATATCTGTGATATATACTTGATTGAGTGATACACACACGTTCGCACTCACGCATTCACATCCACATTTCAATGAAACTTGCTGTATTTATTAATTGTTCAAATCGCGCTGTGCCATCAAGATTTAAAACGATTTTACTACGAATCGTGCAATATTTATTATTCCTCAAATAGTGCTGTGCCATAAAGAGTTAACAATGTGCGCTGTGCCATCAAGATTGAATAGGATACATGTGTCTATTTTGTTTTTAAACATATTCACGCTGGTAGCATTTACAGTACCGTTATAAACCAATACACTAGGCTTCACATCTGAATCAAAGCGTTTAAACATCGTGGTTAAATATTTTTTTTTATTTTTGTCATCGCACAACTCGCTGGCTGAACCATCGGTGCGAGCTGCCCGAGCGTTATTACAGTTGTAACAACTTGCTCCAATTCAATTGTAATAACTTGCTCCAAACACATTTTTGCAGTTGAATGCACGTGAACGATAATAAATCATGAATTTCAGTTTAACTTCTGCTCGGCAAAAACCATTATACTGTATGGTATATATGTTTTTCGTTTCATTCACGAAACATAAAAAGTGGCTGCGTGAGATGATATTATGTGAGACTTGGGAAAAAGTCTTAGGTGGTTAAAAACTCGTTTTTGTCCACACCTCGTTAATTTCGTCTTCTTAACTGCCGATTTGTGTATCCTGTGGTGGAATGCAATAATTGCACGAACAGTTTGCCTGGCGAATGGTGTTGGGTTGGCGGTTTACAAACTGTTATCGTTTTTCTTGTATATTCCATTGTCACTGAAAAAATAAAAATAGGCACATGCCAGCACATGAATGTCGTACCGATAACAATCACTGGGCACAGAACGTCGTGTGTCCTAGATGGTTGTATTTGTACGTTGTATGTGTAACCAACACGACAACATTTTCGAACATATCTACTTGAAGACTGGCAGTAAGCTTCAACCTAACGAGGAAAACGTGAAACTCCTGACTGAGTCAATCAGAAACTCCTGACTGTGTCAATCAGAAACTCCTGACTGTGTCAATCAGAAACTCCTGACTGTGTCAATCAGAAACTCCTGATTGTGTCAATCAGAAACTCCTGACTGACTCAATCAGAAACTCCTGACCGCGTCAGTCAGAAACTCCTGACTGTGTCAGTCAGAATTCCTGACTGTGTCAGTCAGAGAATGCAATATAGAAGATATGTTTTTACTCATAGAGTGTCCTATTGTTCCACTGGTATTTCTGATGACGTAAAGTTAAAAGCAATGGACACTCCTAGTCATATACAGTTAATAATTTAATGTCGTAATCTCAACAGTCTCAACTTGTATCATGTGAATGCAGGTATATGCCTACATATACACGTCATAAGTGTACACAATAATATTGCTGTCATGACCTATAATAAAGTGCTGATTACTACATGAAAATACATCCGCCAATTAGTCGCGGACGACACAAAAATATTCAGAAAGGTTAAAAGAGATGGTGACAAACAAATGTTACCAGATGTTATTCACAACTTCGTCAAATGGTCTGACAAATGGCAGATGTAATAAACTTTTGGGAAATTGAAACGTATACGCACAGGACACGGGAACATGGACGAAAAATAAAAAAGTGGGATAGTATATATAATATAGGTAGAACCCTAAAAATTAATTAGGGGATCACTCTCCAAAACTGTCTGACAGTTGGCCTGGCATGTCATAATTCCAATAATATTGGGGGTTTTAACTTTAATTGGCTGCGGACGAAGTAGTTTGTCAATTTGTGCGCAGGCGTGTCTCGTTCCAAGAAACACGCTGGCCAACACAGCAGTTGGAACGATGTACAAATGAATCAGTGTACAAGTGATTCGGTGTACAAATGAATAAGTGTACAAGTGATTCAGTGTACAAATGAATCAGTGTACAAGTGATTCGGTGTATAAATGAATCAGTGTACAAGTGATTCAGTGTACAAATGAATCAATGTACAAATGAATCAATGTACAAATGAATCAGTGTACAAGTGATTCAGTGTACATACACACATGGCGTGGGATAAACCGAAAAATCCACGTTTCAATGTATTTATCTGCCTTGGATAGGGGAGATAGGGGCTAGTTGCTACAATTTTCAGATAGTCACTTATGGTGAAAAATATGATAGATGCATTATTTCTGTCAACGTATACATTAAGTTTATTATTCGTGTAAATAAAATGTACCATACCAATTACATTCCATATTATAGTTAGATAGATATGTGAGGTTCCCCAGGCGTTCTCGTAAGCGGGGAAAGTTGTTACATCGTACGGGGCACGTTGTTACAGCAAAAAACCTGTGGATCGCAAAGCAAGTGTCACACGTACATGTTACTGTTATTGCTTTAATTGGATCATACACACTTATACATCTTACAAACAGTATGCATAACAACGTAGGTGTTCACAGCTTCATATATTAAGTTTTTCATTTTTAGTTAATAAAGGGACTAATTCTTTCCCGGATTCGTACATAACAAACAATTTTGAATGGAATATGAATTATTGAATGGAGTATGAAATAACAAATGACAATATAATATATATATATATATATATATATATATATATATATATATATATATATATATATATATATATATATATATATATATATATATATATATATATATATATGATGCGACTTCTCCTTGGTTGAATGATGCACGCTCGTACGCGCACGAACATCCACATTTCATTGAATCGTGCAATATTTATTAATTGCTCAAATAGCGCCATATCATAACGATTTAACCATATTTAACAAGATTGCCATCCAAGGCAAAACACCCAGATGACAAGTGGACAATCGAGAATCCAACAATTTGTCATATATGTGTAATCCGCCCTTCTGATATATTTGTCAATATAGTGTTTAGACATAATCACGCTGATGGCATTTACAGTACCGATACTGATTATAAACCAATACGCTAGGCTCAACCTTTTAACAAGATTTAACAAGATTTGCCATCCAAGCCAAAGGCCCAGATGGCAAGTGGACAAGGAAGCCATTGGCTTATCGAGAGTCCAACAATGTTCACCTACTTATAACCCGCCCTCCTGATATATGTGTCAACCTTGTTTTTAAACATATTCACGCTGCTAGCTGTTACACAATCTGTAGACAATTTGTTCCATTCATTTATTGTCCTCTGTGAGAACGAGTGCTTCCTGATATCCAATCTACATTGATCCTTTACTAATTTTACCTCATGTCCTCTAGTTCTGCTATCCTTCTTGAGTGAGAAAAACATATTTCTATCAATATTTTCATACCCATTCAATATCTTAAAAACTTCAATCTGATCTCCTCTTAACCTCCTTGTCTCTAGAGTTGTTAAACCACATTCTTTCAGGCGTTCTTCATAACTAAAGTCTCTAAGTTCTGGAATCATTTTAGTTGCTCTCCTTTGTATGCGTTCAAGCGTATCTATATCCTTCTTACGATATGGTCTCCATGCTTGTATACAGTATTCTAAATGAGGTCTAACTATTGCTTTATAAAGAGGTATAATTAACTTTTTTCCCTTGTATGTTATGTTTCTTCTAATCAATCCAAGAATTTGATTACCCTTTGAAGCTGCAATACCACACTGCTCTGAAACTTTTATATCAGCGCTTATTGTAACTCCTAAGTCCTTTTCTTTTACAGTAGTACCCAGAACAGTATCTCCCATTTTATAGTTTACATTCAAGTTCCCATGTCCTGTATGTAGGCATTTACATTTCCCAAAATTTAACAGCATCTGCCATTTCTCAGACCATTTCACTAATCTGTCTAGATCGTTTTGTAAATGTTGTTTATCACCATCAGTATTAACCTTTCTAAACAGTTTTGTGTCATCCGCAAATTTCAGTACGTTACTTGTTATACTGTCGTCCAAGTCATTGATATAAATTAAGAATAATATAGGTCCTTGAGGTACCCCACTCAAAACCGATTTCCAATTTGAAACTTCTCCATCTACTACAACTCGTTGTCTTCTGTCAGTCAGCCATTGTTCTATCCAGCCAGTTATGCTATCCCCGATACCATGGGCTTTTAATTTAAGTAGCAATCTTTGATGTGGCACTTTGTCAAAACATGTAAACCAAAGCGTTCATACGTCGTAGTTACATAAATGTGTTCTTTCAGTTATCGTCAGCACACAACTTGCTGGCTGAGCCATCTTTGCTAGCTTCCCGTGCGTTGTTACAGTTGTGACAACTTGCCCCAATACAATTGTAACAACTTGCCCCAATACATTTGTGCCAACTTGCCCCAATACAATTGTGACAACTTGCCCCAATACAATTGTGACATCTTGCCCCAATACAATTGTGACAACTTGCCCCAATTCAATTGTAACAACTTGCCCCAATACAATTGTAACAACTTGCCCCAATACAATTGTAACAACTTGCCCGAAACACAATATTTGCAATTGAACGCACATGGACAATAACAAATCCTGAATTTCAATTTAGCTTCTACTTGGCATAACCCCTTATATTATATAACATTTATATTTCAAGTTTCATTCACGAAACATACAAATGAGATGACATTATGTGGGCAAATCACAAACAGTTTTAGGTGGTTAAAAATTCGTTTTTGTCGACACCTCGTTAATTTCGACTTCTTAAATCCCGATTTTTGGACTGTGTGTATGCACTTTTATATTTTCGTAAAACGACTCTGTATCAATGAGTTCCTGTATACAACTAGCCCCGGTCTCCATTACTGTTGTAATATCACCTCTGGCTAGCGGTGATACCTGCACACACAGAGCGATGCTACATGGCTCAAAATAACGTTGAGTGTCTCGATGGATGTAACAGTAATAACACTTAATGTGGTTAAAGGGTTACAATGTTATCTTAATATGACCAAAAATGCATTCGCGACTTTGTAGGATGAAGGAAAGGCTTAGCCAGGAAATCAATATTTGCATCCACAAAAAATGCAACATGGTTCAAAATGACCAGGCATAATGTCAATGGATGTAACAGTTGCAACAAAGAGTATAATTTGATTAATGTTGTATATTAATACGTATTTGTATGAGAAAAAGGCACTTGCGACTTTACAGGGTGGGGAATGTCTTTCTGTTCGCACGTTCACTGTCAGGATGTTGACGCTGTATGACACGACTTGGAAATAGTACCTAATTTATCTTTCTCGGGATTTGTGTCAACAACACCACTGTAACCAACTGAACGTTCTCGTGAATTGGGGAACAATGTATAATTTTAATTAGCCTCCAGCAGTCGGCACGTTCTGTTGACTTACTGATATATATGTTGTTGTTGCCAGAACCCGGTGGTCTTATAAGGCATCATTCAACTAGTCAGCTTTTCTCAGAACATCATCGTCAAGACGACATTTCTATGCTGCACTGAGGTGGTCATTGCCAGGGGCATGTCGTCCTCGGTGGTTCTTTTACGTCACCGATTTACGAGATGGGACCGACATTAACGTGGCCATCCGAGTTGCAAAAAGCCCCCGATGTTAAGAGCCAGGTTTTTATACCAAACGTACAGTGCCCGGTCCGGGTCTTTAACCCAGAGCACTGACATGTAAAAGGGGACGCGTTAATCAATACGCATACATGACCTCCTAGGTTCTGTGTACAGTCGTTAGCAATAACAGGTGTTTTCTGGTTAAGCAGAGACCAACACGGAGAAATTTGTCGGAATATATGCAATTGAATTGCCCATGGCATGTGGCTAATTACTTGGATCTGTCCCGTCGGACAACAATCATCACATCACCTTCTTGAATTTCTCATGTGTGACTTACGCCCACTGAAGGTTTGATCAAACGTTCTGACAACACGAATCTATATCAATATTACAAAGGGCTGATAAGTTAGGGTGGGGCAGAATTGGGGAGCAATGCCCCACTTTGTATGTAGAACAATATCCTGCTATTGATGAACGTATTCGTTTGTGAAAGTCAAATAATAATGATCGTAGAGTAGTATACGTGTGGGAATGAGGGATCAAAAGAGCAGCCCAGTGAAGAGCAACCCATTCACTTCCGGTATAGAGGCTTCTGTGTAGCCCCAGCGCCCCCTAGCGGTAACCTACATCCACCACGAGCGCCCCCTAGCGACTGGAGATAACGGTCATAACCCCAACATGTTGACATGATCCCAACCTGTTCATCTCATGTGTGGTGAGCCTTGACCTCAGTAGTGACCGCTACCCTAACGTAGTGACCGCTATCCTATAACGTGAGCGCTACCCCGATCCTTGAGGAGTAATTTTATTCCAAGACATATAATCCGTGGTTCGATGTAGTCCGCGATACCCTAACCGTTGGTTCGTTTTGCCCCGCGTTACCCTGTTGCTAACAGACACAACACCTCATTGAATGAAATCATCAAGAAACTTTAATATTTAATAACGATACATCATATTAAAGCACATAAAATCATATAAATATAGTAATATAATTATTTAGAAATAGTTATATATCAAATCATATAAATATAGTAATATCATTATTTAAAAAAAATAGCCATATATATCAAATCATATATATCAAATCATATTAAAGCACATAAAATCATATAAATATAGTAATATCATTATTTAAAAAATAACCATATATATCAAATCATATTAAAACACATAAAATCATATTAATTATTTAAAAAATAGCCATATATTTAATCATATTAAAGCATATAAATATCGTTCATTATTTCATTTAAAAATAGCCATATATTAAAGCATATAAAGTCATATAAATATCTTTCATTAGTTCATTTAAAAATAGTCATATTAAAGCATATAAAGTCATATATTGAAACATAGTGTTCATCTTGTTTTCCATTTCAATACAAGTTCAGTCGCGGCAGTGATTTCCCTCGTCTATCGATCAGTTTTGTAGGTCGTTGTACTGGCTGTTTTACTACATTGCTGCACCCCCCACACGACTTTTCCATTTCTATCACGGAACGTGGTTTTGCTATTTCCCCTTCATCATTAAACCCCCACAGCATTTCCATTTCGATCTGGGAACGTGATTTGAACAGTTTCATTTCTTGCATGACAGCAGACCATAATTTTCTATGGTCTAGAAATGTGGCGTATTCATTGCATTCATTGTCCCAGCTTTCTTCGGAAGTATACCCGTCATCGCTGTTCTCGTCTATGCGTGGCGTACGAGCACATAACTCCTGCATTACGAACGGCCAGTGGTTTCTATGGAAGCTGAAAAACCAGAGTGAAAGACACATTGAGCCATTGGTAAAGGACTGTGTTAAAAGTATCGTATATACATTAAATAGCACATGCACATCTGTTAATAATAAACTATGAGTAGACCTGCTGTGAGCGGTGTACTTTGGATCCACCACGGTGTATGTAATGCTACACCGACAGCAAGCGCGTAGAAACTAGGTCGCGTAAAACTGATAAGACTGACCTGGCGACCTCGCTCGGCCGACGCGCCGCGCGTGCTATTTATAATCAGACTACCAGCCGCTTAGCAAGAGGCATTGTAACTAGGTCACAGACGCATAAAAGCTGTCTCTTAAAGTTAAACTGTGTGTGTTATGTAGACGCTTTTAAAACCTTTTAAAAACACAGGAGTACGTATCAGCAAACAACCACGGACAATATGTACTTACGATCGATACAGTATCAGACTCAACGCAACGCCAATCTCGATGTAGGCTTGCATCAAGTCGGAAAACAAAGCAACGCTAGACAACATGGTGATGACGTCAGAGGCAACGGCAGCGGCAGCAGCAGAACGACGGTTACAGAATGGCGGTAAGTGTATAAAGAAATACCTTGTCTGAGGACGGCTTTATATAGGAAACGCTAAACAATGCAGACAGCTGACACAAGCTGCTATAACACAATAACAAATCCATCAAAGTCAGAAAGTTATGTTAGAAAACACCCATAATAAAATTATTATTAAACTGGAATGCTAATAATCAACTCCCAAACCCACTAGAACAATAAGTCATCCTTCACAACGAAAAACATGTTCGATAAGTCTGTCACAGAAGTGTCAGAGAATCGATGCTGAAAGCAAAATCTCATTTATCACGTGTAAAAAACAAAGTCAACCAGTTCTCAACCAACGTTGTATCGATTCCAGACATTCTGCATGAAACAGTAAACAACTCCTCCCACCGATAAACCTGTCAACTAACTAACGCTGAATCCGAAAACTCATTTATCACGCATAAAAACACCATGCACTTATGGAAGTTATTGCTGCATGGAAACTGGTGGACATATATGCATATGCATTAATTTATATGCATGCATTAATTTATATATGCATGCATTAATTTATGTATACATGCATTTTATGTATATAAATACAGTGCATGTAACATTAAACAGCATAAAATCAGAATGACTCCTCCTATATACTTCCGTGGAGAAAACTCGTTTTTATCCAATTTCTACGCATGTAGGATACATGCATGGGGTCATGTTTTTAACACAGTTGAAGCTGCATACCAGTACAGGAAATGCATCTTTTATGGAGATGTCGAGACGGCGCAGAAAATGCTTGCCACAAGAACCGGACTACAGGCGAAATACCTAAGCAAGACCATCTGAGAGAAACAGGAGTTACGCGCGCAGTGGAACAAACAGAGACGATCTGTAATGAGAGCGTTAGTTGCTATTAAATTTCGCGAAACGACATTACGCAAACTATTATTAGAAACATATCCAGCGCCGTTAATGGAAAGTGTGAGAAGTAGGGAGGGATACTGGAGCATGTCCACTTACACTGGACAGCGTGGACAGAACGTGTTGGGTCAGATACTCGTGAATTGTCGCGAGTTCATTCGAAAAAAAACAGGCGCCATAAAGTCTGGCGCGCACAGCGATAGGAATGCGCGGTGATTGCGCAATACATACCAGAGGGCCAGCTGGTAAATATAACACAGACGCGCCATGCAACCGGCCCGCTATATAAGGGACCCGTAGCTGCAACTGTCATAACACGATTCTCGTAGCGACTCACTCGACAGTCTCTCTCTCTCTAGCGAACCAACATGATGGCCGCCGCCGCGCAGCAGCTCTTCGATGACGACCACATGATGAATCTGACGCATTTACAGAGCCAGGTAAGCGATGGAACATACAAGTTTCCAACACCGTTAACCATAGTGTCTACCGCACGGCAGGAGAAATATGTAGTATATCTGGCATGCTCACAGTGTTGCGATGGAGTCCAGCGTAGTACTAGTAAGGGGTACTATTGTCCAACACACAAATGGCAGCGATCTCCGACGTACAGATTCAACCTGCGTGTCCTCCTGAGAGACAGTATAGGAAGTGAATGTTGGGCTAGCGTATTTGATACGCTGGCAGTTAAAATCCTTGGCTTCACAGCGAACGAGTACGTCGCAATGAAATCAGAAGACGAGCGGGTGGCTGCCCTGTCTGTGTTGAGGGGGTCCGTGTCAGAGCGACCATTAAAAACGCGTCAACAAGGACTACGTAAACTACATTGCGTCAGAGTTGGAAGTACTTGACGAGGCATTCTCTTTGTAGGAGGAAGACAAAGAGAATGCCGTCGCCACCAGCGCTGACAACAGCAATGAAAGCACAGAAAGCACGAATCAAAAGATACGGGACTGGGAAAATACCATGAATAAAAAGGTACAGCAGTGGTTAGACTCTTATGAAAAACGTAATCTGTTACCATCCACACCATCCATCACTTCCTCTACCGAACCGACTCTGTGTATAGCAGACGAGGAAAATAACGATGCGGTTATTACCGTAAGCAGCAGCGAAGCAGCTATGGTCATAAGCAGCAGCAGCAGCAGCAGCAGCAGCAGCAGCAGCAGCAGCAGCAGCGGCGGTGGTGGTAACCATGGCAACGATATGCAGACGACAGCAATGAACATAGACAGAATATGGAATCGTACAGAAGCCATGATGAACCAGAACACCTTCAACACATTGATAGACGCAGCTTGTGTTCGTTATGCATGTAACGAGATTGAGCGTATATTAGATTTATCGGAAGGTGAATATTACGTACCGTCTTCCGGTCTGATCAATCACATCATGCGCTGGGTTGTCATAGCGGTGGAGGAGAGGGTTGGTGAAAGGCAATGGTGTGTCGATATGGCAGACACGATCAGAGCGACCATAGCCAGTCTATATACAGGTAAGAACGAAGTTCCTGACATTGATTAAACAGGTGTGTCTTTTGTTGTTCCGTCTATAGATCCATAACGGTCTGAGACAGCTCAGAGAAGCGTACGAAAAAACCGACGATGATGATGACAAGATAGCAACACCACCACCACCATCACCACAGCAGCAGCGCAAACGCCGGATGTCATCGTTGCCTGCAAACGATCTGCGGTTGGTGCTCAACAGAAAACGTCGGTTTGCAGCACCAACCGCAGCAGCAGCAGCAGCAGCAGCAGCAGCAGCAGCAGCAGCAGCAGCAGCAGCAGCAGCAGCAGCAGCAGCAGCAGCAGCAGCAGCAGCAGCAACGACAACCCCAGCGGCGGTGACAGCAGCAGCAGCAGCAGCAGCGCCAATGACACCGCCACCCCACCAACGCCGTTTCTCCTAGATGCACAGGGCACCTTCGAGTTCACTCCGACCTCGCCATCATCATCGTCGTCGTCGTCATTCGAAGTCATGAACAATCGATTGTTGACACCACCCTCCGACACACAACAGCCATCAACATCGTCATCACCTTGCACATGTGATCGCTGCTGCGAAAACATTACCATCGAAGCATCATCACCCACGAAGCCGAACATTTTAAATCCAGAAGTCGCGAACATTATGATCACCGAAGCAATCACACACTTAATCATGCATAGAGCATACCATACACCTCTGACAGTAGCCGAAGCTACTGTCAATGTATGTGCAGAAGGGTTCACTCGACTACTGTCAGAGGATATGCAAGCATACCTCATACACGAAGTGGCGTGTTTCAATCCTTGGATGTTGTAAACAAAGGATTGAAACACGCCACACACACACACACACACACACACACACACACACACACACACACACACACACACACACACACACACACACACACACACACACACACACACACACACACACACACACACACACACACACACACACACACACACAGTAATTGTTTAGTGTCTTTAGTAATTGTTAATGAATTTAATCTTATGTATTTAGTTGTTATTGACTTTAATTTTATGTATTTAGTTGTTATATATATCATTAGTGTCACACACAGAGTAATTGATTTGAATCGTATATTGTTATTGACTTTAATCTTATGTATTTAGTTTTTATATATCATTAGTGTCTTTAGTAATTGTTATTGACTTTAATCTATGTATGTAGTTGTTATATATCATTAGTGTCTTTATTCTTTTGCGTGTATTTGTTGTCTATGAAATACATATAGTAATCTTTATGCATGAAGAGATCGACTTCTATATATACAATTATTCACACACGTGACCTCTGTCGTGGTGTAAAAACCCACAAGTCAGCCATTATTCACACACGTGACCTCTGTCGTGGTGTAAAAACCCACAAGTCAGCCATTATTCACACACGTGACCTCTGTCGTGGTGTAAAAACCCACAAGTTAGTCATCATAGTAAAACACCCACAAGTCGACATATCATCATCATCATCAACTTATATGTAGAGAAGCCTATCTTTTCATATCAGTATATATATATATATATATATATATATATATATATATATATATATATATATATATATATATATATATATATATATATATATATATATATATATATATATATATATATATATTTCATAGACAATGTATTCTATTGAATAAAATAGTCAAAATGGAATGGAACGTGTTGTACTTTCATTATTCACACGACTGACACCCCTCTTCACGAAAGGGAAACCCGTAGTCGATTATGATGGACATAGTGGACAATACTAAGTGACCAAAAGTAGCCAAGTTAGGAACGCCTGTGATTGGTCAATAGTACCCATGTTAAGAACGCCTCTTTTTAGTAATTGACCAATAGGATTCAAGCTAGGAACGTCTCTTATTGGTGATTGGACAATAGTACCCATGTTAATTAGTAATTGACCAATATGAATCAAGGTAGGAACGTCTCCTATTAATGATTGACATCTTATCCACCTCGCACCCAGTATATAGATGTACTGAGAGTCCATTCCCTCTCAGTTGTAGATGCAGTCATGAAAAGACACCAGTGTCGTCACTGCGAGGTCGCCTTCGACACGTGCGCAGAACTACAACGTCACGTGCAGAGTACTCACTCGACGCCATCATGCGACTTACATTCATACTCGGTGGCACCGCCTATGGTGGCGCCACGCAGCGACTATACAAAGAGAGCGAAATACGCATGCGAGAAATGCGGCGCCATCTTCGGGAGATATAACAACCTACAGCGTCACGTAAGGTCGGTATGTAGAGGTAGTAGTAGTAGAAGTAGTAGTAGAAGCATCGTCTACGCATGTAAGAAATGCGGACGGAAGTTCGAAAGACGTTACAATCTGACCAAACACGCACGAACCGCGTGTGCCGACGTCACCGAGCCAACAGCACCAAAGAAATCAATAAGAGAAGACACTACCTCATCCCACAACCATCCACTCGTTACCGAGGAAGATCCGTTAGACCCACCTGATCGACTTCCCTTCGGCGATACTCTGTCGACGGAGTTGCTAGATGTCGTTCGTGCGCACTGGTCTGCTATACGGACCCACGTCCCAGAGGTCCACTTCAATGCAGGTACGATTACAGATTAATCACGCTAGACACGACCGACTTGGAATCGTCTTTGAAGATCATGTTCCAGGAACAGACCAATGCGTTCAAGATTAACCTCAGTTACGGGTTCATTCTGAGAAACAAGAACACGGGTCAATACAAGTACTATCATACCTCTTGTAATTGCTGTGGACGCTACCTGAACGAACCCAGTCTCGTCACCAACAGCAAGGACTTTGATAAATTTCTCGAACGCATCCGAGAACCCGACCTCTTGCAATGGGCTATCAATCAAAGACCGGATTCTGCGTGGGTGTGCGAACTCGTGACGAATGTCACTTTTTTCGTTAATCGCATCATCGATCATCCTATAGGATGTGTAGGCATGATCTCTCTACCATCCTACATCAAGAAGAAGAAAAGCATCATCGGATTGGAAACGGATCCCATCCATAACAAGAGGTACAAAGATAACCTGTGTCTGTTCCGATGTCTGGCCCTGCATCGAGGATGTGATCTATATCGATTGGAACCGGCGGTGAAGACGCTCTACGAGACATACGATCGAGATCACGTACCCATAGAAGAATTTACAGGGGTCACGCTGGATGACCTCTATCGCGTAGAGACCACGTTCCAAACGAATGTGTGCGTGTACCGCCTTGTCAATGAGGAGGACGGTAAGTCGACTGCCGAACTGGTTCGTCGATCGTTATGCAACTACCCCGAAACAATGTATCTCAACCTTCACGGGACACATTTTTCATTCATCCAAGATGTCTGCATGTACTGCAACTCGTATCGATGTCGGAAGTGCGGTGACTCGTTATGGAAAGAGGCATGGTTGCTGTATCGGCACGAGCGCACGTGTACGGGGGGTGTGCGTCGAATCTATCCTGGTGGCGTGTACCATTCCACATCATCGGTGTTCGAACGTCTGGACGACGAGAACATTCGCGTGGCTGAATCGTTGCGCTACTATCCGTATCGAGCCACCTTTGATTTCGAGTGTTGGTTCGACACGGAACAACTTCCGTCGGACAGTGACAAGGTCCACTGGGTGGCGCGTCACGTTCCACTGAGCGTCAGCGTAGCATCCAATGTCCCCGGCCACGAACGAGTGCAATGTCTCGTCACGGACGGAGACACCAACAAGTTGGTGAGTAGAATGATGAATATCTTACAAGCGATGAGTGACGCCGCGTACGACAAGATCAAACACTCGTACGAAGATGTCTTGGATCAACTCGCAGAGGAACTGACGAAATGGGACGAAACTGAGAAGGCTGCACGATCAGCCGTCGATAAGAAGAAATCTCGTCCGACGACCAATCCATACAAAAAGCTGATGGGACAACTCTATGGATGGATGCATCAGTTACCTGTCATCGGGTTCAATTCGGGTAAGTATGATCTCAATGCCATCAAACAGTTTCTCATACCCTACTTCTTATCCACCGGATCAAAGGAACAAGAAGAACAAGAAGAACAAGAAGAACAAGACGACAAAGATGAAGAGAATGAGGGTGTCGGTACTTTTTTCGTCATCAAACGCAACAACACTTTCATGTGTCTTTCGACGGATCAGCTGAAATTCCTAGACATGACCAACTACATAGCTCCCGGGTTCAGTTACGACAAGTATCTGAAGGCGTACGGATGCGAGGTGACAAAAGGTCATTTCCCGTACGAGTACATGGACCGTCTGGAGAGACTCGACGACACTGCACTTCCATCGAAACAGGCCTTCTTCAGTCGACTGAAGAACGAAGGTATTTCCGACGAGGATTATGCCAGTTGTCAAGAGGCCTGGCGCGACAATTCCATGACGACTTTGCGAGACTTTCTCGTCTGGTACAACAACAGAGACGTGGTTCCCTTTCTGCAGGCCATCGACAGACTGTTTGCCTTCTACGAACAACGTGGCATAGACATGTTCAAGCAAGGCATCAGCGTACCTGGTCTGACCTTGCTCTACCTGTTCAACGACCTTCCCGAGAAGACCTACTTTACCATCTTCAACGAGAAGAATAAAGATCTTCATCATCTCGTCAAAGATCACGTGGTTGGCGGGGCTTCGCTCATTTTTCATCGCTATCACGAGAAAGGGGTCACCACGCTACGTCAGAACGAGTACGGAGAGGCCGCTCGTCCTTGTAGGTCCATCGTTGGATACGATGCCAATGCCCTGTACTTGTGGTCACTCATGCAAGACATGCCTATGGGATGGTACACGCGACGACGGGAAGAGAAAGATTTCCGACCGGAATCGGCGCAGCTGTACGGTCAGATGGCCGCGGAATGGTTGACTTGGGAATCCGAACGCACGGGACGCGTCATACGACACCAGATCAACGGTAGAGAGAAGAGAATAGGCAAACTGCTGGTGGACGGGTGGTGCAGCGAGATGAAAACGGCTTATCAGTACCACGGATGTTTTTTCCATGGTCACTCGTGCACTGGCAAAGAGGTCAACGAGGTCAACGGGAAACCCATGGCTGAACTGTTCGAAGAGACCCGAAAGAACACCGTCTACCTCCGTCACTTTGTCAAAGTCTGAATCCTATTGGTCAATTACTAAAAGGGGCGTTCCTAACATGGGTACTATTGACCAATCACGAATAACCTAACATGGGTACTATTGACCAATCACAGGCGTTCCTAACTTGGCTACTTTTGGTCACTTAGTATTGTCCACTATGTCCATCATAATCGACTACGGGTTTCCCTTTCGTGAAGAGGGGTGTCAGTCGTGTGAATAATGAAAGTACAACACGTTCCATTCCATTTTGACTATTTTATTCAATAGAATACATTGTCTATGAAATATATATATATATATATATATATATATATATATATATATATATATATATATATATATATATATACTGATATGAAAAGATAGGCTTCTCTACATATAAGTTGATGATGATGATGATATGTCGACTTGTGGGTGTTTTACTATGATGACTGACTTGTGGGTTTTTACACCACGACAGAGGTCACGTGTGTGAATAATGGCTGACTTGTGGGTTTTTACACCACGACAGAGGTCACGTGTGTGAATAATTGTATATATAGAAGTCGATCTCTTCATGCATAAAGATTACTATATGTATTTCATAGACAACAAATACACGCAAAAGAATAAAGACACTAATGATATATAACAACTACATACATAGATTAAAGTCAATAACAATTACTAAAGACACTAATGATATATAAAAACTAAATACATAAGATTAAAGTCAATAACAATATACGATTCAAATCAATTACTCTGTGTGTGACACTAATGATATATATAACAACTAAATACATAAGATTAAAGTCAATAACAACTAAATACATAAGATTAAATTCATTAACAATTACTAAAGACACTAAACAATTACTGTGTGTGTGTGTGTGTGTTTGTGTGTGTGTGTGTGTGTGTGTGTGTGTGTGTGTGTGTGTGTGTGTGTGTGTGTGTGTGTGTGTGTGTGTGTGTGTGTGTGTGTGTGTGTGTGTGTGTGTGTGTGTGTGTGTGTGTGTGTGTGTGTGTGTGTGTGTGTGTGTGTGTGTGTGTGTGGCGTGTTTCAATCCTTTGTTTACAACATCCAAGGATTGAAACACGCCACTTCGTGTATGAGGTATGCTTGCATATCCTCTGACAGTAGTCGAGTGCACCTTTCTGCACATACATTGACAGTAGTTTCGGCTACTGTCAGAGGTGTATGGTATGCTCTATGCATGATTAAGTGTGTGATTGCTTCGGTGATCATAATGTTCGCGACTTCTGGATTTAAAATGTTCGGCTTCGTGGGTGATGATGCTTCGATGGTAATGTTTTCGCAGCAGCGATCACATGTGCAAGGTGATGACGATGTTGATGGCTGCTGTGTGTCGGAGGGTGGTGTCAACAATCGATTGTTCATGACTTCGAATGACGACGACAACGACGATGATGGCGAGGTCGGAGTGAACTCGAAGGTGCCCTGTGCATCTAGGAGAAACGGCGGTGGTGGGGGTGGCGGTGTCATTGGCGCTGCTGCTGCTGCTGCTGCTGCTGCTGTCACCGCCGCTGGGGTTGTCGTTGCTGCTGCTGCTGCTGCTGCTGCTGCTGCTGCGGTTGGTGCTGCAAACCGACGTTTTCTGTTGAGCACCAACCGCAGATCGTTTGCAGGCAACGATGACATCCGGCGTTTGCGCTGCTGCTGTGGTGGTGGTGGTGGTGGTGTTGCTATCTTGTCATCATCATCGTCGGTTTTTTCGTACGCTTCTCTGAGCTGTCTCAGACCGTTATGGATCTATAGACGGAACAACAAAAGATACACCTGTTTAATCAATGTCAGGAACTTCGTTCTTACCTGTATATAGACTGGCTATGGTGGCTCTGATCGTGTCTGCCATATCGACACACCATTGCCTTTTACCAACCCTCTCCACCACCGCTATGACAACCCAGCGCATAATGTGATTGATCAGACCGGAAGACGGTACGTAATATTCACCTTCCGATAAATCTAATATACGCTCAATCTCGTTACATGCATAACGAACACAAGCTGCGTCTATCAATGTGTTGAAGGTGTTCTGGTTCATCATGGCTTCTGTACGATTCCATATTCTGTCTATGTTCATTGCTGTCGTCTGCATATCGTTGCCATGGTTACCACCACCGCCGCTGCTGCTGCTGCTGTTTATGACCATAGCTGCTTCGCTGCTGCTTACGGTAATAACCGCATCGTTATTTTCCTCGTCTGCTATACACAGAGTCGGTTCGGTAGAGGAAGTGATGGATGGTGTGGATGGTAACAGATTACGTTTTTCATAAGAGTCTAACCACTGCTGTACCTTTTTATTCATGGTATTTTCCCAGTCCCGTATCTTTTGATTCGTGCTTTCTGTGCTTTCATTGCTGTTGTCAGCGCTGGTGGCGACGGCATTCTCTTTGTCTTCCTCCTACAAAGAGAATGCCTCGTCAAGTACTTCCAACTCTGACGCAATGTAGTTTAAGTAGTCCTTGTTGACGCGTTTTTTAATGGTCGCTCTGACACGGACCCCCTTCAACACAGACAGGGCAGCCACCCGCTCGTCTTCTGACTTCATTGCGACGTACTCGTTCGCGGTGAAGCCAAGGATTTTAACTGCCAGCGTATCAAATACGCTAGCCCAACATTCACTTCATATACTGTCTCTCAGGAGGACACGCAGGTTGAATCTGTACGTCGGGGATCGCTGCCATTTGTGTGTTGGACAATAGTACCCCTTACTAGTACTACGCTGGACTCCAACGGAACACTGTGAGCATGCCAGATATACTACATATTTCTCCTGCCGTGCGGTAGACACTATGGTTAACGGTGTTGGAAACTTGTATGTTCCATCGCTTACCTGGCTCTGTAAATGCGTCAGATTCATCATGTGGTCGTCATCGAAGAGCTGCTGCGCGGCGGCGGCCATCATGTTGGTTCGCTAGAGAGAGAGAGACTGTCGAGTGGGTCGCTTCGAGAATCGTGTTATGACAGTTGCAGCTACGGGTCCCTTATATAGCGGGCCGGTTGCATGGCGCGTCTGTGTTATACTTACCAGCTGGCCCTCTGGTATGTATTGCGCAATCACCGCGCATTCCTATCGATGTGCGCGCCAGACTTTATGGCGCCTGTTTTTTTTTCGAATGAACTCGCGACAATTCACAGGTATCTGACCCAACACGTTCTGTCCACGCTGTCCAGTGTAAGTGGACATGCTCCAGTATCCCTCCCTACTTCTCACACTTTCCATTAACGGCGCTGGATATGTTTCTAATAATAGTTTGCGTAATGTCGTGTCGCGAAATTTAATAGCAACTAACGCTCTCATTACAGATCGTCTCTGTTTGTTCCACTGCGCGCGTAACTCCTGTTTCTCTCGGATGGTCTTGCTTAGGTATTTCACCTGTAGTCCGGTTCTTGTGGCAAGCATTTTCTGCGCCGTCTCGACATCTCCATAAAAGATGCCTTTCCTGTACTGGTATGCAGCTTCAACTGTGTTAAAAACATGACCCCATGCATGTATCCTACATGCGTAGAAATTGGATAAAAACGAGTTTTCTCCACGGAAGTATATAGGAGGAGTCATTCTGATTTTATGCTGTTTAATGTTACATGCACTGTATTTATATACATAGAATGTATGTATACATAAATTAATGCATGCATATATAAATTAATGCATGCATATAAATTAATGCATATGCATATATGTCCACCAGTTTCCATGCAGCAATAACTTCCATAAGTGCATGGTGTTTTTATGCGTGATAAATGAGTTTTCGGATTGAGCGTTAGTTAGTTGACAGGTTTATCGGTGGGAGGAGTTGTTTACTGTTTCATGCAGAATGTCTGGAATCGATACAACGTTGGTTGAGAACTGGTTGACTTTGTTTTTTTACACGTGATAAATGAGATTTTGCTTTCAGCATCGATTCTCTGACACTTCTGTGACAGACTTATCGAACATGTTTTTCGTTGTGAAGGATGACTTATTGTTCTAGTGGGTTTGGGAGTTGATTATTAGCATTCCAGTTTAATAATAATTTTATTATGGGTGTTTTCTAACATAACTTTCTGACTTTGATGGATTTGTTATTGTGTTATAGCAGCTTGTGTCAGCTGTCTGCATTGTTTAGCGTTTCCTATATAAAGCCGTCCTCAGACAAGGTATTTCTTTATACACTTACCGCCATTCTGTAACCGTCGTTCTGCTGCTGCCGCTGCCGTTGCCTCTGACGTCATCACCATGTTGTCTAGCGTTGCTTTGTTTTCCGACTTGATGCAAGCCTACATCGAGATTGGCGTTGCGTTGAGTCTGATACTGTATCGATCGTAAGTACATATTGTCCGTGGTTGTTTGCTGATACGTACTCCTGTGTTTTTAAAAGGTTTTAAAAGCGTCTACACAACACACACAGTTTAACTTTTTTTTTAACTTGAGGTAAAATTAGTAAAGGATCAATGTAGATTGGACATCAGGAAGCACTCGTTCTCACAGAGGACAATAAATGAATGGAACAAACTGTCTACAGATTGTGTAACTGCTAGCAGCGTGAATATGTTTAAAAACAAGGTTGACACATATATCAGGAGGGCGGGTTATAAGTAGGTGAACATTGTTGGACTCTCGATAAGCCAATGGCTTCCTTGTCCACTTGCCATCTGGGCCTTTGGCTTGGATGGCAAATCTTGTAAATCTTGTAAACTTTAAGAGACATCTTTTATGCGTCTGTGACCTAGTTACAATGCCTCTTGCTAAGCGGCTGGTAGTCTGATTATAAATAGCACGCGCGCCGCGTCGGCCGAGCGAGGTCGCCAGGTCAGTCTTATCAGTGTTTTACGCGACCTAGTTTCTACGCGCTTGCTGTCGGTGTAGCATTACATACGCCGTGGTGGATCCAAAGTACACCGCTCACAGCAGGTCTACTCATAGTTTATTATTAACAGATGTGCATGTGCTATTTAATGTATATACGATACTTTTAACACAGTCCTTTACCAATGGCTCAATGTGTCTTTCACTCTGGTTTTTCAGCTTCCATAGAAACCACTGGCCGTTCGTAATGCAGGAGTTATGTGCTCGTACGCCACGCATAGACGAGAACAGCGATGACGGGTATACTTCCGAAGAAAGCTGGGACAATGAATGCAATGAATACGCCGCATTTCTAGACCATAGAAAATTATGGTCTGCTGTCATGCAAGAAATGAAACTGTTCAAATCACGTTCCCAGATCGAAATGGAAATGCTGTGGGGGTTTAATGATGAAGGGGAAATAGCAAAACCACGTTCCGTGATAGAAATGGAAAAGTCGTGTGGGGGGTGCAGCAATGTAGTAAAACAGCCAGTACAACAACCTACAAAACTGATCGATAGACGAGGGAAATCACTGCCGCGACTGAACTTGTATTGAAATGGAAAACAAGATGAACACTATGTTTCAATATATGACTTTATATGCTTTAATATGGCTATTTTTAAATGAACTAATGAAAGATATTTATATGACTTTATATGCTTTAATATATGGCTATTTTTAAATGAAATAATGAACGATATGTATATGCTTTAATATGATTAAATATATGGCTATTTTTTAAATAATTAATATGATTTTATGTGTTTTAATATGATTTGATATATATGGTTATTTTTTAAATAATGATATTACTATATTTATATGATTTTATGTGCTTTAATATGATTTGATATATATGATTTGATATATATGGCTATTTTTTTTAAATAATGATATTACTATATTTATATGATTTGATATATAACTATTTTTAAATAATTATATTACTATATTTATATGATTTTATGTGCTTTAATATGATGTATCGTTATTAAATATTAAAGTTTCTTGATGATTTCATTCAATGAGGTGTTGTGTCTGTTAGCAACAGGGTAACGCGGGGCACAACGAACCAACGGTTAGGGTATCGCGGACTACATCGAACCACGGATTATATGTCTTGGAATAAAATTACTCCTCAAGGATCGGGGTAGCGCTCACGTTATAGGATAGCGGTCACTACGTTAGGGTAGCGGTCACTACTGAGGTCAAGGGTCACCACACATGAGATGAACAGGTTGGGATCATGTTGGGGTTATGACCATTATCTCCAGTCGCTAGGGGGCGCTCGTGGTGGATGTAGGTTACCGCTAGGGGGCGCTGGGGGCTACCCAGAAGCCTCTATACCGGAAGTGAATGGGTTGCTCTTTACTGGGCTGCTCTTTTGATCCCTCATTCCCACATGTATACTACTTCGTAGGATGATCCGCATATTAATTTACATGGAAATGGGAGGGACTTGTACTCAGAAAGAGGAAGTGGAAGGGATATGGACAAGGACACATATCAGAGTGAGTCTTCGCGTTGGTATCCCCTGGACTGAGGCAATACATATATAAGGCTGGACAGTCATTCTATAATAACATTTGTTTTGCGTCGTTTGAAGAAGTAGTACCAAATCGTGCTGCTTAGTTCTCCCGGAAGGAACTGATTTACTTCTCTCATAAGGTATGAGCATGGTTCAAGGATTCAGTTTTCGGGGGTATATGCACAGCCCATTCGTGGGCTGATGTAGGAATTGTCGACGTTATTGGGCGCAGTGGCTCAGCGGTTAGATAGCCGGACTCTCAAACGAGAGGACGGGAGTTCGGGTCCACCATGCTGCCGTTACGAAGTTTGGACAATTTCGGTCACTCTTTTTTGGCCGTGTCTTTCGGAAGAGACACTAAAACCGTTGGTCCCTTCTACCTGGTGTCTATGTCAGGGGAGTACAATATAGATATGTCATCTATCGTGGCCGCACAAACTGTAACACGCACTGCGTCAATTGTGTGTAGGACGGGCGCTGAATTAGCTGCTGCCAAAACTAGCTCTGATAATGGAACAATTAAAGCACGCACCATGTGGATACAGATGGATACAGGCAGATACAGGCTGATACAGGCGGATATAGGCGTTGCTCAAATGCTTTAAGTTTACTAAATAATATCTATGCCTGTATTTCACCATGTATTATTGTCTTCTGTTGCAGAAATGGCAGCTTTGTGGACTACAGCGAAGATGTTGCTGATGATTGTCCTACTACAGGCATCAGCGGATGAGAGCGTACACTCGACTGTTGGCCGTCCATCGCAGGCACCTAACGAGACACATACAGAGAACTCAACGACAGATTACAGTGGATTTGGAGGCGTGACCAGCGATGAAGACAACACAAATGTAACATTCGTTGACAACTTTGGCAAACAAGAATTGATGTTGAACGAAAACATCGACATGTTAGTGATGCTAATCCAGGCGCTGAGAAGAGACACTAGCAAAGATACGCCCGAGATCGGCCGCACAAACAAACAAAAGCGATACTCTGGTTGGTTCAAACGACTACGAATCTTTCGGTCAGAACGCAGCATTCGTACATTCGAGTGATCCCAAAGGTCCAACAACGAGAGCCAAGCTGCAGAGGTAACATTGATGTATTCTCATCTCTCGATCATGGAACACTCATATCACAGCATTCATATATCTTCGTGTCCTGTTATTTGTGTTGCACAAAAGGTTCCGGTTGTCTGGCGAATGGCGTTGGGTTGGCGGTTTACAAACTGTTATCGTTTTTCGTGTATATTCCATTGTCACTGATACAATAATAATATACACGTCAGCACATGAATATCTTATCGGAAGTAATCACTGAGCACAGAACGTCGTGTATCCTAGATGGTTGTGTTTGTACGTGGTATGTGTAACAAACACGACAACATTTTCAAACATCTCCTTCAAGACTGGCAGTAAGCTTCAAGACGACGACAACTTCCGACTGAGTCAATCAGAAACTGCTGACTGAGTCAATCAGAAACTGCCGACTGAGTCAATCAGAAACTGCCGACTGAGTCAATCAGAAACTGCCGACTGAGTCAATCAGAAACTGCCGACTGAGTCAATCAGAAACTGCTGACTGTGTCAATCAGAAACTCCTGAGGATGCAGTGTAGAAGAAATGTTTATACTAATATGGTGCTATATTGTTCCACTGGTGTTTCTGGTAATATAAAGCCGAGTGCAATGGGCATTCCTTGTATCGTACAGTTGATAATTTAGTATTGTAATGTCACGCATAGTTAATAATTTAATGTCGTAATGTCACGTACAGCTAATAATTTAATGTCGTAATATCACGTACAGTTAATTTAATATCACGTACAGTTAATTAAATTTAATGTCACGTACACTCCATAATTTAATGTCGTAATGTCACGTACAGTTCATCATTTAATGTCGTAATGTCAACAATCCTAACTAGTATTATGTGAATGCAGCTATATAATTACATATTCGCGTCATACATGTACATAATATTGCTGTTGAGGTATAATAAAATGTTCGAAATGTTTTCGGTGCGTCTTACTGGTTACCACATGGCAATACATCCGCCAAGTATTCCACTGAACAGCAAAGTTTCTTGTTACTTGTATTGAAATTTGCGGACGACACTAAAGTATTCAGAAGGGTTAAACGAGATGGTGATAAACAACTGTTACCAGACGATATAGACAACTTGGTCAAATGGTCGATATTATTAACTTTTGGGAAATAGAAATGTATACACATAGAACAGAGAACATGGATGACGAATGTAAAATGTGGGATATTATATAGGTAAGACCACAAAAAATGACACTTGGTTTGGCAGAGGCCACTTTTTTTCATATTCCCCATTCCTTTGAAACTTAATTCCGATAACACATGTAGTCTAAAGATTTAAAATTTGAAGCTTCATTGTTTAAATCCAAAAACTCACTACTTAGCCGCAAATGCTACTGTTACGCCAGGTAGCAGTTTTAACACCCGAAAGATATAAAATTAAATGTTTGAATTGAATTATATTACTGTTTTCGACAGGTATCATGTTCCTTTTCATGTCATATCAGAAAACAATGTTGGAAACACTTACAAATCAATAAAATTTCACCCTGTTCCAAGAATGTGATTATTTGTCAAACACCAACAACACAAACATCTCAAAGCTGAGTCCCTTTATTAGTAGCAAACAGAACATGAATAACAACTTCACACAAGATTTTAATGTGCATTTGTAAGGAATGATGGCAAGATACAGGGGGGAGAGAGAAAGAGGAGGAGAGAGAAAGAGAGCGACAGAGGGAGGGAGAGAAGGAGGGAGGGAGGGAGAGAGAGGCGACAATGTTGCAGAACAAAGAGTAAACCCACTGGAACAGTATGTAAAGCAAAGCTCAGTATGTTTTATCTAGCCGTCAGAGGATTGAGACACAAACACACCAGGACACAGAGCAAACAGCAAACGAGCATCAATTGCTCCAAAAAGAAAAGCGTTACTATGACAACACAGTAACTAGTCTACTACCCCCAAACGAAAGTAAACCTGCATGACAATTGTAGGGTAGTTTAATAAATGTACTGAATAATTTTACTTCTATAAAGAAAACAAGCAAAATTATTCTTCTGATGAATAATCTATTAAAACAGGAACAGTCCACAAATTCTACATTCAATAGAATCCACAAAAACAAACCAGTAAGAGAAGCTCAGCGAAGGCTTTAATGATGACATTATTTCATTTAAATTCAATTCCATTTAGGATTTTTTTATTTTGCGATTATAGATATTGCAATTGTGTGGTGTCCCATCATCACAACATAGAAGAATAAGAAAACAGCCAAAGGATTCCCTATTGTTATCACTAATGAAACACACCAGCCACAATTTTGATTTTATGATTGAAGGGCATTAAATATAATAAATTGGAAAACGTTTAATCACTGCTTAAAGGGAAGGTACAACGATTTTAATTGGTTAACCGAATGACCATTTTACCGGACACTGCAACACTGAATGTAATAGTATTTAAAACGTATCAGTTGGTTATAAATATCCATACAAAACATGTTATTATTGTGACCTTTCACCTCTTAACATTTGTGAAAATACATGATTTGGCTATGAATTCAAACATTCTCGTTTTATGACATATATAGAGACCACTTTACTGCAATTAAAGTCAGACCAACAAATCTTCACCTCTAAAGGTGAAATATGACATTTTTCACCAGATTATTGATTGCTCTGTTAATTTCTTGTTTTATTAAACTGCTGGTAGCAAATAGATTACAGTAATAAAGATTAAAACATGAAGCATAATACTGTTAATTTAGATGTATGTGAAACTGAAACATTCAGAGTCTGGATATTTTAATTACACAAAACCTCCCAACTAGATGCGTGTTAGTTAACCAAAGAAAACCGTTGTACATCTAACAACTGACGACCTGCTCAACTATTTTGAACATCCTAAAGTTATGAAAACAACAAAATGTTTCCTTTCAATTTGTATCATGCCTTTTCATCCGACGTCTTTTTCATTTTAACCATGTTAGATTATATTTAATAATGACAGATGACACTAACATTCGTAATTATGATGTGCACGGGACAGTCCTTTCTTTACCTTTGTTCACCGAATTGACAAATAAATCATAAGCAAGCGTGACGGGCGAATACAACTTGAAGCTTTCAACAGTCTTACAACATCAAAAGAACACATGGTAAAAATGTGCCGATACTTCAAGAGCGCAGTTTATATTTCTACTTTACTCAGTGTGAACGACGACAAACATTACCAAAGTGTTTATGTGCATCATAATGAAAATTATGCATGTGTAGCACTAAAAACGTCAGGTGAACTGATGCCAGAAGTGACGGGGTTGTATCATTGCCGCGTTAAAGACAAGACCAAGAGCATGGCATTCTGTCATCCTCTAGATGGCGAGAGCATCTATGAAGAACTTGTCTGGATCATCAATTTCTTCAAGTAGTCCTGCAGACACAACACAGATCTCTACGGTTTCATGAATCACGATGTACTTTATCTTAAACTTATATTAAATTGTAATAATAATAAATTTATTTCTATATAGCATAGTATCCCTGAAAACTCACTGTATTTTACACACCAACCAAAAGAACATAAATTATACATAAAAAATACATTACAAAAATGTGTTGAAACTAATAAAATGAATTGAAAGGTAAACTACTTAAATATATATGTAGAAGTACACCTAACTCAATATAGCTAATTACAATTAGTTTGCCTAAAACGTATTCAATAAGTTAACTTCAAATTAACTTTGGTTTGAATAAAAAATATGATAATTCTAAAAGTCTAATTCATTAAGTTCTCGAATGGTAGCCTAGAGCCTAGGCCAAGTTTGGTGAAATAATATTTAGGAAATTTTTTAGCATTTCTAAACTCTGGAACACCTGTGAGTGTGGCTTACCGAGGACGTCGCAGAGTTCATGGAACGACTCACACGGAAGAACCTCCTCCTCAATCATTGCCAGCAGTTTGTCCGAGCTCTCCAGGAGTGACTGGTCGTTGGCTCGAATGTAGTCGGCCAGCGCCACAGCCCACACACTGTCAGAGTCAGCACTGCACTTCTACAAACATCAAGGTTCACACGCTCTCACAGTCAGCACTGCACTTCTACAAACATCAAGGTTCACATGTTCTCAGAGTCAGCACTGCACTTATACAAACATCAAGGTTCACATGCTCTCAGAGTCAGCACTGCACTTCTACAAACATCAAGGTTCACACGTTCTCAGAGTCAGCACTGCACTTACACAAACATCAAGGTTCACATGCTCTCACAGTCAGCACTGCACTTCTACAAACATCAAGGTTCACACGTTCTCACAGTCAGCACTGCACTTCTACAAACATCAAGGTTCACACGCTCTCAGAGTTAGCACTGCACTTCTACAAACAGGGAGAAGGGAGGGAGGGAGGGAGAGGAGGGAGGTAGAGAGGGAGGGAGGTAGAGAGGGTGGGAGGGAGGGAGGGAGAGAGGGTGGGAGGGAGGGAGGGAGGGAGGGAGGGAGGGAGGGAGGGAGGGTGGGAGGGAGGGAGGGAGGGAATGTTGGACTGACCTTGAAAACGATGCTGAAGAGGCCATCAATGACAGCGAAGAAGACGAGGTGTGTCTTGTAGACGCTGTATGGCTTCACTGCCTTGTCAGGCAGACTGCATCAACACACACATCATTACTGGTTATGTCCACAACAAACCAGTCACATTAACAGGTTGAAAATCCAATGTTATAAGGCTGCTGGGCTGCACAGGACACAGCGGCAAGGAGCCCAAGATAGAGAGAACTGGCAAGATCTTGGGCAAGCCTTAATCAGCATTAGTACTTTAAAATGTTGATAATTTTCCAGATTGAAAAATATATTGATAGAACAATGTTATGAGACATTGCATGTACAGAACACACAACAATAACCATCAGAATATGTTTACAAACATATCGCCAATAACTATGTTAAAGCTTTGTGTTTTTCTATCAACTCTATGGTGTCATATTGATAACGGTTGTCCTCGAAATTGTCAATTTCCAAGATGTCGGACTGTATTACAGCGCCATGCGGTGGTCATATTTCGCATACAAATGACATTTAAATTTGTTTTACCTGGGCCACCCTTAGTACGCTTTGTACGAACAGGTAAATGTTGACAACAGTGAATAGCCTCTAAGTAAGTAAGTATGCAACAGAACTAGACACTCACCTGCGGGAGCCACTTGGAGTGACGTGTCTTGCCTGTGCAGCCACAATGAGGCGTCGAAGGAACATCAGGCGATGTTGCTTCCACTTTTGGGGGCTGAAGACGTGCACTGCCATCACAGCCCAGTAGAGGGCGCCCTCAACCTAAGGGGAGAGCATAAAAGATATGCAAGCTACTGATAAACTGTGCTGGGTGTCCACGTTTAAATATCCTGTATGTTCCCTATCACATCCAGTGACATCCTGCTGACAAGCACTGTGAAGATGAATCAGTTATTTTACACAAATTGTTGCAGTTACTGCTAGTGGCAAGGATGGTAAAACATTATTCAAGAGGTTATTGAATAAAACATCACAAGTATTGAAAGCTCCATCCTCAATAGATTTAGCCCATCACGAATCAGGTTCACTGATGTTCAAATTTGTGGTGAGTGAATAGTTTACATAATGGCCAGTTGGTTTAATGAGTGAATAGTTTACATAATGGCCAGTTGGTTTAATGAGTGAATAGTTTACATAATGGGCAGTTGGTTTAATGAGTGAATAGTTTACATAATGGACAGTTGGTTTAATGAGTGTGCATACTCTTGCTAAAATCATTGAAAGAATTTATTTTGAATACTAGGTAGGTTTGATTTTTGATTGAATTGAGGAAGACCTTTAAGACAACACGACACTGTGTTCTACACCATACACTGTTACCAACACTTGTGTGTACATGTAGACAAGTATGTATAGATTTTTTATTGAATTGAGGACCTTTACGACAACACGACATTGTGTTCTACACCATACACTGTTACCAACACTTGTGTGTACATGTAGACAAGTATGTATAGATTTTTTATTGAATTGAGGACCTTTACGACAACACGACATTGTGTTCTACACCATACACTGTTACCAACACTTGTGTGTACATGTAGACAAGTATGTACCCTGATCATTGCATTATAGACATTAGCGAGAAGTTTTAATTATTAAAATTTTTTCCTGAACATTGTATTTTCAGCGGACATTTGCAGCTGTGTTATGCAGTGAATATAAATTGACACAAATATCGCGATGCGTATTGTATCGTGGCTTTGTGTATCATTACTTAGCCACTACAGGACTGACCTCAAAGGCGTTCTCAGGCCACTTGTCTGAAGACATCTTCAAGAACAGATTCAGGTTCTTCTCCTCTCGCGCAATAGATCGTGTTCTGTCAACACAAAATCTAACGGTTCACAAGAACACAGCATCGAGTGACCCACCAATCAATTGTGGGAACACAATCACAAGGTCAAGTCCATAGGAGAGTAAAAAACATGACATTTGTGGCGAGTATCTTTAATAGACAAATCAGACATCATCACAATACATTACTGATACGTGTCACGTTACCAATACATGTCACGTTACTGATACGTGTCACATTACTAATATGTGTCATGTTACTAATACGTGTCATGTTAATGATACATGTCATGCTATTACGTCAATAAAGAAAGAGCCAAGTGCTGGAAACCAGCAAACTAAGCATCACCTGTGTGGATATCTCAAACTAAGCAACACCTGTGTGGATACCTCAAACTAAGCAACACCTGTGTGGATATCTCAAACTAAGCAACATCTGTGTGGATATCTCAAACTAAGCAACACCTGTGTGGATATCTCAAACTAAGCAACACCTGTATGGATATCTCAAATGTAAGGCATATATGTTACTAATTCAAGCCTATTAATACACACATCGTATTATTGTAACCTACGTCACACTGATACACATGTCACATTATTATAACCTGTCATACTGATACACATGTCACATTATTATAACCTATGTCACATCGATACACGTGTCACATTATTATAACCTATGTCACACTGATACACATGGCACATTATGTAACCTATGTCACACTGATACATGTATGTCTCATTACTATAATCCATATACTGATACACATCTCCCGTTACTATAATCTACGTCACAATAATATATGTCACATCGCTGTAACCTATGTCATACTGATACATATTCGTTACTATAACCAGTTTCACATTCACACACGCTCGCACACACACACACATGCATACACTGCTACGTACGTGTTGAGCACATAGAGAGCCATGTGACACAGATAGGGCACGAGATGAATGTTGCTCTGTCGACCACCACCGCCGCTGTCCTCGCTGAATGACTTCTCCTCAGCGAACTTAAGCAGCAGGAGCTTCAGGTCATGTACGGTGTAGGAGTAACTGGCGTCGCGCGTTCCTGTGCACTCCTGCAGGTACGTATTGTGTCTGCATGCAACAAACACTTGTCAATCAACAGACTATGGAATACAGGTTGAATATTGCCAAACATTTTGTTTGTAATAATATATTGCAATATGGAGGACTGTATTGCAATACGTATTGCAATATATTGTGGTTATTTTGGTTAAGATATAAGATTACTTACCAGGGTAACCTGTTATGTTATATTTGCCTGACTAATATTTACAATAAAATAGTAACTAAACAACTGTTTTAATCTGTAGAAGTAATTTTTGTTGATTTTATACATAGCTAACCTAGTTGCAAATATGGAAAATACAAAGACTGTTTATAATTCTATGCACTGCGTTAAGTAAATAATTAAACACACAAAACATCTTATCCAGTGGTACACATGAACATAAACTCCCGAAAATAAATGACTCATATCTGAACCATGAACAAATAATAATAAAGATTAGTGACCAGTAATATCATGCAACACTTAGACTATTATTGAACTACCCGCCCAAGAACAATAAACAACTCAAAACTCTGAGCTCGTTAAAAAAACATTTTGAGGACACATCTTTTAAAATAATTATTGTCCTGCGGGTAATAGCTTGAATGTGTCACTTTCCCTGTTTTTAATGATTGCTAATAAATAGTAATAAAAGTAATAAAAGCACTAATAAAAGTAATGTTTGATGCATGTATACTTTTATGGATGTATTATAATTGTAGCATTTTATACTTTCTGGCATGGATTTATGATGTGTCTTAATCAGCTGGTCAATTTTACAGTTTATTTTCTTAACAACATATACATATTTAACTTGTCAAACAAGTTCTTCCATCAAATGAAGGTACAAAATGACCATTTGACCATGTCAAAATGTGCATGTATGGAACACCACTTATGACGACCTGATTGAGGGGTATAATGCCACCTACCTCGCGAGACTACTGGCAAAGGCCGACTCGGGCACCTGAGACCCCCACATTGGCAGCAGGCCGTTGCAGCGAGTGTTCGCATTCTGTAGTGCTGCACTCTCCCACTCCTCGCGACCACGCGCGTGTCGCACTGCCGCCAGGTGGCACTCCGTGTGGATAACATTGAAGTGCGTCACGGTTGAGTAGCCCTGCGTCTTGCGCTGCTTCATCTCGTATTCCTCGAGCGGCATCCGCTTCGTGTAGGTATAGACCCCCAGCACCTGGCAAGGTCGAGTTGTTAGTCTCATCACACCACAGTTATTTTTGTTGTCTAGGCAGGGCACCCCAAAGGTAGAGAGCCTCCAAGACAGAGAGCCTCCAAGGCAGAGAGCCTCTAAGACAGAGCCTCCAAGGCAGAGAGCCTCCAAGACAGAGCGACCCCAAGGCAGAGAACCTCCAAGACAGAGCGAACCCAAGGCAGAGAGCCTCCAAGACAGAGCGAACCCAAAGCAGAAAGCCTCCAAGACAGAGCGAACCCAAGACAGAGCGCCCCCAAGGCAGAGAGCCTCCAAGGCAGAGAGCCTCCAAGACAAAGTGCCTCCAAGACAGAACGACCCCCAAGGCAGAGATTCTCCAAGACAGAGCCACCCCAAGGCAAAGAGCCTCCAAGGCAGAGAGCCTCCAAGACAAAGTGCCTCCAAGACAGAACGACCCCCAAGGCAGAGAGTCTCCAAGACAGAGCGACCCCAAGGCAGAGAGACTACAAGACAGCGCGACCCCCAAGGCAGAGAGCCTCCAAGACAGAGCGACCCCAAGACAAAGTGCCTCCAAGACAGAGCGTCCCCCAAGACAGAGAGTCTCCAAGACAGAGCTTCCAAGATAGACCGCCTCCAAGACAGAGCGACCCCAAGGCAGAGAGACCCCAAGGCAGATAGCCTACAAGACAGAGCGACCCCAAGACAGAGAGCCTCCAAGACAGAGCGACCCCAAGACAGACAGCCTCCAAGACAGAGCAACCCCCAACACAGAGAGCCCCCAAGGCAGAGAGCCTACAAGACAGAGCGACCCCAACGTATAGAGCCTCCAAGACAAATAGCCTCCAAGACAGAGCGACCCCAAGACAGAGAGCCTCCAAGGCAGAGTGACCCCAAGGCAGATAGCCTACAAGACAGAGCGACCCCACGGCAAATAGCCTACAAGACAGAGCAACCCCAAGGCAGATAGCTTCCAAGACAGAGCGACCTCTAGGCAGATAGCCTACAAGAAAGAGCGACCCCAAGGCAGATAGCCTACAAGAAAGAGCGACCTCAAGGCAGATATCCTCCAACGCAGATAGCCTCCAGGACAGAGCGACCCCAAGGCAGATAGCCTACAAGACAGAGCGACCCCAAGGCGGATAGCCTACAAGACAGAGCGACCCTAAGACAGAGTGCCCCAAGGCAGAGTATCCCAAGGCAGAGCGCCCCAAGGCAGAGTACCCCAAGGCAGAGTACCCCAAGGCAGAGCACCCCAAGGCAGAGCACCCCATATCGACACATCCAAAGTGGAATGATCTCTCACCCACAGTGTGGCAGCATTGTTCTGACTACGATTTCTTGACGGTTCAATTCACGCATGATCTGAATCTTAGACTACCGACCTTTTGACAATATGAATCTATACGCCAAATTATTGTAACTCTCACCAAACATGCAGTGCCGCAGACACACAGCCATACCGATCACAATATTCATGAAGGTGTTTGGATACCAAAGTATGGTATTGAACAAACTTCACATACAATAATGATTTTTTTAGTAAGCGCCACAAACTGAAGTATTGTGGCAACATTAAGAGGCACAATGGATTGGAAAAGACAACACTGGAGGGAATGGTAGCAGGGAAAGACAGGAGAGACGGGAGAATGACATCATAGATGTCTTTGGAACGGTGACAGTGGCTGGTAGAATGGCTGCAGGAATACATTGTTTTCACAGAGATTTGGCCAGCGACTTCCCTACTACCTACCTTAGTGGGTTGGTAGCGGTACCCCTCACGACAGATGCAGCAGACAAGGCCTGCCTCCTCCTTGATGTCTTCCATCTGCTTCAGGACCGAACTCTTCACTGTCACCTGCCCCTTCTCGTTTGTCTACAAATGCACAACTTCGTTATCTCAAATCCCAACACATTCTCCTTTGTACATTCTACAGAAAGGGACAATTACCAAACACTACCTTTTCTATTATGTGTTCTACGTCTAAGCAAATCAAAGTATTGGTGGGGTAGTCACTGCTACTGCTTTATATGTTGAAATGTGAGCTCTAGGAACCTGACATCCAGGAGGCTTGCATCGGGCATAGTCAACAGGCCTGGCATTTCTTTGTTAGAAGTCAAAAAGTGCCAAACAAGGCTTACACTGAATCCCCATAATAACAAATGTCATCAATTTGGCTTTTTATATATATCATATATATATTGGACTTGTGTTGTTGACTGCATAAAGACAATAATCAAACACAACTGCCTTTTCTGCTTGGTGTTCTACTTCAGTTGGTGAAAATTTGATCTCACATCTGCATTGTGTAGCATTAGATACCAACTCACCATCATTCCTAGAGCTCCTAGTTGCTTCTGTCTCATGGCCATGGCCAATCTCTTCTTCTCTGCCTTTGTCTGTTGTCTTGTCTCCTCAATCTATCAACATACGGTTTGTGTAGCAACATCAAGAAAGCGGCATTTAGCAAAGCTGAGAAAATGTTTCTAGTCAGAGTAAATCTGTTCAATACTATTATGACGCAAATAAAATAGTGTTTTGTATTCGCAGTTAAGCCTGTGGATAATACTGTGGATTATTCTAGTGACAAAACAGCAATTGATATCAATATTTTTGACTTTGACTGTATAAAATGTATCATTTGTTAATTGGCCCATAGTATTCATGTTGTCATCTATCAGGCTACAAAATATACCTACAGCGAATAAAATGTGCTAGGTTTCGAGGGATATCTGCCTAGTTATCTGTTTACTTTCGATGACAGAATCACTAGTGCTTGTGTGTCGACTGCTACTAGTTTGTCATTCAATTTTACATTTTTGTGATGGACACCAGAAGATTTGTACTTTATCACAGGCGATTTCTTCATAGATTTCAAACAAATGTATAAATACAACCACAGTCCTCCGAAAATCCTAAAACTTTGTATCAAATATGGGTAACGTATGGCGAGACAGATGGCGCTGCTACAGACCTTGGCTGCAATCTCTGGATGGTCCTTGAGTGTCTCCATGAGGTTCTCCGCCAGTGAGCCGATGTGTTCGTCTGAGGACACCTGCTCCAACTTGTGGAGGATCGACACGAGGCTGTTGCCAATGAATACCTGACAACATGTACAGTAACAACTTGTGGAGGAACGACACGAGGCTGTTGCCAATGAACACCTGACAACATGTACAGTAACAACTGGTGGAGGATCGACACGAGGCTGTTGCCAATGAATACCTGACAACATGTACAGTAACAACTTGTGGAGGATCGACACGAGGCTGTTGCCAATGAATACCTGACAACATGTACAGTAACAACTGGTGGAGGAACGACACGAGGCTGTTGCCAATGAACACCTGACAACATGTACAGTAACAACTGGTGGAGGAACGACACGAGGCTGTTGCCAATGAACACCTGACAACATGTACAGTAACAACTGGTGGAGGAACGACACGAGGCTGTTGCCAATGAACACCTGACAACATGTACAGTAACAACTGGTGGAGGATCGACACGAGGCTGTTGCCAATGAACACCTGACAACATGTACAGTAACAACTGGTGGAGGAACGACACGAGGCTGTTGCCAATGAACACCTGACAACATGTACAGTAACAACTTGTGGAGGAACGACACGAGGCTGTTGCCAATGAACACCTGACAACATGTACAGTAACAACTGGTGGAGGATCGACACGAGGCTGTTGCCAATGAACACCTGACAACATGTACAGTAACAACTGGTGGAGGAACGACACGAGGCTGTTGCCAATGAACACCTGACAACATGTACAGTAACAACTGGTGGAGGAACGACACGAGGCTGTTGCCAATGAACACCTGACAACATGTACAGTAACAACTTGTGGAGGAACGACACGAGGCTGTTGCCAATGAACACCTGACAACATGTACAGTAACAACTGGTGGAGGATCGACACGAGGCTGTTGCCAATGAACACCTGACAACATGTACAGTAACAACTGGTGGAGGAACGACACGAGGCTGTTGCCAATGAACACCTGACAACATGTACAGTAACAACTGGTGGAGGAACGACACGAGGCTGTTGCCAATGAACACCTGACAACATGTACAGTAACAACTTGTGGAGGATCGACACGAGGCTGTTGCCAATGAACACCTGACAACACGTACAGTAACAACTGGTGGAGGAACGACACGAGGCTGTTGCCAATGAACACCTGACAACATGTACAGTAACAACTGGTGGAGGAACGACACGAGGCTGTTGCCAATGAACACCTGACAACATGTACAGTAACAACTTGTGGAGGATCGACACGAGGCTGTTGCCAATGAACACCTGACAACATGTACAGTAACAACTGGTGGAGGAACGACACGAGGCTGTTGCCAATGAACACCTGACAACATGTACAGTAACAACACATCCAGTCATTCACACTTTCTGCTGCTTTCAAGGTGCTTTCCAAGTACACTCAAAATAGCATGACCCCTCTCTGAAATATTCAGCCACACAGCAATTACCACAATTCCTCAATGTCAAATATCATATTTCCAAATAAAAATACAGAGTGTAAATATTGTTATCTTTGATGCCTTGTTGACAGATCTGATGTCTTGTTGACTGATCTATACTGATGTATTGTTGACTGATCTATACTGATGTATTGTTGACTGATCTATACTGATGTATTGTTGACTGATCTATACTGGTGTGTTGTTGACTGATCTATTCTGATGTATTGTTGACTGATCTATTCTGATGTATTGTTGACTGATCTATTCTGATGTATTGTTGACTGATCTATACTGATGTATTGTTGACTGATCTATACTGATGTATTGTTGACTGAAATAAAAGAAACAATGGCATTACTATTGTCATAGAACACCCTTAAACCAAATAGCATAATGCCCTACATGCTATCACGCAGTCTATGAATACAACTACCTGCTTAAAAATACACTAGCTCTAACTGGAATAACTACAAAGGTGGGGCCAATTCGTCCCATTACACGAACTGTTCTAAAATCCAAGGTGGAAGGGAAGCGAGCTGCGTCCCAGCGTTAAAACCCGTGAACACTTCTGGGAAAGTGTAACTAGTGCCAGAAAAGAATTCTGCACAATTACAAATTTGCTGTAAAAATTAAACATCAGTGTGGTTCCTATGATAGTGATGAAGTCTGATTTTAATAGTGCGTAATTAACCTATATTAAAAATGTACTTTGTCAAGCACTTGGTGATTAGATATCAGCACATGCCATATACACGTTAACAACTTAAAGAAATACTGTCTATGTCTATATAATAAAGTAGTTTGCGACTCTGTATGTATTTTCCCTTGTCTCTCAGTCAGTTTCACATGAATGGGGCTGCAATGTTGTTAGGCATACCTGGGGACCATGGGGATGGTCCGTACATTAAAAAATATTAAAAATTCCCCTGGGGTAGGGATATTACATGTGGTCATTTGACAACAATTACTAACTCAAAACAATAGTACGTACAACTGTTAGCAACACTATGCATGTTTCTATGATTATTACGTGATCTATGTCAAACATCCCATGAACACTTTGTGAAAGCATCAGTTGTAGGGGCTTACATGATTTTTGGTTCATAAAGATGTCATTGCCATTGGCATTGCCCAACCAACACTTGACTGGGTGGTGCAGGGAGTCATAAGCTCTTGCAGTGGTTGACATTTTGTCCCATGCAACGCCGGGCAATTCATATATATATATATATATGAACTAGCTATATATACATACATATATACACACACAACATCTCAACATTGACATGTTCACATGTGTGGAAACGTTGCCATCTCATTGATTGTAACTGTTGGTCAAAATAAAGCCGTATTGTACTGTACGTATTGTATACTTGTTTCTAACTGGACAGTGACAAGGACGCCTAACCTGCGTCTTGGCATGTCCACTGCTGAGGCCGGTCAGTAGACGGAGGGCGTAGGGCAGGCCGGGTTTACTAATGAACTCCTTCCAATCGTCTGAGTCCGTCCTGTCCACACCAAACACAGAAAATATAAATATACAAAATTACAATATGAAAATAATTTTGGGTTAGGATTGACCCCTCACCCACCCATACCCCTATCCAAAAATGGAAAATTGGAGGCACATGTGCACACATTGCCCAGCCAGTGAATAGAAAGCTGGTTACAGTGTATTGAAAAATTGTGGTCAGGATAAAACCTGGAGGGGCCAGAAAAAGGAATACTGCAGAAAGATATGAAGGGTGACATACGCTAGGAGGGTGACAACAGGCGGGGCATGTTGAAGTATATATGCGAGGGCATCTCGCGTGATGCCATGTTCCAGAATCAGGTCTCGTAACTTCATGCCATTCGCATTTCTCTGCAACAAATAAACAGAACCACCGTGACGATGTCAGCGAAGATGTCAACGAAGATGTCAACGAAGATGTCGGCTACTGTCATACAAGGGTCAACATTTTGTGTCGCTCTAGAAGAAATATAACACTGTTTTTGTTGCTAGGTTTCATAATTACAATTTTCTGTTGTTTATATTTTCTTTTTTCATTGTGAGAATTCCTGTAATCTCAACTACACCAAGTTATCGGATTGGACAATAACAGAATCCTAAGTGATGGAAAGTTTAAGTAAAGTATACAACCAACATAGTAACAAGTTATGTATACATTAAAAACTCTTTGAAAACAATCATTGTATGCCTCATGTAGAAGAGGTTTCATACTCAGCTTGTTCTGAACCATTATCATCCCCGATGATATTTTCTCTTGTTATTTGTTGTTATTATGGGCCAAATGGAGCACTACATGAATCTTATACAGTCCATGCGACACCCTACTTTAAAAGACAATAGATCCAGTGTTAAACTGGCCATCAACGACTACGTGTGTGTTTGATGCTATCTTGAATCAGCTCCAGGTGTGTTTGTTTGACAATACTCATGAGCACAATGCAATGGTGCTACTCTCAAATCCGATGTTCTTCAAGTAATATATTTCAATGCTAACTAACTAAAACACTATGAAACTAATCTGAGACTTAGATCATGGGCCGAACGGAGCTGCTCGCTTCTGACTGGTAAACCATGGTGTGGCGTCACTGTACTTAGTGTGTGTAGCGCCTCTAGGGAATGATTTGGAAACCAGATTATTGTATGCTGTACATGTATAAAAGTAGAGACATCCAAATTTGTTTGTGGACTCCCAAATATGAATACGTTCCAATTTCCACTGAAAATCAATGCCTGACCTGGAAGAAATGTCTGACCTGGAAGAAATGTCCTTCCTGAGTGTCATACCTCAATGCCATTGGCAATGACGCAGAAACAGTCGATGTGGATCTGCTCGTCGTGATTGTGCTCCGAGTCGAAGCGGTTGAAGTCGAGGTAGGGCTGGAAGTGATTGACCAAGGTCTGCATCTTGGTCTGTTCGCCGAACGCCAGGAAGGGGATGAGTCGCATGAGGGCCTGCAGCACGCTGGCATTGGAGCGCACAAACGGACTGTTGATGCGATCCAGTAGCACCATCAACTGCTCCTTGTCGCTGCACAGCTTTGAGAACTCCTGCAACAGTGATGCGGCAATGACATGTCAAAGTCATGTCAGTGAAACTTCTGCAACAGTGACATGTCGCTGACACTCTTGCAATAGTTATTATTACTATTACTATCATTACTAAAACTTGTAAAGTCCTACACATCTGGCACCAGCCCATTTACAGTCATTGTAAAAATGTCAACTATATGTGGTTAAAAATAAATAAATAGACAATAAAGAGCATAGATTAAAATAATTAATAAATTATAATAAATAAATAAAAAAAATATACATTCGTAGTGTCCTTATTCATAGTTGGAGTGATCCTCTGTGGCAAGCTTAAAAAGAATTTTTAGAATATTTTGAACTTCATGTCATGTTAATGAAACTCCTGAAATTTGTAACATGTCGATGACACTTCTGCAATAGTGACATGTCGATGAAACTCCAGCAATAATGACACATCAATGACACTCCTGCAACCATGACATATCAAAGAAACTCCAGCAATAGTAACATGTCAATGACACTCCTACAATAGTGACATGTCATTATCACTACTGCAACAGTGACATGTCAATGAAACTCCAGCAACCATGACATGTCAATGACACTCATACAACTGTGACATAACATTGAAACTTCTGCAATAGTGCCATAGCATATGAAAGCACGCACGCACGCACGCACGCACGCACGCACGCACGCACGCACGCACGCACGCACGCACGCACGCACACACAGTATGTCTTCAGGAGGTTTACAGAGACAAGAGACTTACCTTGTAGAGTTCTGGAGGTTGTTCGCTGGCCTCCTGTAGGATAGTCTCCATCACCTGTAGAATCTGTTCTGTAAGGGTCTGACCGGTGGTGGTGGAACTACCCATTTCCTGCTCGGCTAGCAGGGCCTATAAGAGTGATCACCAATGTCCACCATCAATGTGTCCACTACAGTGACCACATGCTACAATGCTTTTCTAATTTATTCTAACAAATAATATATTAAGTTGTGCGATGAAATAGCTTGGCTAAATAAAGGGTAATACCTTTGATAAAAATATGATATTTAGCATTTTTATCCGGTTTTTTATTTTATTATTTTTTATTATTTATTTTATTTTAACACTTGTTCATAAAATAAATATATGGAATAGTGAATCACAGAATAATGAAGTTTTTTACAGCATCTGAAGATTGTTTCCACAAAACATGTGGACTACTGAGAAGAAAACGGATTATCAAAGACCGGATGAACGAGACATGACTGTATAATGTACAACTCATCAGCTGACAAGTTTCTAAGAAACTACATGCACGTCATCATACATGCCAAATGAATGCCGCAGCAACACGTACCAGGTTGAGAGCTCCGAGCATGATGCTGATGGTGTTGCGGTCCGGTTTAATCAGCTGTTGTCTGTTCAGTTTGACCATCGTACAGAAGGAGAAGAGTTTGAGCAGGACACCCATGAGCTGTTTGCCCGACACCAGGTCTCGGACGGCCGACAGTCTGCACGGAGAAAATACGCTTAATGTGATGCTTTCTTGTGGTACCATTCATAGATTCTCCACTGTGAGAACTTTTTAAAATGCTAGGTTGATTTTAACACGCTTAACAAGAGTCCAACGATTTCAGCCTGCCCTTATCAGATATCTATCCGTTTTGTCTCTAAATATATTCACACCAGTAGCATCGGCATGTATTCTGGTTCAAAAATCAGGGTCAGATAAAGACAAGTTTGGGTATAAAACTGGTCTTGCATGTAAATTTCCATTGTGGTTAAATTAGGTGAAATATGACGGTCGTATGATATATTTGTGTTATGTGAAGTGAATATGTGAAGTGGGCTTACCTCAGTAGCATGACGTCAAGTCCACCGCACTCAGCCATCACATTGGCCATACGATACACCTCCTCCTTGTCAACATCCTCATCTGTAATGCATTGCAACCTCGTGAGGTAGAGAAACATAACAAACAACAGGAGCATAATCTTTTTGTCAAAGCCTCTGTGTAACAGTAATGTCTCACTATCTTCCTTGGGAGCTGAGGGTCTCTTTCCAGCACACCATCTAAATGGGAAACACTTAAAATATGCATTCTGTATTAATCTATTATGGCTTTTCTAAGGATATGAAGCATCTCTATGTCAAGCAATATAAATCGATATTCTTCACTACTGTATATACAATTTATAATTTTTATTACATATACTGAATCTATTTCAATATTCTCATAACACTTTTTCATTTATGCTAGCATTTTTGGCTATCATAGTAACTTTATTTAGTTATTTGGTTCTCCAATACTACAATTATTAGCATTATGATCTTTTGTCTTGATTACTGTCAAAGTAAATTATAGTTCAGCATAAGCTACGACCTGGTTATAAAAATCCAGAATCACATAACCACCTTATGTGTATCGGCACACAACAGTGACAAGAATCATTTAATCCTGACTATGTTGAGCTTATGTATTTCATAAAGTCTGAAAGGCATACATTTCAAAGCAATGTTACAGATGTCTCTGGTGCAGCTAACATTTCCCTATCATGTTGTCAGAGTTGACATAATGCAGTGTTCATATAATGCCAATCCCAACAGCAGTAAAGCTTTCAATCTGGCCAATCATCCTTGCGAGCTAGCGATAGTTTTACTACCCCTGGCATATATCCGACACAATGTACGGAAGTGTGCCAAATAATTTGTACTTCCTCCCACTTGCCGTCTTTCCCAACGTATTTCTGGGAACCAGATGGCTGAGACGCGCCCACGCCCAAACATCAAAGAGTGTTACCAGGAAATACCTATAATTACCCATCAGACCAGTGACAGCGGGTCAACAACCAATTAAAGTTAAGTTCCCATGCAAGCCCTGACAATTCGAGCGATCAATATTTTTGGTTATAACAGCAACTGAAAACTGGTTTCAACAGGTCTATATGCCAGGGGTACTGATGTAGTCAGAAGCCCCTGGTGGTGAGGGTAGATCTGCCAGGGGTACTGATGTAGTCAGACGCCCCTGGCGGCGAGGATGTGGCCTACGCCTTTTATTGAATCTCAATAACCCAATATAAAGAACTAACACAACCGTAATATTATAACTACAATAGTAATACGAAATCATCCGTTTTACCTTTCCCCGTGTCGAGTGTGTTCACCATGTCTTCAGTGGCGTCACCTAGCAAGCCTCGCATGCGATACACAATACGCATCGTTTCACCCTGTGTTTGAATAGACAGGAAGACAGATTGAGTTTATAACTGGTTTCTTGTGCATGTAGAAAGGCCCATATGACCACTGTTACAAATGTGTTACACTGGAAAACACCACACAACCTAGGTGTAGGATATTACTGCAACAACACAAACATCTCCTTCTACCACAGACTTCAACCTTAATCACCACCATCACCACACGATACCACCATCACTTCTGATCACAACCACCACCTCCTATGTTCTAACACCACCACCATAGACTTAACACAACCACCTCTATAATTTTTACCACCACCTTCTACCACCACCATAACCACAACTTTTTACCACCACCACCACCACCACCATCTACTACCATCACTTTGACCGCCACCACAACTGCCACCATCACATTCTACCACCACCACATTCTACCACAACCACAACCAACATTTTTGACCACCACTACAATCACTACCCACCACAACAATACAATACAAAACCCCAGATCGGCAGTGCAACAAAACAAAAGGGGTTAAGCAGTTGGGGGATTAGCAAGTTTAAACAGGTGGGTTTTTAGCTTACAGTGAAATGTTGTTATATTTCCTAGAGTTAACACTAACAGACTACCACCACCACAACATCACCACAACCGTCACCATAACCGTCACAACAACCGTCACCATAACCGTCACCACAACCGCAATGAAGAACAAACAGTCATGAAAGCACTAACTTCGCCATGTTCTGGTAGCCAGATCTTCTTGTAGACGTCCTTGACCGGCAGATCGAGACTAATGATCTTGTTGCACACAAGTAGCTCCATGCCCGTGTCGTCCTCGAGAAGGGCCACCAGCTCGCAGTCTGAAACCACCACCAGATGGTGCCACAGGTTACCACACGCTCAGCTATTTATTCGTGTTTCTCAGAACACAAATCAACATTAAGTAGCCAGGCTGGTTGAGAAATGTCATATTTTAATACCTTAAATTGGTAACCAGATAATCTTAGAAATACTGACAGGGTGATTTTGTGGGACGGAGATAATAAAATATGAAATCGTGAACAGGGATGCACAAGTCATCATCAGAGTGAGGGATTGCTGAGGATTTAGGGTGAAAATGCAATGTTGAATAAAGATGTCTTGAGATTTTGCAGAAGATAGCTATAGTTCAATGATTTTAGTAATGGGGAGTTTGTTCCAGATTTTGGGTATAGCTACAGAGAAAACGCAGTTGCCCAGGTCAAGTTTAGTCTTAGAAACAAGACTCACCTTGACATATCTTGTTCTTGACGTCGCGCATCAGAGGTCCTAGGGCAGGGACGTTGGAGCTGTAGGGGTTGCCAAGCATGCGCCCCTGCAGGAAGTCCTCCTGCTGCGGGTCTTTGTCCAGAGACATGAAGAACTCACCAACGTCATTCTCCTCCTGCAACACAGCATTAGTCTATAGGCCTGGAGACACTCAGTACGAAAATCATCAGCATCAGTGGTCAACTCGATTTCAAGCATGACATATCTTATCTCATATCTTACCCACACAAACTACCGTTTATATATAAACTGTTATTGTATGATACTATTCCAGCCAGAAAACAGTGGTAGCTGCCAGTGGGTCCACCCGTGCCTCCACAGAACAAACAATCATAGATACAAGTGAACTCACAGGGTAAATGATGCTGCAGAGTCGTTCAAAGATGAAGACAGGAGATACAAAGTCATTGGGGGGATACTTGTTCACTGTCTCCACACACACAGCCATGAAGTTCTTCGTCTCCGACTCCGTGCCTGCAAAACACACGCACACCTGCAGAAAGGTACGTTCTTATATAGCACAGTATCCAGTCCTGCTGAGAGCGCTTTACACTTCGCTGCCTGGCAGACCTGTTCATTCCAACGCCATCTCAACTTCTCTAGGAAGCATTCAGCCATGCTGCAATTAACTGCCTGAAGACTATTCGTTCACATATCCACCACTGTCTGTAGCCAGGTACTTTTTACAGTGAACTTAAGCAGTGTGGGGGGAATTTTTTTTCCTCAGCTTCAAAATGGCAGAAAAGGATTCAAACTCTGTTTTTCACAACAGAGAGTCCAGTGTTCTAATAATTACTTAACCACCTATTAAAAGAATAGTCAATTAGATACATTGTTACAATAGATTCTGTCAGGGAAACGTAAAAATATCTTGGTTTTGCGTTTCCACAAACAGTGTGTCTACTTCAGACATGGAATGATATGCTGAAAGATTTAAATGTATCATTTTACCAACATTTACAGCACTGTATTTAACAGCATCAGTCGTGTTGTCAATTGCAGCAATGCACCATACAAGATAGATGCCTAAAGATATTTTACAAACTAAGGTACCACCTAAAGCCAACTACACTGATAATCCACTATACCAATAAAACGTAACAAGGCTGCATGATTATTTGTGGTGTCAATGTTCAGTTCAATATTTTCTAGCATGTTATGAGGAAAATATTCAACTGACATGTTAGATGTGTTATGTTAGATGTGTTATGTTAGATGTGTTATGTTAGATGCTGCAGCAACCTTAAATGCACGCGTCTAATTTTAACAAATACATGTTTTGTATTTATTGCACTTTTATTCAATCTTACGATTGCAAAACAAAATAAATAATAATAATTATTATTATTATATGTGACACCTAACAAGGAGGCTACTACAACTCACCAGTGGTCATCTCCTCGAGCAGATCAAGCAGGTTATCCTGTGTCTCATCAATCAGCTTGGTGCGCTGGATGACCAGCTTACGCAGCGACAGATAACCATTGAGGACGGCACCAACCAGACGGTTCTTGTACAGCTGCTTAATGTTCTCCTGCTCCACGAACATCGCCAGAAGCTCTGTGAACAAACACACAAACATTTCCAGCAGCTCTGTGAACAAACACATAAACATTGCCAGCAGCTCTGTGAACAAACACACAAACATTTCCAGCAGCTCTGTGAAAAAACACACAAACATTGCCAGCAGCTCTGTGAACAAACACTGCCAGCAGCTCTGTGAACAAACACACAAACATTTCCAGCAGCTCCGTGAACAAACACACAAACATTGCCAGCAGCTCTGTGAACAAACACACAAACATTTCCAGCAGCTCTGTGAACAAACACACAAACATTGCCAGCAGCTCTGTGAACAAACACTGCCAGCAGCTCTGTGAACAAACATTTCCAGCAGCTCTGTGAACAAACACTGTCAGCAGCTCTGTGAACAAACATTGGCAGCAGCTCCATGAATAAACAAACATTGACAGCAGCTCTATGAACTAACATCGAGACACCAGCAGAAGAATAACTCCTAAAAATATATTTCTGCCAAATTTGTTCCAATTGACTAGCATATTCTATATACAAGTCTACAATGACAGTGTATTTCCAATATGAAATGCAATATATTTTGTTGATACTGAACCAACTGCGCATAGCACTTAAACTATTCACACACTACACATCTGAACATCAAAGAATTAAACTATCCATCAAAAATTCTTATTTCCAAAAACATTTGACATCACCATACAGGCACAGTATTGATGCATTAGGTAATTAGCTAAATGCATCATTGGTAGGTATACAATAGTATGCCAAAAGATTGTAGTTGTAACTAATTGTGTGTCAGAAATATTGAAGTATAAACTTATGTTTTCTCCCCCCTACAAAGTAGATTACTAAATACAACACTTCCTGACACTGCCACTAAAGATCACTGCAGGCAATTTGAAAATGACATAAGAAAGCTACGAATGCAAGTATGCTATAAAAAAAACAAATACTAAAGTTCAGAAAAATCAATCAAAATAGGCATGACTACGTAAAGAGTAATAACAACTGTAAGTACTCATAGTAATGTAAAAAACACGCACCACATTTCATAAGTGCAGTTCACATCTATCAATTATATACGCTTTGTACACTTTTTAAAATCAAGACATACTATGCTTTGCAATGTGCTAAATTAGTGGACGAGGACGTTCCAACTGGGTGTAGTTGTGGGGAGGAGATGGCACTGACCTGTGAGAGCTTTCAGGGAGTAGCCCTGAGACAGGTCTGAGCTGAGGCTGAGTCCCTCCAACACCAGCAAGTTGTCTATCTCCTACAACCACAAGGCCTCATTTTGGTTCAATCAGATCAGTAATGTTATCGCAGTCGAGTACGTGCACTTATGCCTACGCATAATCGTGTCAGCAGACTTGTAGTCAATTACATTATTTCAATTCCAATTCCACACCAATTACAAATACTGATTCCAATTATACAAAAAAATATCAATTTCAAAATACCAATTTCAAATCGAAATAACAGTATTTGAAGAGAGAGAAAACATCTATTTTAGGGCAGCTTTATTCAATTTCTGCGTATTATGGTATATAATGGCAAGCAAAATCATGATATGTGCAACATATTATTGATTATTTGTAGTGAATAATTTGAGTTAAAAAGTTACGTGATCTAGTTGAAAAAGTAACTGAAAGGTATATCACCAATTCCAATTCCTTTTAAAAACAAAACAATTCCAGAAATGGCAGTTAAATTCCACAATCAGCTAAGTGTTTTCTTTTTAGACTCCCCAGTCATCACTAATCAGGGTTGAAAAAAAACAAGATCAAAAAATAAGATTTTTTATTTAAATAATTTAAAAAAAATTTATTTTATTTAAAAAAACCTGGTATATATACATTTATATAGATATTTATATTTATAAACTCTTTTAAACGTGTTCTATTCAAATCGATTTGGGTACTTGTCAAGATGAACAGAGGGTACATAATTATAGACATTAGACAATGTCCACAAGGCCTCACCCCCCTGTAGTTGCATAATCTGTCTTGGAAAGGAAAGCATGCTGTGTGTCTGTGGCTGTAGCCCTGATAATTATTGTTTGCTGAAAGGGTGGCTTAGCACCTTGTACTCTTAAGTGTCTCTAACCAGACTGCAAACTGGTACAGTATTAAACAATATTGTAGCCCAGACTGTCTCACTTGAGTCAACATACTGAATTGGTATCAACTAGCACAAGCTCTAAGTGGACTTTAACTCAGGGCTTCTGACTTGAAAATATACTTCCTCTTGAAGACAAGTTTGTGTGGCTTCACTGCATTCAGAAAGGGAATAGCTCAAACATACACAATGTCATAAAATATTTGACTATCAGGCTATATAGTGACAATACAGCTATACAAGTGTGCGCACTTTGTGCTTTTATATTAAATACCATAAAAAAATTTGTTGATCTCAATGCTTGTAAACAATTATTTGTGTTAAAATCATATAAATCAGCGATTAAAAAAATCATAAATAAAAAATAATAAATCAATTATTTTTTTTGGAGTCACTTAAATCATGATTTAAATCAAACAACCCTGTCACTAATACTTTAATGACATACTTTCAAAAAGTTAATATTAGTCACAACTCACAACCACAGTGCTGGCCAAAGGTCAACTACTTCGCCTATAGGTACGTTTCAAAAGTTCAATATGTGTGCCAAATTTCATCAAAATCACAGGGGATCAAAACCATTTCTCAGCTGATTTCATCACAAGGAATACCTTAATGTAAATAAGATGTCGACATTACTGCGGCCAATACTCACGGACGTGATAAGGTTGGCAATTTTAGTGAGGACCCCCTTGATGGCGAGGTAATACTTCCACTGGTCAGTCCCAGGGGTGTGCTGGTCAGTGCTGACCAGACGTTTATAGAGGGCCAGGAACTCGGCCGCACTCTCTCCACTGTGTCCAACCTCTTCCAAGTACCTGGTTGTCATGGCAACACATTCACATGACCACTTGTGGGAACTCAGATACTGTATGCAAAGTCAACAAAGTGTGTGTGGTTTTCAATTAATACAATGCCCAGAAAATCAACATCATTACGTCGGAAAGGTATCAGGACAAAATCCCCCTGGACAAAATCCCCCCCATGAATATCCCCGGGGACAATATCCCCCAGAACAAAAAAATTAATAATTATTAGCATATATATAAATGTTACTGCATAATGTAGTTTTACAATATGAGTTTTAGCATTTTTTCTTTCCTTAACAAAAACGGATGCTTCGATTTGAACTCAGGAAAAAAGAACACACAAGAATCAAAGAACACCTATCATGTCACCAGCTCCTACCAGCCAAAAGTGAACACAATCAGAACACAGGTCATGAGTGCTAAATGAAAGAAAGGATATGAGGAGCAGATTTTTTACAAGAAAAATTAAGGAAGCGATAAACATACACCGAGCGAAACCTGCCTGAACCGAGACTTTGGCCAGGAGCTCAGACCAGGCTTTCTCCAGCTTGTGTCACATGACCTCAGTCATTCCAGAATGTCAACAAAGTCATATTGTTGACACTAAATTCTTGTTAAACATTTTGAGAAAGTTTGTGCACACCCCTATGCTGCCATACAGTTGACATAGTTTTTGTTATTTCTATAGATTAGTAATTTCAGGATCAAAACTCAATATACAATACAATACAATAAAGACACTTCTATTGTGCTAAAATCATCAGGAAACACAAACTCAGCAGCACACCAAAACAAAAGTCGTAAACAGTTGGATTGGTAGCTGAGGAGGATAAGCGAGTTTAAATAGCTGGGTTTTAGTTGAAAGTGAAAGGTTAGTATATTTCCTGCCAACTTAACGCTAGTAGGGAATGAGTTCCACAGAGTTGGTGCAGCAACCAAGAAACCTCTAGTTCCAACGTTTTGTCTTAACACTGGGAATGAATGAATCTGATAACATCACAAGTATTTGCTTACTCTGTGAGCATGTCCAGGATCTGTCTCTTGCGCGCAGGAACCTGGCACATGGCCTCGACCATCTTGCACGTAATGGTGCGTGCAGCGGGGGAGGCTGGAGAGAACATGGCGCGCCGCAGCCAACTCTTGTCCTCCAGCGTCAGCTTCACACTTGAACCTGGCAACAGTGATTCATTCTGTTCTAGTTGTCTCTGTGTCGATGGTGACTACACACTTGAATCTGGCAACAGTGATTCATTCTGTTCTAGTTGTCTCTGTGTCGATGGTGACTACACACTTGAATCTGGCAACAGTGATTCATTCTGTTCTAGTTGTCTCTTATGTGGATGGTGACTACACACTTGAACCTGGCAACAGTGATTCATTCTGTTCTAGTTGTCTCTGTGTGGATGGTGACTACACAGTGCCAGTATTCTCAAAAGACTTACGAATTTATAACTAAAATTTTCCATAAATATGGCAGAAAATCTGCTTCTGGGGCTGTCACTCACAGAATATCTAATACCAAAACAAAATTGTGAATTTAAGATTATAACGCAATCCTGCCAGTCTTCACTGATATTCAACATGGATTATGTAATACTTCAATAGGCCTATTCAGTATTTAGCACATCACATAATATTTACACAGATATTCCTTGAGTGAACCTCCAGGGACAGCTTTCCCACCATATTTACGGAGAACTTGAGTTACGAATTCATAAGTTTTTTTAGAATACGAGCCCAGAGGCACTCACATAACAAGCACTGGTGAAGTGGACAAACCTATGGTTATAACTGTCCTCAAGACAGATAGTGCAACAAATAGGCATGGATCTTGTCCAGAAAATGCATCAGGGAAAATGTAATATAACATGATGCTTTAATTTCTCCAATCTTTCACTCCTTCACTTGCTCCAACACTATTTCTTCCACTAACTCTCACAATATCTCTCTCTCCCTCTTTCTCTCTCTCTCTCTCTCTACATGACTTCTCTCTCTCTCTCACTCTCTCCCTTACTATCCCCACTCTCCGCATCTCTACCTCCCTAAACTCCCCACCAGTGGCGCCACTCATCATTTCAGCACTGCCACAACTTACATTTAATGTGCATATTCTGCACATCTTTATTTCATTTCATAAACTTGTAGTTTTGGTCAAGAAATCTCTCAATTTCAAACAATTGTGGATGGTGCTTGCATTAAAAATGTGCCTAGAAACATAATAACGTTCGTTTTTGTTTGAAACTATGCTACGTATACTCAAGTGCACAGTTGCAATGATGCAAAAAGCGGTAAACAACAATCGCGTTGCCAAGCCAACCAGTCATTTACACCACTTTTCATACCACCATTTTGAAATTATAACCAAGTTGCAGCAGTGGTGATATGACTAGTGGCGCCACTGTTGGGTAGTGTTTATCTTCCCCTCACTCTAAGTCCTTCTATTTCTCCCATTCCCTCTCTCCTCTCTCCCAGCAATAAGTAATCCCTAACCTTTGTTGAGCATGCTCTTCCAGCGATTGCCGTACTTCTCCATCAGGTACTTGATGTGGATGACACGTCGGGACAGGTCTCGGTCCAGGTCCCTGTCCTTCTCCTCCTTTGTCTTCTCTTCTTTCACTCTTTCTTCTTTGCGTTTCTTACTCGCAAACTCCACAGCTGCAAACACAGAATCTGTCATACCACAAACACAGAATCTGTCATACCACAAACACAGAATCTGACATACCACAAACATGACGGCGGCGCATTCAGGGGGCCATTGGGCCACGTCTCTCCTTTGGCTTAAATTTTTTTATTTTCCGTATCTAACCTGTTGCGCCACTGCGTGGTAGCACGGTAAACTATTGGGCGACTAAATTTCGACCCACCCTTTGCAAGATCCCAGATATGCCACTGGAAAAACACTGTGGCAAAAGGTTGAATTAAGCACATCAAAACTCTTCCAAACATTTCACATGTACAAAAATACAAACAAAGATAATCTGACATATTTGTATAGAATCAGCAAGTACTGGAGATGAAATGTTTGAGCTACTGCAAGATACTGGAGAGTGCTCCGTATAAAGGCATCGATGTTGAGTGAACTACATGTACTGCAATACTGGCAATTTTGTCAAGCACCAAAAACATAAATATTTCGGCCACATTAAGAGGCACGATGGTTTGAAAAAGAGAAGACTGGGGCGACAGTGGCAGAGACAAGAAGATGAGACAAGCCACAACAAAGAGGTGAGAACGACATCACAGATGTCTTCAGAATGGTGACAGCGGCATATGAAATAGCTGGAGAAAGACATAAAATTTGCAGAAAAGGTTTCGGCATCGACATCCTGAAGAGAATATGCTAATTGAAGATGTACTTCAGCGCCTCACCTTTGTGTGGCATGTTCTTGCGCCACGCCTTGAACGAAGCTTGGATGTCACCAGACAGCCAGGACTCAGCCGTCACATGCAGCTGTGAGCCGCTTGTCTTGACTGAACTCAGACTGTCAACTAACTTGTCCTACGACAAAGACAGGACCTTGTGACAGACAACAAGGACAACACATTGCATTAGATACTAAAACACATCTGTATTTGACATTTCTGTCTGAGGCCACATTTAACGAATACAAATACAATACCTTTATTTCAGGTTAAGCAAAACAATACACGTATACATACAAATATAAATACCGTATTTTGCCCATACCCACATTATCACCCACACCCCATTTCACGTAAATATGGGATTAACTGCGTACCTGCTCACATTACCACCTACCCCCATCTTGGCCACACACAATATAAAAATGTGAATGATAACCATGCAGAAATGCCATAAAACAGGCAGCAAATGAGTTGTCTAATATTCTTTACAACATCTGCTCCGTTGGTAGACATCATTTCTGGCAAAGGATGGCGCATCAGCCAGCATGTGTTGAATAAAAACAAGGTTGACACATATCTCAGGAGTTATAGTAGATGAACATTGTTGGACTCTCGACAAGCCAATGGCTTCCTTGTCCACTTGCCATCTGGGCCTTTGGCTTGGATGGCAAATCTTGTTAAATCTTGTTAAATAGCTCTGAAACTCACTAATTTCGTCAAGCAGGCTTCTTTTTATATGCTGTAACTGTGTCCATCTAATTACTAACAGACCGTTTAATAATCAACTCCTCCAACTGAAGAGGCCTAAGCCTTCTAAAGAGACAAGATTCGTTCGATGGCAGCGGAGCTGATCAACAAACCATGAAGTGAAGGCGTTTTCGAAGTGTCCACAAACTACAATGTTGCAATATGTGACAAATTCAGATGAAAGTTGTCTATAAATCAAATCATTGGCTAAAGCTATTTAATTTCTGCTATGACCGTGAGGCCTTGACGGGTTGATTCAGACATTATGACAACGACATGGCTAGTGTGATCGGACAGACCAGTCACGACACCTGCCGCATGTATTATTACCAACTTGAATGAGCAGTTTGGGCCAGTTTCATGAAGTTTGTGTATCGTACAAAGGAACTAAGCAGGACGTTTGATGTCAAACATCCGTAAAAGGTTCATATTAGTTCCTTCGTATGGTACAGATGGTGCCTAGTCGCGATCGTACATCCCCAGTCAGTTGATGTTGTTTCTGTAATTTCTGAATGCATTAGCGCCCATCCCCCAATTTAAAAATATTTCGACCTAACCGCTCATGGGCGATAGTGCGGTCAAATACGCTAAGTTGAAGTGTAATAAATAATTAAATATAAAACATAAGATATAAAATATCTAGTGGAACATCAAATCCTTGATGACAGACATGGCGATCAACGGTAAAACAAACAGGCTCCTGGCGAACAAAGCTAGAATGATCAGGGTCCAAGCCCAAGTATACATTCCCTCGCCAGATATATTGTATGACAACACATAAAGAATACACCTTGTAATCATTTAGCTTAGTTGCTTCACTACCTAATAATGAACTTTAAGTATAGGACTGTGAACGGAAAATGAGTAAAACAATCAGAGCCCAATCACACCTATTTTTGAAATTGCTCTAGCTCAAAAGAGGAAATTTGTGACTCTGATGGTTTTACCTTATGTTTTACCCTGTGTTTTACCCTGTGTTCTACCCTGTGTTTTACCTTGTGTTTTACTCTGTGTTTTACCCTGTGTTTATCCCTGCGTTTTACTCTGTGTTTTACCCTGTGTTTTACCTTTTGTTTTACTCTGTGTTTTACCGTGTTTTACCTTGTGTTTTACCCTGTGTTCTACCCTGTGTTCTACCCTGTGTTTTACCCTGTGTTTTACCTTGTGTTTTACCTTGTGTTTTACTCTGTGTTTTACCCTGTGTTCTACCCTGTGTTTTACCCTGTGTTTTACCTTGTGTTTTACCCTGTGTTTTACCTTTTGTTTTACCCTGTGTTTTACCCTGTGTTTTACTCTGTGTTTTACCCTGTGTTCTACCCTGTGTTTTACTCTGTGTTTTACCCTGTGTTTTACCTTTTGTTTTACCCTGTGCTTTACCCTGTGTTTTATCTTGTGTTTTACCCTGTGTTTTACCTTGTGTTTTACCCTGTGTTTTATCCTGTGTTTTACCCTGTGTTTTACCGTGTTTTACCCTGTGTTTGACCTTGTGTTTTACCCTGTGTTTGACCTTTTGTTTTACCCTGTGTTTTACCTTTTGTTTTACCCTGTGTTTTACCTTGTGTTTTATCCTGTATTTTACCTTTGTTTTACTCTGTGTTTTACTCTGTGTTTTACCCTGTGTGTTTTACCTTTTGTTTTACCCTGTGTTTTACCTTTTGTTTTACCCTGTGTTTTACCCTGTGTTTTACCTTTTGTTTTACCCTGTGTTTTACCCTGTGTTTTACCTTGTGTTTTACCCTGTGTTTTACCTCGTGTTTTATCCTGTATTTTACTCTGTGTTTTACTCTGTGTTTTACCGTGTTTGACCCTGTGTTTTACTCTGTGTTTTACCTTGTGTTTTACCCTGTGTTTTACCTTGTGTTTTACCATGTTTTACCGTGTTTTACCTTGTGTTTTACCTTTTGTTTTACTCTGTGTTTTACCCTGTGTTTTACCCTGTGTTTTACCTTTTGTTTTACCCTGTGTTTTACTCTGTGTTTTACCTTGTGTTTTATCCTGTGTTTTACCTTTTGTTTTACCCTGTGTTTTACTCTGTGTTTTACCTTGTGTTTTACTCTGTGTTTTACTCTGTGTTTTACCCTGTGTTTTACCTTGTGTTTTACCTTTTGTTTTACCTTATGTTTTACCCTGTGTTTTACTCTGTGTTTTACCGTGTTTTACCTTGTGTTTTACCCTGTGTTTTTACCTTGTGTTTCTTGCTGGTAGGAGCCTCTGGCTTGATGATGTGATAGAGGATCTCGAGACATGGCTGGGAGATGTTGTCCAGCACCACGGGACTCTGCATCCTTACGCTCAATAGGAACAGACGCAGCACTGGAACGTGGGAGAACACCATTAGGAACCAGGCTGTACATTAAGTTCTCATCCCTAGAAAGCCGCAGGTCAAGTTACCCTCTGGAAGATGCATGTAGATAGTTCATCAGTTCGTATTCTCTGAAAAATTTATGTGCAACTCCTCTCAATTTTTTTTAATGGTCATCATGTTATTATTACATTATTACTTATTATTATTTAATTATTATGTTAATATGATGTCATTATTTTGTTATTAATATGTTATTACTGTGTTATTATTATGTTGTTATTATGTTATTACTGTTATTATTATGTAATTATTATGTTATTATTGTTATTATCACATTATTATCATGTTGTTATGTGTCAGAATATAAGTTACCACTCTATTGGATATAAGACTTGGTGTCCAATAAATGATGCCTAAATATTATCTTTACTTGTGAGTGTGTGCGTGTGTGCGTGCGTGCGTGCGTGCGTGCGTGCGTGCATGCTCATGTATGCATGCATCTGTGTTTATCAAATGAACAAACCATATGTTGTTGACATCACATTTCAGATTATTTCACTGTTTTTCTGTGTAGGTGTTGTGCAATGTCTACATTAAAACTGGATTACTCTGCCCTCAATCCAGTACTCATTTACCCTAGCACATCATACGGACAACAAAGAATCACGTTTGCAAATAGAAGTGTAGACTTAGGTCAAAAACATCAGTAGGCAGACAGTTATACCTACCTACTCAGTCTGTATTTGACACTTTTAAATGAATATGTGCTTGACTTCTGGAGAAACGTCATTAGATGGTATTGGTCTACTAAAGATGTTACTTATTTACAACTGACTTGCTGTAAACACTAATCAAGGTGTTTCCATCTCACAGATTTTGTACAACCATTTTTAATCATAAAAAAAGTTCATGACTTTGAATGGCTAGATTACATACTGGACTATTTCAGGGCTAAGATTTAAAAATGTTTTTATATGTATATAATTATATAATTATTAATTGTGTGTTACTGACCACATCTCACTCGGAGCTCCCAGCACGAATCCTCTCTCTCAACTGTGGCAGCCAACAATAACATCTCCTGTCTCACAGATGTGTCCTGAAACATACATTTTAACATCAAAGTAAAACCAGAAAGTAAGAATAAAAAGCACTAAAGGAAAAAGTTACACAAAAGTAAATATAAAGATATGAGAAAATACTTAGCTAAAATTGGAATAACATATTGAAGAATAAGTCAGCAACAGAATTAAATTGAGAGCATCTTTGACTGATTTGTTACCGTTAAAAAACAAGGGAAACGCTCCAGAAAGAAACACTTGTCAAAAGAAGCTATTAGAAAAATTACAAACAAGCAAAATGTGTGGAAAGTATATAGTATATAGGTGTATCTGAAATGAAGAAGTATATAGGTGTATCTGAAATGAAGAAGTATATAGGTGTATCTGAAATGAAGAAGTATATAGGTGTATCTGAAATGAAGAAGTATATAGGTGTATCTGAGATGAAGAAGTATATAGGTGTATCTGAAATGAAGAAGTATATAGGTGTATCTGAAATGAAGAAGTATATAGGTGTATCTGAAATGAAGAAGTATATAGGTGTATCTGAAATGAAGAAGTATATAGGTGTATCTGAGATGAAGAAGTATATAGGTGTATCTGAGATGAAGAAGTATATAGGTGTATCTGAAATGAAGAAGTATATAGGTGTATCTGAGATGAAGAAGTATATAGGTGTATCTGAAATGAAGAAGTATATAGGTGTATCTGAAATGAAGAAGTATATAGGTGTATCTGAGATGAAGAAGTATATAGGTGTATCTGAGATGAAGAAGTATATAGGTGTATCTGAAATGAAGAAGTATATAGGTGTATCTGAGATGAAGAAGTATATAGGTGTATCTGAAATGAAGAAGTATATAGGTGTATCTGAAATGAAGAAGTATATAGGTGTATCTGAAATGAAGAAGTATATAGGTGTATCTGAAATGAAGAAGTATATAGGTGTATCTGAAATGAAGAAGTATATAGGTGTATCTGAAATGAAGAAGTATATAGGTGTATCTGAGATGAAGAAGTATATAGGTGTATCTGAAATGAAGAAGTATATAGGTGTATCTGAAATGAAGAAGTATATAGGTGTATCTGAAATGAAGAAGTATATAGGTGTATCTGAAATGAAGAAGTATATAGGTGTATCTGAAATGAAGAAGTATATAGGTGTATCTGAAATGAAGAAGACTACAACAATTACAAAGAGACATTTAATACAGTTAGAACTTAAATGAGATAATCCAAAAGAAGCTTTGAGCAAAAATGAGCTTGCGACACTTTCAACAGGATCTCCTGTCTCACAGATGTGTCCTAAAACAAACAGGACACTTTCAGGTCGTCATGTTCCCATGCATGTTATAGAATAAGCTACATACACACAGTGAGAATATTCATAACATTTGTTTCACCTTAAAATCCAACTTGTTTAAAAATGTTTAAAAACAAAATTGACAAATATCTCAGAAGGGCGGGTTACATACAGACGAATAATCACAGGGTCAATATGCCAATGGCTTCCTTGTCCACTTGCCATCTGGGTTTTTTTGTTTTGGATGGCAATCCTGTCAAATTTTTGTCAACTTACAAAGTCTGGGTTGGACAGGTGACCCTGGATGGCAGTGATGATCCTCTGAGTCAGGAGGGTGTTGAGTTCATTGGTCGCCACCACGTTGTCACGTGTCAACAGACACAGCAGGCGTCTGACATCAGTGCGCACCTGGGTGGTGCCACGGCGCAGGTTGTAATCCAACAACTCACGGATCAAACCCTGCAGAAACACGGTCAGAAGTAAGCACAAAAGCTAACACAAATACCAGGTTCAGTTGGTCATGAAATCCCCAGCCAGTAACACCAGACAAGCACAAACATGGAACCCCCAGCCAGTAACACCAGACAAGCACAAACATGGAACCCCCAGCCAGTAACACCAGACAAGCACAAACATGGAACCCCCAGCCAGTAACACCAGACAAGCACAAACAAGGAACCCCCAGCCAGTAACACCAGACAAGAACAAACATGGAACCCCCAGCCAGTAACACCAGACAAGAACAAACATGGAACCCCCAGCCAGTAACACTAGACAAGCACAAACATGGAACCCCCAGCCAGTAACACTAGACAAGAACAAACATGGAACCCCCAGCCAGTAACACCAGACAAGAACAAACATGGAACCCCCAGCCAGTAACACTAGACAAGAACAAACATGGAACCCCCAGCCAGTAATACCAGACAAGAACAAACATGGAACCCCCAGCCAGTAACACCAGACAAGCACAAACATGGAACCCCCAGCCTGTAACACTAGACAAGAACAAACATGGAACCCCCAACCAGTAACACCAGACAAGAACAAACATGGAACCCCCAGCCTGTAACACCAGACAAGAACAAACATGGAACCCCCAGCCAGTAACACCAGACAAGAACAAACATGGAACCCCCAGCCAGTAACACCAGACAAGCACAAACATGGAACCCCCAGCCAGTAACACTAGACAAGCACCAACATGGAACCCCCAGCCAGTAACACCAGACAAAAACAAACATGGAACCCCCAACCAGTAACACCAGACAAGAACAAACATGGAACCCCCAGCCAGTAACACCAGACAAGCACAAACATGGAACCCCCAGCCTGTAACACTAGACAAGAACAAACATGGAACCCCCAACCAGTAACACCAGACAAGAACAAACATGGAACCCCCAGCCTGTAACACTAGACAAGAACAAACATGGAACCCCCAACCAGTAACACCAGACAAGAACAAACATGGAACCCCCAGCCAGTAACACCAGACAAGCACAAACATGGAACCCCCAGCCAGTAACACTAGACAAGCACCAACATGGAACCCCCAGCCAGTAACACCAGACAAGCACAAACATGGAACCCCCAGCCAGTAACACTAGACAAGCACAAACATGGAACCCCTAGCCAGTAACACTAGACAAGCACAAACATGAAACCCCGGAGGGAAGAGGAAACGTGGATGGCCAAGAAACACCTGGCAGCCAAATGTAACTGAAGAGAAGACGGGCTATACCTGGAATGAAATAACAACGCTGGCACAGAACAGGACACTGTGGAGAGCTTGTTTGGACGGCTCATGCTTCCAGCAGGGCCTAAGTAACGGGTTCAGTAGCTAGAACAAATATGACCAGTGAGGGCACCTTGAAGAGGGCCTTAAAACACAATATTTTAATAAACATTTTAACTATTAGAAACACACTCACTGTCTTATTTATGAACCGTCTATATGGACTCCTTTTTGTCACAAGCAACTGCGACTTTTTGACTTGGCATTAAGCCCTTTTAGTTGTTGACTTTTATATGACAAATAAAATTGATCTCCTGTTTTATATTTTTATATAACACAGGAGGTCAGTTAACTGATGTTCTGTGAAAACTGTCGGACACATTTGCCAAGAAGCCCAGGAAATGCTATTATGGCCACCAATTGCAACGGTGACAGTATCACCCCAGCATTTCTGAAATGGTCAGGAAACAAAGGTATAGTCAAACCTTTCTTAAGCGACCACTCAATGGATGGTAAAAATTGGTTTCTTGATACAGGTGGTCACTTAATGCAAGGAGTTTAACATGTGAAACAGTTGTGAAAGGAGGAGTTGACTGTAGTCGTTGATGACAGGTGGTCGCAGGTGAAGCAGGAAAGTGTGTAGAAGTGATGTGAATGAGTGATGTGAATGAGTGATGTGAATGAGTGATGTGAGTGTGGGTACCTGTGAACAGATGATACTCCTCAGGTTGGTGTTGATAGCGAGGGCTCGGATCAACGTCATGCAATGTTCAACGGTGGCACTCGCACAGCCGTAACAATGACGTGTCCTGCAAACAGCGTAAGTGTCACTGACTGTGATGTAGACCAAAGTACAATGCATGTGAATGTAGCTGTAATTAGTAATGATGGCACTGAAATATACAATCATCAGTCAAGCTGGAACTTTTATACAAATTTGGTTGCCCTTATGAAATTTTGGGTTGTCCCTTTAATACATTAACTTATTGTTTTTAAATGCTGAATAAATAGCAGAACACTAGCAGAAGTATTAAAAACGTTTCTGGATGGTACACATTGAAGTTCAATAAGGGTAATTGGTACACTAGATTATATGGGGGGGTACAAATGACTTTATCAATACATGCGAGGCTGTTATCATCACTGATTAGCTAATTGTTTGGTCTCCATATGGTATATATTGTTTTTAATTTTAATAAATGACAGAATTTCAGCACCTTAGAATAGTTAAACTTTCTATTCTAGAATGGAAATAATAATATATAAAATATTTCTATTGCGCTAAAATCCTCGGGAGACCCAAGCTCAGCAGAACATCAAAACAAAAGGGGTTAAGCAGTTCATAATTGATGAGCAGTTCCAGTTGTAAACAGTTGGGACTGGTACACTGGGGAGCTATGGAGGACAAGCAAGTTTACACAGGTAGGATATTAGTTTACAACAAAATGTTATATTTCCTAGAAACTTAACACTAACAGGGAGTTAGTCCCACAGAGTCGGTGCAACAACTGAAAAAGCTTTATTCAGTACTGCGAAGTTTCAGCCACAGCCAGCTGCCTTCTTCAGGAACTGAATTCTAGCAAGCAGAAGAACCATGTCATCCCAGAATTCAGTTCCCGATGAAGGCAACCGGCAGTGCCAAGATGTCGTAGTAGTGACTAAACTTTATAGTTGTGATTAATAGAAAATCTATATTATGTTATTTAAAAACATATTTCTTTCATGCAGCCTTTGGAACACTTTGTTGCCCGCAGAAGTGGCATTTTAATGACTAAGACGTTTTACTTATTTAAATTATTTATTTTACTTTTAACACATTTTTTATTTAGACTTTTCAACTTATCTTAAATTGACTTGGTATTATTGAACAGGTTTTTAACTCGGACACATGGCGTGTTACAAATGTGTAATAATTATTCTCCCAAGTTGATCAACATTTTCACAAATTATCAGTTGTCACCATCAACCTACTTCTCACGAGGCTTCAAGTCACACGGTGGCACTTCCCTAGCCTTAGGGAAGACCTCGCTGGCTCGGGGATTGACCACGGGAGTGCCGGGAGAGGACCGGGGAAGGGCAGCAGCTGCAGACAGTGCTGCCTCCTGCTGCTGACGGTTGTACTCAACAAGCTCCTTCCGAGAAGCGATGATTTTCTATGGAAATATTATTTTATTATTACCAAAATTTATAAAGCGCAATATATGTGGGACGAGCCCATTCACACGAATGTACAAAGCATAATAATAAAAATAATAAATATTTAATATTATAGTTAACAATTTATAATAAAATTTTAGTATTTGATTAAGATTAATAAATAAATGTAATAAATAAAATAAATAATCATAATAAATAAATATAAAAAATACATGTTCATAAAAAGTGTCATCATTTTCAGTTATTCCTCAGTTGTAGTACACACACCTAATTTCAGTAAGATCATAAACTTAGTGTACATACAAATACGTAATCTCATACCGTAGAAACTTGGTTGACATATATGATTTACTTAACGAATAGACAAAAATGTATGGCAGAAAACAACCCTGCTGCGAGATATCCGATGGGACAACCGTCCCACGTAAAACTGGTGGACTCAGAAAAAAACAAAAATACAAAAGTAAAAATCACATGAAAATAACTACTTTTCAATGCGATATAACAATACAGCACACAAAATGCATGTAGGGGAAGGCAGTGTTAGTTGAGCCATCCATGTTTCCAAGGAAACTACAACAGTGACAGTTACTTGGTGTTATTAGAACACGATTGACGTATAATAAGTGCCATTTGTCACAATGGCCAGAAAATATTAATTAAAAATGTGATTTTTTATGTTTTTTTAAACTTTTGGTGATTGTGATTAAAGGGTACGCAAAATGACTTTTTTTCTTCCCAAACTGCATTGTCCATACTCTAAAAATAATTTACTGCTACTCAAATAATTTTTTAATTCCCTTGGTCACCCCGTAAAACAGCTTATATGATCATGTTTTGTGCACACGGTATTCGCGACGTCATGAAAGGAAGGCCAATCTCGCAACACAATGTAGGATTCATCTGATTCTTCATGTCATGACACTATTTTGTATTTAGAAGATGTGGAAAGTGATATTGGGGAGTGTTATGCAGACCCCGAGTCCCTAGATGGCCCACAACCCTACATGCATGAGCCAGAGCATGAACTGGTAGCTGCGACACCACGAGTATTGGTACTGGCTGTGGCAGTCTTTTTTCCACTAATGGCATCCGTAGTAACAGTGGGATAGATGGTCGGAATTGCAGTTTCCTTCAACACCAGGCCCTTGGCGTATCCCATGTCGAACTTCAACTTGTTTACAAAGTCGCCATCACAAAAATGCTTGCTGCATATGAAAACTGATTCTTCTAAATGCCAACGTGCACGGGTTCTGCGGACGAATCTGGCCCATATCTGTCGGCGATGTTTGTCAGTTGGACACTTGTGCAGGCGTACTCTTTCACTTGGCGTGTTGCTGCATCCAAACACTACACAACGATTTACCATGTCTGCACTTGCTAAATATATGTAACAGTTCCAAACTATCCAAATTTTATAACGAGAAATATGAGCTGTGTTATCAATGGATGGATTAAAAGAATGTACATCACCGGCTGCCTGACCTAGATTTCGCGGACTGCACTGTAGCGATGCCAGATGGCTATCATTAATCTGGTTGTGGTGACTAATTAACTTGATGGATGCTGCTAATATTTTGTTACATGAATTTGGTATACTATAAGCTGCCTTGCTGGCCAGTTGAATGTCATTATTATAATTTCACTTTAATGTCTGCGGGTGTGTAAAACTATTAAGGCCACACACGGCAGGTAGATAGGATAGTTTTTAATTTGTGCAAATCGTGCAATTTTTTCGGCCAAAAGTATAGAATGGGTCTTAAAAAATATACTGAACTTTTTTCAGCCAGACCCCCATTTCCATGGTAATAAACAAAATGTCTGCATTTTTTAGCAAATATTGACAAATTTATAAACACTGCCATTCTTTATTGAACACATGATTATAATTCTTGTAAATCCATGTTCAGTACACATTCTACTGTACAATGACCAGAGCATTTGTAGGGCATTATGCTATTTGGTTTAAGGGTGTTCCATAACAATAGTAATGCCATTGTTTCTTTTATTTGTTCTAGGAATACTGCTACTGCTTTGTGGTGAAATGTGGGCTCTTATTGAACCCGACGTCCAGGAGGCTCGCATGGGACGTAGTCAGCCTGGCGTTGGGTTGTGGAGCCCACATTTCTTTGTTTTACATTTCTTTGAAAAGTGGGCTTACCCTTAATCCCCACAATAAACGTCATTCATTTGGCCTTTTCATATCACTATATCTGTGTTGTGTTGTTGATTGCATAAATGGGAGTATGCGTATAGGTTTTTATGCGAGCAACACCACATACAATTAATGATTGGTCCATTGCTAATTTATTCTATTATGCTAATCCAGCAGAGCTGGGTGACGCACTCTGTGACCCACTTTGCTGCCTCGATATTTTGAACCAATCAGCGCGCACCAGCTGCGCGACGCTACAGATTTCAAACTTGGACTAGCCACTTCGTTTTGTGAAAGCATACGGAGTGGATGCGCTTTGAAAATTTGTCCCACCCTCCTCCCCATCTTTCTCCCTGTGGTATGTTTACTTGTTAGCAGCAATTGTACATCTTTGGTGGAAGTGGGGTGTTCATGTCTCAAAGCTTTCCCATTTTTTGATTGCGATAGTGGACATGGGAGTTTTGGCTTTCCCAGAAGTGTTCACGGGTTTTAACGCTGGGACACAGCTCGCTTCCCTTCCACCTTGGATTTTAGAACTGTTCGTGTAGCGAATTGGCCCCACCTTTGTAGTTATTCCAGTTAGAGCTAGTGTATTTTTAAGCAGGTAGTTGTATTCATAGACTGCGTGATAGCATGTAGGGCATTATGCTATTTGGTTTAAGGGTGTTCAATAACAATAGTAATGCCATTGTTTCTTTTATTTGTTCTAGGAATACTGCTACTGCTTTGTGGTGAAATGTGGGCTCTATTTAGGGTTGGTGGGGTGGTCACATGGTCGGTGACCGGTGGCGAATTGGCCCCACCTTTGTAGTTATTCCAGTTAGAGCTAGTGTATTTTTAAGCAGGTAGTTGTATTCATAGACTGCGTGATAGCATGTAGGGCATTATGCTATTTGGTTTAAGGGTGTTCCATAACAATAGTAATGCCATTGTTTCTTTTATTTGTTCTAGGAATACTGCTACTGCTTTGTGGTGAAATGTGGGCTCTATTGAACCCGACGTCCAGGAGGCTCGCATGGGGCGTAGTCAGCCTGGCGTTGGGTTGTGGAGCCCACATTTCTTTGTTTTACATTTCTTTGAAAAGTGGGCTTACCCTTAATCCCCACAATAAACGTCATTCATTTGGCCTTTTCATATCTCTATATCTGTGTTGTGTTGTTGATTGCATAAATGGGAGTATGCAACATTGGCACAGCCAATGTTGCATATAGGTTTTTATGCGAGCAACACCACATACAATTAATGATTGGTCCATTGCTAATTTATTCTATTATGCTAATCCAGCAGAGCTGGGTGACGCGCTCTGTGACCCACTTTGCTGCCTCCATATTTTGAACCAATCAGCGCGCACCAGCTGCGCGACGCTACAGATTTCAAACTTGGACTAGCCACTTCGTTTTGTGAAAGCATACGGAGTGGATGCGCTTTGAAAATTTGTCCCACCCTCCTCCCCATCTTTCTCCCTGTGGTATGTTTACTTGTTAGCAGCAATTGTACATCTTTGGTGGAAGTGGGGTGTTCATGTCTCAAAGCTTTCCCATTTTTTGATTGCGATAGTGGACATGGGAGTTTTGGCTTTCCCAGAAGTGTTCACGGGTTTTAACGCTGGGACGCAGCTCGCTTCCCTTCCACCTTGGATTTTAGAACTGTTCGTGTAGCGAATTGGCCCCACCTTTGTAGTTATTCCAGTTAGAGCTAGTGTATTTTTAAGCAGGTAGTTGTATTCATAGACTGCGTGATAGCATGTAGGGCATTATGCTATTTGGTTTAAGGGTGTTCCATAACAATAGTAATGCCATTGTTTCTTTTATTTGTTCTAGGAATACTGCTACTGCTTTGTGGTGAAATGTGGGCTCTATTGAACCCGACGTCCAGGAGGCTCGCATGGGGCGTAGTCAGCCTGGCGTTGGGTTGTGGAGCCCACATTTCTTTGTTTTACATTTCTTTGAAAAGTGGTCTTACCCTTAATCCCCACAATAAACGTCATTCATTTGGCCTTTTCATATCTCTATATCTGTGTTGTGTTGTTGATTGCATAAAAGTGATTTAGAGGTACGTAATTGCTATAAAAGTGAACTTTATAGATGATAAATATACAAAGCTATCAAAATACAGTGGAAACACATTTTGAATATTTTAATTAAAAAAAAATGGCATTTCACCTGTGGTGTCTCCAGTTAACGAGTGTGACCAGACTTTATTGTCTGTGCAGTTACAAATGGTTTAACAATACTCAGGGAAGAAGATTATTTACATCACTTCGCGTATTAATGAGAAGTTAATAAAAAAAGTTTAATTATCCAAACGGGGCTAGTTGAGCCAACTAGGTTGCGATTTGCCTATTAGTCTATATTAACTGTGTCGACTTATAAAATAAGCGTGTAGACTAGTCATAGACATGTTGTATCCATTGGGTAGATATGTTGGGAGAGTTGTGAAATTTTACTATAAGGCCAACGTGAATTATACAAATAAAGTATTTACACAACTTACGCTACACTGTCGCTCAACTTACCCCACACCAAGTGTTAGTTGAGCCAGCTTACCAACCCTATTTGAATCAGCTGTATATAATTATCTATGCACACCAGATATATTATCTTGGTGTAAAATTATCTACTAATAATCATAGTTTATGTGAGTAAAAACAATTTTTAAGTATGAATACGATTGTGCCCTAGACATCAAAGAGAATGAGAAATGGCTCAAGTAACACTGCCCTCCACTATATTGACCACAGATGATGGTGAAGACGTCCAAACCCAGCAATTACCTGTATGATCTTGCTGAGTTCCTCGAACGTGCTCTTGCAGTCGCGGCAGTACTGATGCACCACCTCCTGGATGGCGCGACTGACGCCCGCGTGGCTGGAGCCGGCACCGCTGCCAGTCGACGTCACATTGCTATTGCTACTCTCATCCTACAAATAATGAACACAGTGATTCATGAATAATGGTCCACGGACAATGGTCACAATGATCCAAACAATGGTCACAATGACCCAGGAACAATGGTCATAATGATCCATGGACAATGGTCATGATGATGCACAGACAATGGCTATAATGATCCATGAACAATGGTCATAATGATCCGTGAACAATGCTCCAATGATCCATGAACAATGGCCACAATTACCATGAATAATGGTGCAATGATCCACAAACAATGGTTACAATGATCCACAAACAATGGTCCAATGATCCACGAACAATGGTCCAATGATCCATGAACAATGGTCCAATGATCCATGAACAATGGTCCAATGATGCACAATGGTCACAAGTTCTATGAATGATGGCAACGATGATCCTCGAGCAGTGGCCACAATGATCCATGAGCAAAGGCCACAATGATTCATGAGCAAGATGACAATGATCCATGCCAGCATTATTCATAAGGCTAATGTGTCAATTGAAATGAGAGGAGATGAAGGCGGTGTGTACATGTAGTTTGTCTGCGCTGTGTTCGCTGATCCTGGCGAGGCAGGTGGCGAGGGGTGTGCTGCTCTGTCTCAACTGGCGGTACAGACGGTCTGCCTTCTCCAGCAGGGTGTTGATGGTCGACACCGCCTGGAAGTTACAAAACCGTGAACAAACTTGCCCCGTGTCAATACCCTGCATGCTGCAGACTGCCATACCAGTTTCAAGAAGCAACTTAAGACTCTTTTTAAACATTCATTGTCTCTTTAAATCATATTGGTGCGCATTTGAAGCTAGTTATATACTTATGTCACTTTTATCACAATGACAAACATTTTAGTATTCACTTTTAATTATTAATATTAACTTTTTACTCTTATTTTAACTAGTGTTTTAATTTTATATATTTTTTACCTATTTATCGTATAATTATAGTAATATTTTTATTCTTTAAACATCTTAATATATATTCTGTTATCTAAAATTCATGAATAAATGTTTTAGCATTGAAATTCACCTCTGAATGGACACGGTGGCCAGATTTATTGCACAAACAAATGTTGTTGTATTCTTGCAACAAACTGACAAAGGAGGACGAGCCAAAGGAGGACGGATATTGTGAGGAGATCAGGGGGCAAACTTCTTTATAATGTATTGATAAAGTCACAGCAAAGAAACAACTGTACAGCCCAAGAGTGAATACCTTCTTCCTGTCTTCCTCGTTCTCAATGGGGTCGACAGCACAGCACGGCTTCGCTGTGAGGGTGAAGTCAAACTTGGCGTACTTGCAGAACCCACACGCATTACACAGGAATGGGTCCTTCTCGTCATAGTTGATAGCTCTGCAGTGGTGAGAGAAAATAAATTAATGGAAGCTTCCTGCATCTACCAATATTACATCTTGGTTCTACGATATTACATCTTGATTCTACAATATTACATCTTGGTTTTACAATATTAGAGATTCATTCTATTATTTTAATTATAATTCACCACAAAGTTCACTGTAATTGGAATCAAAAATTACATTATAATGTCAACATAAACATAATCCTTGTAGTCTCATTAATGGACCTATTTAATCGAGTTATTCTATAAGTAGCACAGAAAGATATGCTCCCACAATTGCCGGACACTGTTGGAACAGGGGCACAGCAACAATGGCATTGCACTGTTTCCAACATTGCTTACAGATTGTCGTAGTTCTTGTTATGGAAATAATTTGGGACTGTCCAAGGGTGACTACAATGGCGAGGTGGTTGTGTTATCGAGGTGACTGTAAAGCGAGGTTCGGCTGTAGTTGTAAGAAACTAGCTACCAAGCTACCTGCACTTGTGGCATTGGAAGACGTTCTCGCCGCAGTTGCTGCACACACCAGGGTTGGCAGGAACAGAAGCGCTGCAGCGTGGGCACTGCAGTGTCTCTGACGTTGCCTGCAGATTGTCGTAGAAGTCAACGTACTCGATCATCAGATTGCAGGCGACGATCGGCAAGGGGAAGTCCACCTACATATATAGTGGATGAGATCTGTACAGCTTGGACATGACATTCTTTTTACGGTATTTTCAGTAGCTGAAAACTTGTTTAATTTTGCAGGCTGTGTTTACAATGATAGTGTTCTGGTTTGCATGTTCTGCCATGCCAATTGCAAATTTTAGTAATAATTATAATGTTTCTTGGGCATGCACACATGCATGCATGCATACATGTGTACATGACAGACATACCTTGACCTCTGTCTGTCCAGCAGTCAGAACGATCCTCTTTGCTTTGTGCCACAGACTCGGTCTGAAAAGGGAGATAATTACACTCCTAAAATAGTGGCATCAGATGCATGAATACACAATGCGCACATCCATGTATATACCCATCCCTTGCACACACTAATACATTCATGCATGCGCACGTAGACACATCACAGCACCTCCAGCAGACACATCACAGCACCTCCAGCAGACACATCACAGCATCTCCAGCAGACACATCACAGCACCTCCAGCAGACACATCACAGCACCTCCAGCAGACACATCACAGCACCTCCAGCAGACACATCACAGCACCTCCAGCAGACACATCACAGCACCTCCAGCAGACACATCACAACACCTCCAGCAGACACATCACAGCACCTCCAGCAGACACATCACAGCACCTCCAGCAGACACATCACAGCACCTCCAGCAGACACATCACAGCACCTCCAGCAGACACATCACAACACCTCCAGCAGACACATCACAGCACCTCCAGCAGACACATCACAGCACCTCCAGCAGACACATCACAGCACCTCCAGCAGACACACCACAGCACCTCCAGCAGACACATCACAGCACCTCCAGCAGACACATCACAGCACCTCCAGCAGACACATCACAGCACCTCCAGCAGACACATCACAGCACCTCCAGCAGACACACCACAGCACCTCCAGCAGACACATCACAGCACCTCCAGCAGACACATCACAACACCTCCAGCAGACACATCACAGCACCTCCAGCAGACACATCACAGCACCTCCAGCAGACACATCACAGCACCTCCAGCAGACACATCACAACTTCAAAATTGGAAGCATCCATGAAAACAAAACTACTATTTGACACCGACACATCACACCGACAGGCACTCTTTAAAATAAAAAGCAAGTTAATTAAAAGCAAAAGCTATCAAATGAAAAAAACATACATTTAAAATTACTGCTTTGGGTTCAAATAAATATAAATATTATAAAATTGTCAAAATAATATACATACACACCTTTGGAGAAGATACGTGAAACGTTTATAAAATTTGACTAATCACGTTTCAAGAGTTGTTTTAAAATGTCTATCACGGCAATGTCCTTGCAGCTGAATGAAAGATGATGTGAGTATATGAGACGTTGTCGCCATTAGTGATGGGGAACTTACTTATTCTTGAGTTCAACCACGGCCTGTACAGTCCGGTTGTTGTAGTAGAAGTTCATTGTTCTTACCTAAAGACAAAACCACACTCAAGTAAGCACTGTATTGACAGCCAGTGGAATTTTTTTCACCACATGTATTGTGGGGCGCGATAGCATACCGGTTAGAAGGCCGGATTCTCAATCGAGAGAACCCGGTTTCAAATCCCACTGCGGTCGCTTCGAACCTTTGGCAAGTTTGATCACCCCACGTTGCCACAGTTCACTCAGCTGTATAAATGAGTACCTGGCAATACAGACAGTGGTGGATATGTGAACGAATAGCCTTCGCGCAGCAATTGCAGCGTGGCTGAATACTTCCCAAAGAAGTTGAGATGGCCTTGGAATGAACAGGTCTGCCAGGGGGTGAAGTGTAAAGCGCTTTGAGCAGTCCTATGGACCGGATACAGCGCTATATAAGAACGTACCTTTACCTTACCTTTTACCTTTATTGTTAAAATTGCATATTTCACTGCTCAAACCAAATTCTTGTTAGTAGCTATATTATTTAAAGGAGTATCCTTTCAAAATCACCGTACTTGATGCACACACTGGCCACATGTTTTCATGATACTTCAGAAGATATGCCATATCACTAGAAATCTTAGCACACTGTTTTTATATGGTATTGATATGTGACAAATGTCACCAACTTTAATGACTGAATATAAAATTGTGGTTGAAAAAGTTATTGAATTTCTGCAACTGCCGACTTTAAACAGAATAAAAATAGCGTTTTTACAATGCAATTAAAATTTACCCAACATCTATTTTTTAACACTTGTTTCCAGTTATCCATTAAGTTGGCACACATATATTCACTAAAACAAAGATTCTTGAAGAAATGTGACTTCAAATTATATTTTTAAACGTCACAGATTATTGCCAGACACAGACATGTTATGTAACCACAATGGTGACTTGACCCCTAGATGCGGTCACTCACCATCTTGGTTCTCTTGAGGTCTGTGATACGCAGGATGATTTTACTGATGGTGTGACTGCCGACCAACTTCACAATCTGAGTGGTGGTTGTCGACTTTGAGTCCACCTTAATCGCCGACAACTTGATGTTCTGGAAGGATATCCACCAGAAATATAACATCCGACCACAACACAACATTCTGACAGCCTTCCTGAATAAGCAACCGGCTAGAAAACTTATTGGAGTTGCTGTTGTCTACTTTAATTGTTACTGATATGATAGTAAGAGAGAGAAAAACGAGTGATATAAATTACAAGGCTAGATAACGAGAGAAAGCACACAACACTTACGGCATACGGCACCTCCGGGTTATTACACACAAGACATGGGTCACTCTCCAGGTAGTAGCCGTCAAAGTCTACCAGGCCCTGCAACATGCTGCAAACATACCACCAAGTCAGTGCCGACAGTACAAGCAATATATCGGCAAATATACCTCCAAGCCAGTGCTAATGGTACAAGCAATATATCAGCAAATATACCTCCAAGTCAGTGCTAATGGTACAAGCAATATATCAGCAAATATACCTCCAAGTCAGTACTAATGGTACAAGCAATATATCAGCAAATATACTTCCAAGTCAGTGCTAATGGTACAAGCAATATATCAGCAAATATACCTCCAAGTCAGTGCTGATGGTACAAGCAATATATCGGCAAATATACCTCCAAGTCAGTGCTAATGGTACAAGCAATATATCAGCAAATATACTTCCAAGCCAGTGCTGACGGTACAAGCAATATATCAGCAAATATATCTCCAAGTCAGTGCTAACGGTACAAGCAATATATCAGCAAATATACTTCCAAGTCAGGCTAACGGCACAAGCAATATATCAGCAAATATACCACCAAGTCATTGCCAACAGTACAAGCAATATATCGGCAAATATACCACATTTATGTTGACTGATCTTTGTCAAAACTGATTTCCCCCAGTGTCTGTATTTAGCAGGGTGTTTGTAAGGGTTGTATTTGCTCTAACAGGATAAGCAACAAAAACACGATGACCTGATGACAATATTTCTCGCCGGTGCACACTAAAACCATCTGCGTAACTGCTTACAGTGTGACAACGTGATTAAACTAAAACCATCTGCGTAACTGCTTACAGTGTGACAACGTGATTAAACTAAAACCATCTGCGTAACTGCTTACAGTGTGACAACGTGATTAAACTAAAACCATCTGCGTAACTGCTTACAGTGTGACAACGTGATTAAACTAAAACCATCTGCGTAACTGCTTACAGTGTGACAATGTGATTAAACTAAAACCATCTGCGTAACTGCTTACAGTGTGACAACGTGATTAAACTAAAACCATCTGCGTAACTGCTTACAGTGTGACAACGTGATTAAACTAAAACCATCTGCGTAACTGCTTACAGTGTGACAATGTGATTAAACTAAAACCATCTGTGTAACTGCTTACAGTGTGACAACGTGATTAAACTAAAACCATCTGTGTAACTGCTTACAGTGTGACGTGATTAAACTCGTACGTTAAGATCAATCATAGAACACAAACACACATTTAGTAGCTTCTTTGTTTTACCCCACCTGTAGATGAAACCATTCGGGTGGTTGGCGAGAACCTTGTTTTGTGAGCGCAGGATTGCCACAGCTTTCTCCACATACGACTTGCTCTGCAAACACAAAGTCTACATGAAACAGCCGGCACACAACACCTCTATGTGCTGTCTGAGCTCTTAGTTGTTTTGTCTGCTTCAGATAGCTCTTTACTGCCAAACAAAACACTCTCACGTTTGTGCCATTGCTCTCACAAGAAAGTTTTTTATTCCTTCCTTTTTCAAACTTGGCCAAATAAAAACATTTAGTTTCATCTCGCTGTAAGACCTTACATTTTCAAAATGACATCACTGGGACGTTATTGTTATTTGGTTATTTTTAGGAATTTATTACTATTTATGCAATCAACAACACAACACAGATATAGAGATATGAAAAGGCCAAATGAATGACGTTTATTGTGGGGATTAAGGGTAAGCCCACTTTCAACGAAATGTAAAACAAAGAAATGTGGGCTCCACAACCCAACGCCAGGCTGACTACGCTCCATGCGAGCCTCCTGGACGTCGGGTTCAATAGAGCCCACATTTCACCACAAAGCAGTAGCAGTATTCCTAGAACAAATAAAAGAAACAATGGCATTACTATTGTCATGGAACACCCTTAATCCAAACAGCCTATGCCCTACATGCTATCACACAGTCTATGAATACAACTACCTGCTTAAAAATACACTAGCTCTAACTGGAATAACTACAAAGGTGGGGCCAATTCGCCACCGGTCACCGACACATGTGACCACCCCACCAACCCCAGTTAGGTTTATTAATGTTTAAACATTTCTAAAAAGTACATTTTGTGATTAAAGTGAACATAATTCGTTATGGTAAGGATTTTTTATGGACAAAGGAGTACACTTCTACATTGTTTTTATTCTGAACAAACAAAACAATCTATCAAAATCAATTCAGGACCCTGGAATTACCCTGGAATAACATGTTGGAACCGACACATACTTGCCAATAAACTTACTACTGTTTCTTGGGGTATGCCTTCTATCATCTGGTTCATGCTAAACTGTCTTGCTACTGTCATTATGTTAATAATCTACCTACAATTGAGCTAGCGTATATACGTGGTTATGTTTTCCTCCTAGATGGCCTGCACCTCGGGCACCAAACTTTCAGGGAATAATCTATGATCCCATGAAAGAAATGTAACGCCTTTATTTTTTCGAAATACCCTGTATATCAAGGATTTTTATGGCAAATCAAATGGTCGCTACGTAAAACATTAACTTCCAACAATCGCAGAAACACATGTGCGCGCAACAAATACTTCGGTACGTAAACCATTTGAGAGTATGTAGCGCCATCTGGGCGGTAAAACGTTAACTTCCAACAATCGTAGAAACCGCAAGCGCCTGTGGTGAATGCTTTGGTATGTAAACCGTTTGAGAGTACATAGCGCCATCTGGGTGGTTTATATTAATTATAGTAGAAAACATGTGTAGCAACTGTACATAACATCGACTAGGTTGCTTGGTGTGTATATTTTTGTTAGTTATAATTAATAATAATAATCCTTGGAGACCGAGCTCAGAGGCACAACAAACCGGAATTGCTAGGCATGACATAATGAACAGGAACGCGCAAGTCATCAACAGAAGTTAATTATTAATTATTATTAATAATTAATTAGTATTAATAATTAATTAATCAAGAGTAAGGAAATGTCAAGGATATAGGGTAGAAATATAATTTTAAATAAATGTCTTTTTTATGGAAAGTAGCTATAGTTTCAGATTTTAAAATGAAGGGGAGTTTGATCCAGATTTGGGAACAGCCAAAGAGAAAGCTTGCACAGGTAAAGCCCAGTTTTAGAAGAAAAAAAAGTTGATTTATCACGGACACACCTACCTTCTTCTCTGAGATCTGAGGTGTCTTGATGGTGAAGTAGCCGAGGAGGTCAACAAACTGGACAGCCTTGCGGCCGTGACTAGTCACTTCGGGCCAGATGCTCCACATCAGGTCAAGCAGCGCCTCCTGCTGGCTGCTGCTCGAACTCCTGCACAAAATGTGATGGTAATGTCTCAGTTTATTCTGACCTGGTTTGAAGAACTTTGAACATTCATATAATTTATCAAATATACGCCACAGTCAAGGAGGCTTCTATTAAGAGATATAATGTCGTTACTATGGGATTGAAAACAAATATATAACGTAAAAAAAAAAGATAAAAATACATAATCATCAGGCGAGTGATAAAACCATCAGTTTTCGGCATCCGCAGCTACAACATAAACACACTGCTAGTGGCGACACCTACCTGTAGATGTGCAGGACGAGCGTGTGCGCCTGCCAGCGTACGTTGGTTGAGTTCGACTCGAGTAGGAAGCAGCGGATGAACTTGACGAGAAGTTCACGGTTGACACACTTACACACCTGTTGGACAAGGATGAGACACAGTGCCTCGTCATGCTTCGGAGAATCGTCGGCCTCTGTCAACAACAACACAGTGATGACGATGGCATGATGACGATGACGTGTCGAGTGGGTTTCCTCGAATCACAATTTTGATTCATCATCATCTGTTGGTATAATTAATGTGGTCATAAATCCTATATAATGGTTTATTTGAGGTTTCCTTTTTTAGAGCTGGATAGATATCTTGGTTTTTTAAGATGGCACCTGAAAGAAATTTGAGTGTATGCATTTAATATGAATTAAATATACATTTTGCATGATACTTATTACATGTAGCTGAATTGTAACCAAGTATATTTGCATATAGTGTGCTGCTATATTTACATTATGTCAATCAATCTACAATTTAACAATTATGTTTGCATTTGAATGTGATTTACATTTAATTACAGCGCATTTGGACTCCACAGTGTGGGGCGTAGCAACTCAGTGGATAGAGAACCCCACTGTCCATCGAGAGGACCGACATTCAAGTCCACTGACTACAGATTCGAAACTTGGGCAATTTTCGATCACCCCACAATGCCAGTGTCTTTTGGAAGAGACACTAAAAGCTGCCGTCATTCCTACCTGGTTCTATGCCAGGGGAAGTAAAAGATCCCACACTGGGAAATGAAAAAAACCAGCTGTGGACTCACAGAACCACAGGTCTCGATCTGCACTGATTCAGCTGCTGCCAAAAGACCTGCTGCTGGTAATGGAGTAAGCGTCATGAACATCTTGTCAAAGGCAGATACTGGCGCTATATAAGACCACATATTATTGTTATCTCTAAGCCAACATCTTCTCTATGCAAACATCCTACCTTCCTCCTTTCTTTCCCTCTCTCGTTTCTGCTTTGAGGGCGATGAACTGCTCGAGGGAGTGGGGGGTAACACCCTCGACCCACAGAGGGCGCACTGAAGCAGCTGTAGGAGCACGGGCACGACACCAGAGTGCAGCACTATACTGGCATGGATGAGGAACGGCAACACGCCTACGAACACAACCGTTGTAAAACAAGGTAATATGACATGGGATTTGTCTATAATCGAATTACTAAAAATTGTTGTATTTCACTTAAAGTCTTCAGAGCGAGTTATTTAAGATATTTGCTACAATTACACGCTAAACAGAAAAAAGGTACAAAGTCAGATTGTCTTCTTCTTAAACATGTTTAATTTGAATGTTTCAATTCAAATATCATGTTTACACTGTATGCTGAATGGCGAGGTCATTATTCATAAACAAATAATAGTTAAATTATAATTTAAAATTGGGATTCATGAGAATACATTTGTGTGGTCAAAATATAGATGTACTTTATACTGTGTAACACGATTTTATGATAAAAATTATCAGACTTTGTGCCTTTAATTTCAACTAAGGTTTTGCCATTTCTTCAATAGTTCACCACTAGCTACCATCGGTTGTTATTTCATTGTCTGACAATGTGGAGAGGTTTCATGAATAAACAACAATTCATGCCGACACTCCACATCACAGTAATAACACCAAATAAACACACTGTTTACGATAACTATAAAACAATTAAACCAGTGCCAGGCTTAAGAGACCAACCGACACGGCCGAGAGACTTACCATCCTCTTTCTGACAGAACTTCTGCCAATTCACCGTGTGGCTGGTCGCAATCTCAGAACATGCTGTCAGATGTTCAATCTGAAAACAAACACAATTATAAACAATATCTTTAGTTGCTGCCATGACTATCATAGTGTGAAAGCTAGTACTGTGTGTTGCATACATGAGAGAGATGTTTCATGGCACGGTTTTTATTCTGCAGCAGAAGATAATGGGTTATGTCAACTTTCTGGCATATCTTAAAAACTACTCATCGTATCTTGACCAAATTTAGTGTTACATTTATGTGAAATGGTAACTTATGACATAATAAGCAGTTTGCATGATCATAATCATGACAACCAGATGACTACAGAAATGCTGATGGGGTGGTTTTGTGGGAATTCCCATGGAAAATTGAATTCATATGTTATTCATTTTATTTATTCTAACAAACAATGCTTGATATTGTGCAATGAAGCAGTTTGGCTGAACAAATAATATTTTTGCTACATTTTTTAATAAAGTAATTTTGATTAGTTTACATTAAACCTATTTCTTGAAATGTTTCATAGCCCCATTATGTGCCTGTAAGTGTGGCTCAACTCACCAGCTCAATGAGTACATCATACGGCAGTATGATGCTTGTCGTCTCTGCGCTGCTCGTGTCGAGACCTGCACTGTCACACACCACATGTACTTCGTCCATGTGGGTTTGCAGTGCATGCATGTCTCGTAGTTGTCGGTACTTCTCCTTCGAGCCGCATATGTACAGCAGCAGCTGGAAGGGAAACACTGACTGGATAAAGACAGAAACAGAACGGATAGAACACAGCCAGAACATATGTACAGCAGCAGCTGGAAGGGAAGCACTGACTGGATAAAGACAGAAACAGAACGGATAGAACACAGCCAGCAGCTGGAAGGGAAACACTGACTGGGTAAAGACAGAAACAGAACGGATAGAACACAGCCAGAACATATGTACAGCAGCAGCTGGAAGGGAAACACTGACTGGGTAAAGACAGAAACAGAACGGATAGAACACAGCCAGAACATATGTACAGCAGCAGCTGGAAGGGAAACACTGACTGGGTAAAGACAGAAACAGAACGGATAGGACACAGCCAGAACATATGTACAGCAGCAGCTGGAAGGGAAACACTGACTGGGTAAAGACAGAAACAGAACGGATAGGACACAGCCAGAACATATGTACAGCAGCAGCTGGAAGGGAAACACTGACTGGGTAAAGACAGAAACAGAACGGATAGGACACAGCCAGAACATATGTACAGCAGCAGCTGGAAGGGAAACACTGACTGGGTAAAGACAGAAACAGAACGGATAGAACACAGCCAGAACATATGTACAGCAGCAGCTGGAAGGGAAACACTGACTGGGTAAAGACAGAAACAGAACGGATAGAACACAGCCAGAACATATGTACAGCAGCAGCTGGAAGGGAAACACTGACTGGGTAAAGACAGAAACAGAACGGATAGAACACAGCCAGAACATATGTACAGCAGCAGCTGGAAGGGAAACACTGACTGGGTAAAGACAGAAACAGAACGGATAGAACACAGCCAGAACATATGTACAGCAGCAGCTGGAAGGGAAACACTGACTGGGTAAAGACAGAAACAGAACGGATAGAACACAGCCAGAACATATGTACAGCAGCAGCTGGAAGGGAAACACTGACTGGGTAAAGACAGAAACAGAACGGATAGAACACAGCCAGAACATATGTACAGCAGCAGCTGGAAGGGAAACACTGACTGGGTAAAGACAGAAACAGAACGGATAGAACACAGCCAGAACATATGTACAGCAGCAGATGGAAGGGAAACACTGACTGGGTAAAGACAGAAACAGAACGGATAGAACACAGCCAGAACATATGTACAGCAGCAGCTGGAAGGGAAACACTGACTGGGTAAAGACAGAAACAGAACGGATAGAACACAGCCAGAACATATGTACAGCAGCAGCTGGAAGGGAAACACTGACTGGGTAAAGACAGAAACAGAACGGATAGAACACAGCCAGAACATATGTACAGCAGCAGCTGGAAGGGAAACACTGACTGGGTAAAGACAGAAACAGAACGGATAGAACACAGCCAGAACATATGTACAGCAGCAGCTGGAAGGGAAACACTGACTGGGTAAAGACAGAAACAGAACGGATAGAACACAGCCAGAACATATGTACAGCAGCAGCTGGAAGGGAAACACTGACTGGGTAAAGACAGAAACAGAACGGATAGAACACAGCCAGAACATATGTACAGCAGCAGCTGGAAGGGAAACACTGACTGGGTAAAGACAGAAACAGAACGGATAGGACACAGCCAGAACATATGTACAGCAGCAGCTGGAAGGGAAACACTGACTGGGTAAAGACAGAAACAGAACGGATAGGACACAGCCAGAACATATGTACAGCAGCAGCTGGAAGGGAAACACTGACTGGGTAAAGACAGAAACAGAACGGATAGGACACAGCCAGAACATATGTACAGCAGCAGCTGGAAGGGAAACACTGACTGGGTAAAGACAGAAACAGAACGGATAGGACACAGCCAGAACATATGTACAGCAGCAGCTGGAAGGGAAACACTGACTGGGTAAAGACAGAAACAGAACGGATAGAACACAGCCAGAACATATGTACAGCAGCAGCTGGAAGGGAAACACTGACTGGGTAAAGACAGAAACAGAACGGATAGAACACAGCCAGAACATAGGTACAGCAGCAGCTGGAAGGGAAACACTGACTGGGTAAAGACAGAAACAGAACGGATAGAACACAGCCAGAACATATGTACAGCAGCAGCTGGAAGGGAAACACTGACTGGGTAAAGACAGAAACAGAACGGATAGAACACAGCCAGAACATACGTACAGCAGCAGCTGGAAGGGAAACACTGACTGGGTAAAGACAGAAACAGAACGGATAGAACACAGCCAGAACATACGTACAGCAGCAGCTGGAAGGGAAACACTGACTGGGTAAAGACAGAAACAGAACGGATAGAACACAGCCAGAACATATGTACAGCAGCAGCTGGAAGGGAAACACTGACTGGGTAAAGACAGAAACAGAACGGATAGAACACAGCCAGAACATATGTACAGCAGCAGCTGGAAGGGAAACACTGACTGGGTAAAGACAGAAACAGAACGGATAGAACACAGCCAGAACATATGTACAGCAGCAGCTGGAAGGGAAACACTGACTGGCTAAAGACAGAAACAGAACGGATAGAACACAGCCAGAACATATGTACAGCAGCAGCTGGAAGGGAAACACTGACTGGCTAAAGACAGAAACAGAACGGATAGAACACAGCCAGAACATATGTACAGCAGCAGCTGGAAGGGAAACACTGACTGGGTAAAGACAGAAACAGAACGGATAGAACACAGCCAGAACATATGTACAGCAGCAGCTGGAAGGGAAACACCGACTGGATAAAGACAGAACAAACAAATAGAACACAGCTAGAACTGCACAGAGTTTATTATTTATTCTGTTTCAGTTTCAACAGGTCTGAAGACTCTAACACAACGCCAAATATGACAAATGTAGCATAGTTTGGAAACACTGTAACTCCTCCAATAATTCAGGTATTAATTCTCTTATACCGGGTCAAATCTGTGGTAGATTCAAAATTAACCAAAAATAGGGTACACGGAATTATAGACGTTATGTCACAAATCACTTATGTCACACGTTGCTTGTCACAAACCGCGGACGATATGTCTCAAAAAGGAGCGTTATGTCCCAAAAAGACGATATGTATTAAATTATTATGCTTAAAACTCATTGTTGTGATCAAATATATGTATATCTTTCTGGTAACGTATCCCATCTCCCCGGACATCCGAATTCATGGCTGCCATGGTTTCAAATGTCAGTGTTCATGTCATTCACCAGGTGGCGCCACTGTGTCCGAAATGACAGCTTGGGCTTGCGTGCCAATAATAGTTGTTACTTTATGTAACTGTGCGTGTGTGCGTGTGTTGTTTTGCTGAAAAGTAAAAAAAATCCACGTGAAATATTTTTTTGTAGATTATATTAGTTCAAAATTAATGTATGTATGTAGGTAGGTATATATGCAGGTGTACATGCGTGCGTGCGTGCGTGCGTGTAAATTATAACATGGTTGAGGTGTGCGGTTACATTTTTATTTGCTTTTATATTGGATTTACGCGCAGCCGTACTGTGCAGCATTCAGATGTAAGCATCATTCAACGAAGTATAGAGAGTTGTCGTTAAAGCCTGAAGCGGTACAGACAATCTTCCAGCATACACCTCAGCCGAAAGCTTTGACAACAAGCAACACTTAATTAAGAGAACTGTCAAATCGGAACGCGAGGAGGTTAGTAAACAATGAATGAATGGACTATCTTGCCAAATAAATTGATTTTAGACGCAAACAGCATGTAGAAACTTATTGGCAAGTATGTAACTAAAACTGTCTACGTCTACGATCAGGCGTTTAAAGTTGGAGTTGTGGGAAACCTAGTCAGCACTCTTGACGTAGGATTCTGAACAAATGTGGTGTTGCCCATGCAAAAGATTTTCGGTATTCAGCAAGGTATATTTAGTTAACCACTCGTATGATATTTTTATATGTTAGTTGCAAATGGTTAGTTTTCAAGTACTCTTATAGATGCAAAAGCCCCCAAAATGCCTTTGGTTTCATTTTAATGTGTAGACAGTAACTTAAAAACAACACGTTAATGCATTATTATGCTGTCACCATTCATGGGCAAGTGGAACTTTTACTATGTGTATTATTGTGTTCGAATTTACTTGATTTGTTTGCACATAGTAATGATTATAGACATAATTGTGGCACCACGGTTTCACCTCACTAGGCAATAGCATTTTATCATCATGTTGTATGGGACATTGTTACATGGTGCATCTCACTCTAATCATTATCTTCTTTCAACCTAACTATCACTCACTCTACATCTCACTCTAATCATTTACCATTATCTTCTTTCAACCTAAGTATCACTCACTCTACATCTTTTAATTTCTTTGTCATGTCACTAATTCACTATCATGTAATGTTTACTGTCAATATCATTCAACTTGTACACAGGGTGTGTGTGTGCATGGATGAATGGATGGATGCTATGTTGTACACGGTTGAATAAATTACTACCAGGTTTTGTGTAAAATTTTTTCATTAGGTAGAAAGGTGGCCACAGATGATCATCACACTACGACCACTCTACACAGCAAGCAAGACAGATGGCTCATCATGAAGACTTTATTATTTACACAGAGACAAACATATTAGTGTGTTTTCAATTTTTATATTAGTACTTTCTTTAATGCTACACAACTAGATTTTAAGTATTAGTATTTAGACACACGTTCTATGTAGACACGTTCTGTATTAGTGTGTAACCTATCCACATTAATGTATTATACTAGTGACATTTTCTTTTATTGTTTGTACATTTATTAGTCTTTGTTATTAGTGTGTTCCCTTAGTCTGTGATGTTAGTGTGTTCCATTAGTCTTAGAATATTACTACCTGTACTGTATTGCTATGTCGAAATGTCGGCTCTGGGAGCATTGTGTCCAGGCGGCTTTGTATGAAGCTCACCCACAGGCTTAGCATATGTTACAGGGTCCACATTTCATGCTCTTAATCGGAATAATATGCCATTAGGCATACTCTTAAAAAACGTCATTCATTTGGCCTTTTCATATCTTTACATCTGGCTTGCGTTGCTGATTGCATAAATATATTAGATGAAGGTCATTTCTCACGGATCTTGAAGGTATATCAATGCAGAAAGCAACAGAAGCATCTTACCTTCCTCACTTGGCGGCGAACAAATGGAGCCTGTTGAGTCATCATGTACTAAAACACACAGACACATCATCAAACAAATGGAGCCTGTTGAGTCATCATGTACTAAAACACACAGACACATCATCAAACAAATGGAGCCTGTTGAGTCATCATGTACTAAAACACACAGACACATCATCAAACAAATGGAGCCTGTTGAGTCATCATGTACTAAAACACACAGACACATCATCAAACAAATGGAGCATGTTGAGTCATCATGTACTAAAACACACAGACACATCATCAAACAAATGGAGCCTGTTGAGTCATCATGTACTAAAACACACAGACACATCATCAAACAAATGGAGCCTGTTGAGTCATCATGTACTAAAACACACAGACACATCATCAAACAAATGGAGCCTGTTGAGTCATCATGTACTAAAACACGCAGACACATCATCAAACACTCATCAATAATCAATGTACTATTGATCAATAATCAATGCACAATTGTCAGTACTTTTCCTTCAACGAATACTGTAGCATCTCATAGAAGATCACCATTCTTATAAACACAATTAGGTTGTCATGCCTAGATATGATTAGCCTGTACTTGTGTAAAATAACTCAATACTAGTGACTTAACACAACTTTTAGGACTAAATTTATACAAAAGTTTATCACTTCATATTTACACCTTTCAAACATTGAACTTATATAGATATATGCTGCATTGATTATACAGGTGTACACATGTGCATGTGTATAATTATATATACCTGTTGGTCAAAGAGAAACACTGGATTACCTGAGCCAAGATGTGGAACCAGCTCTGGTCAAACACAGGTGGGATTGATGTACCCTCAGCAATCTTCTTCACCTGAAGGCCAGCAATAATACAACACTCATGTCTCAAAAGTACTGAGTTATACAACAAGTTGATTGATTAGATATCATCAGTTTCTGTATCATTATGATATATTTACATCACTGGTAATGACTGGTTTCACACACTGAATGTAACACTATAGGCATGAACATGCAGGCACGCATGCATGCAGTGAACGCACGCATGCACGAAAACACATAAGTCAAGGTGTGTACGGTTTTGGACTAGTCAGATTTAAAGACATTTAAAGATCAAAACTTTCTAATTCTAATTCTGGCATGTCATAAGGAGCCAATTTTAGCTATAGTCTGATGGGGTGAGTGCGCATGAAGTCTATTGGCTATGCAGACCGCAGGATAGGCGGCTTAATTTGGCTATTGTTCCAGCCCGAACTTGAGGTTCACTGAGTTGGTTTCATTCAACTATTGTCTTTACAAAATAAGAATTTTTTAATTGGTCCGTGTGAGCTTCAGGCATTACAAAGCACCTGGAATTATTGGTTTACTTTGAAAATGAAAGAACTTTTTACATGTCAAAAAAAAAAATGGTTTGACACCCTCTAGGAGACATTTATTTATTTATTTATTTGGTGATCAAACTGTATCATTTGATTAAAAAAACAGTTCAGCTCAACGTTATACCTTTCTTTGAAAATTTCTATTATAAAGACTTTCAATGTCTTAAAAATGCAAAATCGATTCTAAACACTACACAGTATACATATTTATACTGACATGTGTATATAATAAATCAGGATGTAAATGATATCCAAGACCTGCCTGGTAGGGAAGACGTAACATCATCTCTGTGAGAAGCTGTGGATAGTCTTCAAAGACGTCATTCGCGTGACCTTTGACATACTGTCGCAGGAAAAAGGGTGACATGTCAGGCGGCGGCAGGGCGGGGTGTTGCTTCAGCAACTGCCCCGGCATCGTGGAACCCTCCTGTAATGCAGAAACACCCTACATCAAGACGTGAAGGGCAAACATCTAATGCAACCCTTCGGTGGAATGCACAGCTGTATATCATGCCTGTATCTTGTGTCTGTGAAAAACACGGGACATGTACTGAAAAGTGTAGATAAAGAAGCAATATGGATGATATCCATCCTCGCCTCCAGGGCCTTCTGACTACATCAGTACCTCCTGGCAGATCTACCCTCGCCACCAGGGCCTTCTGACTACATCAGTACCTCCTGGCAGATCTACCCTCGCCTCCAGGGCCTTCTGACTACATCAGTACCTCCTGGCAGATCTACCCTCACCACCAGGGCCTTCTGACTACATCAGTACCTCCTGGCAGATCTACCTTCGCCACTAGGGCCTTCTGACAACATCAGTACCTCCTGGCAGATCTACCCTCACCACCAGGACCTTCTGACTACATTAATACCTCCTGGCAGATCTATCCTCGCCACCAGGGCCTTCTGACTACATCAATACCTCCTGGCAGATCTACCCTCGCCACCAGGGCCTTCTGGCAACATCAGCACCCCTGGCAGCTCTACCCTCGCCACCAGGTCCTTCTGACAACATCAGTACCCCTGGCAGATCTACCCTCGCCACCAGGTCCTTCTAACAACATCAGTACCCCTGGCAGATCGACCTGTAGAAACACTGATTGTTCAGTTGCTGTGTTAACCAATAATGTTGCTCCCTCAGATTTACAGGCTCACATACGGGAACTTAACTTTAATTGGCAGTGGACCCGTCGTTGCTCGTCAGATGGGCAACGGTGACCATTTTGTGGGAACGCCCTTTGAAGTTTGGCCGAGGGCGCATCTAGTTCCCAGAAACACGTTGGCCAAGACAGGAAGTGGGACTAAGTACAAATGATCCACTACTACCACCCCTGGCTAGCAAGTATGATGATATCAAAACATCGATGCATGACATTTGTCATTTAATATCGGCACCCCTTTACAATTAAAACTTTTAATTATATTAACCCGTGAATACCCATGGAAATGTCCTCGTCCTTTAGGCTGCAACCATCAAATATCTGCATGTATGCACTCAAGGACCCTTATAAATGGTGACTGGAAAATAAATAATCTTTTTTGTGAAAAACACATCAACCAAACAGCTGCTAAACTAACCCTCTCCATGTAATAAATTTTGTGTACCGTTGACCAACATGTTTCGAGATAACCCCTAAGTACAACACTGCCAAAGACACAGTGCCAAAGACAGAGACAAGTTCCATGACTAATACAGTTTCAAAAGGTGAATCTTGACACTATAGGTCAGACAATATTCATGGCCCACAACTCCCAACCAAACAGAGATTACATCTAAAATGTTCAGATGATTTCCAGATAACTGTGCCACGCAACACAGGTTATTATGCATGTTCAAACATCTTTAAAAACTACACAAGAGGTTTTTTATTTCTATTTTATCTACGTTTTAATGGACTTTTTTTATATAATAACAATGATAAACTACTGTAGCACTTATATGAGAACCCGAGCTCAGAGGCGCAACAAAGCAGAATCAGTAAACATCATTGTGAACACTTATATGAGAACCCGAGCTCAGAGGCGCAACAAAGCAGAATCAGTAAACATCATTGTGAACATGGATGCGCAAAACTCATCATCAGAACAAGGAACCGCTGAAGATTGAAGGTGGAACTGCAATTTAGAATAAATTACTTGAGTTTTTTTCACAATGTAGCTATAGTTTCAAATGATTTCAAAGTGATGGGGAGTTCATTCCAGACCCTAGGCGCAGTTACAGTGAAAGCACGTTTTCCCAATATATCAGTTAAAATCTTAAATAAGTGTTAGTATTTAGTGGAGCAGATACTACAGTCACCAAACATAGCAGCTCTTGAGGCATTAAGATATTGCCAACTTACCTCTTTCAAAGGGGTCTTCTTCCAGTAGTCAAGCAGTTTAGTGAGGATCTGGAGACAATAGCTGAGAGTGCCTCCTTGGATCATCGTGGACGCCATCGTTGTACTGATGAATGATGCAGACTGCACAAAACAATATTTATGGTTTTAGAAATCAGGTTTATGACACTGAAAATTATTTGATAAAACGTATGAGCAATTGTATTAATATTGTGGTCTAGATGGGCAAGAGCACTTTACTGTGTACAATGGTGACTTTACATCCCATTTATATATATATTTAGTAATTTTTTATTATATATATTTTAACATTTATATTTTTACGTATTTATATTTTTAACATATTTATATTTTAAAACTTTTTAAAACTTATTTCTATTTGAACTTACATCCAATATGAAAATGTAATTTTTAGAATCCATCCAATTATTTGACTTTTGCAACTAATATGAAAATGCCATCTTTAGTACTCATCGAACTACTTAATTTTAAAGCTAACCAATATAAAAACGTTCGAATATCTATCCAGTTATTAAAATTTAGCTAATACAATCATGTTGTTGTGACTAACTTAAGTTAACTTATATGAATATGTCATCTTGAATATTCATACAATTATTAGCTAACAAGGGTTGGTGGGGTGGTCACATGTGTCGGTGACCGGTGGCGAATTGGCCCCACCTTTGTAGTTATTCCAATTAGAGCTAGTGTATTTTTAAGCAGGTAGTTGTATTCATAGACTGTGTGATAGCATGTAGGGCATTATGCTATTTGGTTTAAGGGTGTTCCACGACAATAGTAATGCCATTGTTTCTTTTATTTGTTCTAGGAATACTGCTACTGCTTTGTGGTGAAATGTGGGCTCTATTGAACCCGACGTCCAGGAGGCTCGCATGGGGCGTAGTCAGCCTGGCGTTGGGTTGTGGAGCCCACATTTCTTTGTTTTACATTTCTTTGAAAAGTGGGCTTACCCTTAATCCCCACAATAAACGTCATTCATTTGGCCTTTTCATATCTCTATATCTGTGTTGTGTTGTTGATTGCATAAATATTGTTTTGAGCATTCATACATTGGTGGGGTGTTCACAGGTTTCAGCGAACGGTGGCGTTATGGCCCCACCTTTTAGGTTACTAAAATATGTAGAGTAGGAATTTTAGCACGTAGTGTAGTCCAGTGCTACAGTATATGCAAATAGGTATTTATGCAATCAACAACACAACACAGATATAGAGATATGAAAAGGCCAAATGAATGACGTTTATTGTGGGGATTAAGGGTAAGCCCACTTTTCAAAGAAATGTAAAACAAAGAAATGTGGGCTCCACAACCCAACGCCAGGCTGACTACGCCCCATGCGAGCCTCCTGGACGTCGGGTTCAATAGAGCCCACATTTCACCACAAAGCAGTAGCAGTATTCCTAGAACAAATAAATGAAACAATGGCATTACTATTGTTATGGAACACCCTTAAACCAAATAGCATAATGTCCTACATGCTATCACGCAGTCTATGAATACAACTACCTGCTTAAAAATACACTAGCTCTAACTGGAATAACTACAAAGGTGGGGCCAATTCGCTACACGAACAGTTCTAAAATCCAAGGTGGAAGGGAGGCGAGCTGCGTCCCAGCGTTAAAACCCGTGAACACTTCTGGGAAAGCCAAAACTCCCATGTCCACTATCGCAATCAAAAAATGGGAAAGCTTTGAGACATGAACACCCCACTTCCACCAAAGATGTACAATTGCTGCTAACAAGTAAACATACCACAGGGAGAAAGATGGGGAGGAGGGTGGGACAAATTTTCAAGCGCATCCACTCCGTATGCTTTCACAAAACGAAGTGGCTAGTCCAAGTTTGAAATCTGTAGCGTCGCGCAGCTGGTGCGCGCTGATTGGTTCAAATTATGGAGGCAGCAAAGTGGGTCACAGAGCGCGTCACCCAGCTCTGCTGGATTGGCATAATAGAATAAATTAGCAATGGACCAATCATTAATTGTATGTGGTGTTGCTCGCATAAAAACCTATATGCAACATTGGCTGTGCCAATGTTGCATACTCCATTTATGCAATCAACAACACAACACAGATATAGAGATATGAAAAGGCCAAATGAATGACGTTTATTGTGGGGATTAAGGGTAAGCCCACTTTTCAAAGAAATGTAAAACAAAGAAATGTGGGCTCCACAACCCAACGCCAGGCTGACTACGCCCCATGCGAGCCTCCTGGACGTCGGGTTCAATAGAGCCCACATTTCACCACAAAGCAGTAGCAGTATTCCTAGAACAAATAAATGAAACAATGGCATTACTATTGTTATGGAACACCCTTAAACCAAATAGCATAATGTCCTACATGCTATCACGCAGTCTATGAATACAACTACCTGCTTAAAAATACACTAGCTCTAACTGGAATAACTACAAAGGTGGGGCCAATTCGCCACCGGTCACCGACCATGTGACCACCCCACCAACCCTGTATATGCAAATAGGTATTGTGTCGAGTATTGTCGGTGTTGGGTTAATGTTTTAATGTGCTGGTGATGATGCCATAAATAGTCTTGTGTTGTAGGAATATTACTACCTGTACTGTATTGCTATGTCGAAATGTGTGTCCAGGCGGCTTTGTATGAGGCTCACCCACAGTCTTAGCATATGTTACAGGGTCCACATTTCATGCTCTTAATCGGAATAATATGCCATTAGGCATACTCTTAATAAACGTCATTCATTTGGCCTTTTCTATTAAGTTAGTTAACTTTAAGCAACAAATATAAAATTTTTTCTTGAGGTATCCATCTAACTATTAACTTTAGCTAATTGATACGAAAATGTTGTATTGAGTATCCATCCAATTAGAATATTTTTACTAATATAAAACTAACTTTAGCTAATTAATATGAAAATGTTGTCTTGAGCATCCATCCAATTATTTAGTTTCTACTAACTAATATAAAAATGTTGTGGTAAACAAACGGCTGCCTCCTAGCTGGGCCCTGGAACATGTACAGTAATGTTGCAGTACCTCTGAGGAGGGCTTTGAGCCTGTCTTGGTGCGCGACATGAGGACACTGAAGAGTCTCATGACGACCAGCTGCATCTCGTGCATGTACGACCGACACGACATGTCAGGGATGACCGCGTCCTTCTGCAGTGGCAGATTCAACTCCGACATTAATGCCACCAGCAGGCTGTCCAGTGTTGCCTTGTCACGCTCCTCATCACTGTCAATGTCCGACATCAGCATGAGCACCACCTGGGGACAACAGAATAAACACAGATTACTAACTCCCATATGTTAATTTTATGTACCCCACAAGCTGTTTGTTATGTATCCCTCAGCTTAAACCATGCTCTTCTGTAATGATCTACGCAGTGGCACATTAGTATCAGACTGTCGATCGACAGGACGGGGTTCGAGTCCCCCTGCTGACATGTCGAAACAATTTACGTCACCCCAGTTTGCGCGTGTCTTTCAGAAAAGATATTTAAAGCTGTAGATTCATTTTACATGGTGTCTGGAGAAGTAAAAGGTCCCACACACAGGGTAAATGGGTAACCTGTCCCAGACTCACCAACTCTAACATATATTGTAGCAATTTTGTGCAGGATGGGCACTGAATTAGTGGCAAACTAGCATTACATAACAAGTCATTATGGTATTGTATATATATGTCGAACATATGTTCTGCGTCCCACCTGCATGAAAGGGATGGTGCGCATGCCTCCGATCTCCCGCAGTCCGGGCAGGTAGCACACGAGTCTCTGTAGCAGGGCCAGTCTGAGCGCGTGCAACTTGCTGCTCGTGTCGAAGTCCGTCTCAGTGTGGTCCGAACCCTCGCAACATTCTGGCTGCATGGTCGAACTGGGCATGCCCACGCTACTTGTCTCGCTGCGAGCGCCTGTAGTGGCGCTCTCTGGTGCCGTGTCGCCATATGCACTGCTTCGTCCGCTCACTGTTACAAAAATGAGATTGTGATACACCTTAAGGGGAGATATGGCAGCTGGAAAGGATTTTTTTTTATTTGCATAGCTAGTGCAATTTTTTATACCCAATCTGTAAAGTGGGTTTTTCTTAATAAAACACATAATGAAATTGTTTTTGTCAGACCCCCATTTTTTGGGCAACAAACTAAATGTCCACTGTATGACGGAATTGTGGCCCCTCTAAAAACTCATAACACTTAAAAAGTAATGGATATTTTATCATAGAACTTTCATAATCATCATTGGCTTAATTGTAGAACTCTAAATTGTAGAACTCAAACAAAAATTCCAACATTATGAATATTTTTCTTCTTCTGAATTTTCAAAGTTGTGATATTCTAAATATAACATTTGTCGACACATTTTTTATTCACTACCCCCCAAGATACTGCACAAAACAAAAACATATTTGAGAAAATTGTTGAGGTATATGAACATAACAATTCAAATGAGATGACCATATCATTTCAGATTCCAGAGTCATGTACTTTCTCGTTGTCAAACATGTTTCTTGTAAATGGCCATCAAAGATTGAATGGCGGCATTGATTACATGGCAGATGCAAGCTTTATCCATGAATAAAACTAATTTAGATATTATTGTAAACATACAAAGCTATTGGAATATGGAGGAAACACATTTTGAATAATATTTTCAAACATAATTCTAGCTGCCATATCTCCCCTTAATATTTTTTATTTCTTTCCTTTTATGTTTGTGACTTCCCCATCATAGTTGTTGAGACTTAATGACACATTAAAATATGTTAACATGCCAAGTAATCAGTGGACTTATAAAACTACTTTAATAACATTCGCATCACCATCGAACCATATACATTTTAGTTGCATAATATTTTTCAGGTTAAAAACCATATGCATATAAAGTTATAATATAATAAAAAATTAAATAAAAAAAATGCAATACAACACACCACAATGTCAACTGACAATGTTTTTATCATTATAATTAGTGGAGTTATAAAACTACAGTGTGCACTGATGCTACACATTTTTTTATTTTTATGTTCAAAAGAAATTAAATCTGCATCATAACTTACCTTATGTCACTGACACAAATCTACAAAATATTTTCCATTGTGTTTTTGTCATCATCTACCCATCTTTTCTATACATATCCAACACACACAATACAAACACACGAACGGAGACGAACCTGATACCGAGTCGACATTGCTGCCTCCACTCTCCGAGCCGGCACTCCCAGCATGCTCTGCAGGTGATGTGCGTAGAGTTGAGCCATCGGTCGCTGCTGTGCTGCCAATCTCATCGTCGCTGCCGGGGGCCGAAGCCGTAGTGTCGGACAGGTGACTTCCCACGTCCAGAGAACCACCAAGGGAACCACTCTACCACAAGGCAATAAACACAATATATATCATTGAAAACCTGGATATCGTATATTGATACAGTGGCTAAGTCGACCGTGAAGAAAGTGTTTATGTCCTGAGCTGTATCGGCTCCATTCACTACGCACCCTCCTTCACACTTGATGGGAATCTTGCATCTACTGTCTGATCGACATGTAAGGCATCACTCATTCAATACAGCATACCAAAAGTTCCAGGAGAGAATGCAAGTTGTCTCTGTATAAAGGGATTATAGTATTACTAGCCGAGTTACGTTGCACAGGAGAAAAGGTAGCCACTGCAAGAGCTTATGACTCCTCATACCGTACGAAGGAACTTAGCTCACTCCACCCCTGGGGGAATATCAAAATGAACTATCCCAATGGGCCCCCAAGCATGCCATTAAAAGTTCAGCCCCATGTACGCAAAACTGGGAGACACAGGTACAAACTGTTTTATGGCATCAACAGTTGATTCCTGAGTACAATAGTAGATTATCTATATTTAGTGTAATACTTTTGTTTGATATATTTCCTAGTAGGCGAACTCAACACCTACTACAGCAGTAATTAGTGAACTCAACACCTACTACAGCAGTAATTAGTGAACTCAACACCTACTACAGCAGTAATTAGTGAACTGATGCCTCTACCTGTTGATGCCCGCCCAGATGCATGGCTTGTAGACTGAGCCCGCCACTGTGCCCGCCGGACTGTTCCTGCAGACTAAGTGCTATGGCCAGTTCAACCATGCGTTCGTCGTCGGCGTCAGGAGGCATATCAAGCATGGCGTGGAAGTTGGAGCTACCCTCCAGGAGAGCCTCGAGGGCGTTCACCTGGGGCGACTGGGCCAGGACATCCGGCGGCACCAGAACCATCGGCTCAGGTGGCTCCTGGGGGGGTCACATATGGAATTGTATTGAAACGAGATAAAATAAAAGATGGTGATACACCTTGATATTCTTGGGATTGCTTTAATTTTGTTGTTGTTTTGGATTTCCCAATATTGTTGTTGAGACTTAAAGACACATTCAAATATGTTAACTAACAATTGCAAAGCTGATGCTAACCCAAATGTTAAATGGAGGAATTCTTAAACTTTCTCTTACAGTCTTCGAAATGGCAGCAAGAGTATTTGAACCAATGTGCTCTTGATCGAATCCAACGTTCTAAACACTGTGGTGTTGCATCCCATTGGTATCTAGGTATCATGCTTATTGCTAACTATTTCATGATAACCAGTGGGGAGTGCTTGTTGTAAAGTTAGAATGATTGTAGAAAACAGAACTATAAAACAGAACTATAAAACAGAACTATAAAACAGAACTATAAAACAGATCCACTGTACTTATTACTATCTTATCGTGTGTCTTGTACAAGTGAACTTATTTGAATGTTTCTTCTCTGATAACGGAAGTTGAATAAAATAATAATAACAAAAAGGCAAACGGTTTAATTTGCAATCAGAAAAGCAATAAACCACTAAGAAAGATTAAAGGATTAGAATAGACCACAATATGACAGAAATTAAGAAAGATCACAGAGTGAACTGACCACAATCTGATAGTGGGAGTCCTCTGACGAGTCATCAGCCTGCTGCGGGATGTCCTCCTGGGGAGTGGGAGGGGGCTGACGGGTTGGAAGTTGCTTGTCTTCGTCCTCATCTTCCTCAACTACAACACCACCTGGTGGCAAAAAAAATGCATCATAAGGCAAAATTCTGAGATTGACTAATGTGGAGGCGGGAGTGTAACTCGGCACCAGCCACTTTGATAAAAGTATTGATAGGAATGTTGGCTCCACGGCATAATGCCAGGTGCACATTCTGAATGTTTGTTGTAAAGATTAACAACATTGTGCGATTAGGTAAGCGCACATTCTACAACTCAAAAAATGTTCGCAACTCACATGCGCACTGCCACAATCCTAACATCATTGTCTGGAACTTACGCACTCATGCCCCCTAGTGTTGTGGTTTGGCTTGAATCCAACACACCTAGCCTAGCACTGTTTTCCACCCATTGCCACGACTGAGTTTTGTTGAGTTGCGGACCATCGTCCACTGCCCGACTCTGGGTGATGTTGCGTCAGAGACCATCGTCCACTGCCTGACTCTGGGCGATGTTGCGTCAGAGACCAGCGCACACCGCCCGACTCTGGGTGATGTTGCGTCAGAGACCAGCACACACTGCCTGACTCTGGGCGATGTTGCGTCAGAGACCAGCGCACACTGCCTGACTCTGGGCGATGTTGCGTCAAAGACCAGCGCACACTGCCTGACTCTGGGCGATGTTGCGCCAGAGACCATCGTCCACTGCCTGACATTGGGTGATGTTGCGTCAGAGACCAGCGCACACTGCCCGACTCTGGGTGATGTTGTGTCAGAGACCAGCGCACACTGCCCGACTCTGGGTGATGTTGCGTCAGAGACCAGCACACACTGCCTGACTCTGGGCGATGTTGCGTCAGAGACCAGTGCACACTGCCTGACTCTGGGCGATGTTGCGTCAGAGACCAGCGCACACTGCCTGACTCTGGGCGATGTTGCGCCAGAGACCATCGTCCACTGCCTGACACTGGGTGATGTTGCGTCAGAGACCAGCGCACACTGCCTGACTCTGGGCGATGTTGCGCCAGAGACCATCGTCCACTGCCTGACACTGGGTGATGTTGCGTCAGAGACCAGCGCACACTGCCTGACTCTGGGTGATGTTGCGTCAGAGACCAGCGCACACTGCCTGACTCTGGGCGATGTTGCGTCAGAGACCAGCATACACTGCCCGACTCTGGGTGATGTTGCGTCAGAGACCAGCGCACATTGAGCAACATTTATTGCTGTGATTAAATTTTCAAACTGGTTCAACACTGTTGTGTCCAATTCAACACGCAACTCAAGTTTTGTCGAGATGAGGACCAGCGTGCATTGCACGACTGATCCATTTTATGTGAATTAAACACACGATTCGCAACAAAACATGAGCATCAGAACATGTACATCAACAAAAGCCAAACATCAGCATCATCTCATACAATGCTCTTGTAAGACATAGATTAGCTGCTGTGGCACTGGAACAATCACACAAACAAGCACACACACAGAATACCCTCATCAGACACACAGAATACCCTCATCAGACACATATTCAGAATTTTCCTGACTAAAATGTTATTTCTTTACCCTATCCAATACTAAAATGTTATTTCTTTACCCTATCCAATACTAAAATGTTATTTCTTTACCCTATCCAATACTAAAATGTTATTTCTTTACCCTATCCAATACTAAAATGTTATTTCTTTACCCTATCCAATACCCTATCCAATACTAAAATCCAATGGTAATCTCTACCGGTTCGTTCTACAGTAGGAACATAACAGTCCTGCTTAGCTAGTGATCTATGGATGTAAACCTAGACAATTTCATGTGTTATTTGGAAAGTTCATTACTTTGATTCTGCAGCTGACACCAGTCACAGATGACGCTACGATAACTAGTTCACTGCCTACTCACCAGGGGTACTGCATCGAGGTGGGGATGGAATAAATACGCGGCGACGGCGATGTTTGGGTCTCAACACTCGGATGAGTGCTTGCTTGCATGCAAAGCTCACTTGCTGGTCCTACAATAGCAACACAGGCACATTATGGCATGTGAAAGTGCATAAAACACATCACCGAGAAGTCTGAGAACTTTCTATTTACTTACGGCATGTATGAGCTGCAACTGATAATGTCAACAACAGCATATATATAGTGGCCCCCATCTTATAAGGCCCTACTCGTCATAGATCACCTTGCCTTGCAACAAATAAAGCTTTCCCATGATAATCCATCCTCAGAGGCCACCCCTCTTATAAGGCATTTGTACCTTTGCAGAAGGGGTGGCCTCAAAACAGGGGGACTACTGAATGTCCTGGTTAAACAAAACATGCAGAGCACATATATTTATTTTTACACTTGATTTATTTATACACATTTATATTAATGTGTCAATATATTGTTAAAAACACCATCATTTAAATAATTTAATACAGACTGACCTGTGGCAAAATCAGCAAGGGACATGAAAATCTACAGATATAAATGGGTCATATATGAAACATGTAGATATCCACACATCACAATCATACACTTATCTACAAGTTTTATGTGATCAGGTGTAAAAGAGAAAGTGAAACTAAACTCTTTTATCCACATACAACCAGTTTGGGCTCAACTAGCGATGCTGACGACAAAGACGTATATTGGGCCTACCTTAGACAGCAGCAGTCGCACATAGAGCTTGGTCGTGAGGTTGATACTGTCCAAGTCACACGACGCGAACGCATGAATGATCTCAACAAGGGCCCCAACTGTAGCTTCCACTTCCGTCAGTCCTGGACACAGAGAGCATGTTTAATAACGCAGCATGTGCACCTCTCTTGTGGGCATGTGCCGAACATGCAACATTTATCCAATTTTCTATTTAACGATATTATTGGTAGGTGTCATTCAGATCTTCTTTATCGATGATCTCAAGCACTGATGTATAACAAACAGTATGGGAAATAGGTTTCAGGGGTTGAGCTTAGTTCTGCGAACAAGACGTTGTGAGCTAGATGATAAGTTCTACAAAAAACAAATAATTATTTTTCCACACTTGAGCTGCCACTGGTGCAAGTGTTAACAAGATAATCTGCACAATGTTATAGCCAAGTTGGCCCACAAGAATTGCCCTGGTTGCTGGATGACAGAATAGTAATAAAATATTAATATAATAATAATAATAATAATAAAACTTTCGTAATGCCTAAATCGTCACGAACCTAATTCGTTAAGTGTGACATTATGAACATGGACATGCAAAGGTCATCATCAGAGCGAAGGACCACCGAGGATTTAGGGTGGAAATGAACAAGAGAACACACCTGGTAGACAGACGGGGGTGATCATGGGGTTAGTTGGCTTGCTGGCGTGCAGTCTCCAGAAGGCTTCCATCAGCGCGGCAACAAAGTGACATGTCTCCTTCTCTTCCAGCTGCAGGAGCTTCCCCACGGTCGCTGATTCTTCCAACTCCTCTTTCCCATCAGTCGACTCACAGGCAGCTGGTTTAAGGGGACACACAGCAGGTGAAATTGCATTTTCTTGAAAAAATTACTCAAAACGTGTTTTCACCATATTCTGGTAGCTTTGTATGTTAACTATCCTTCATATTTGGAAGGATATGTCTGGAAGTAATTATGTTAGCCAAATAAGGTTTTGACTATTGTATTCAGCTTATTCTTCTTTACACGGCTGTCAGAACACTACCAAAGTAATCAAACGTTTGAAAGTTACATCAATATTTGTTGTCCAAAAATTTCTTTTTCAGAAGTAGAAACAAATTATTAAAAAAAAAAAAAAAAACTTTTTTATGTTTCTGCCAGCTGTGTAAGAGTGTATACTGAAGACGGTTCTGCAAGAATTAAGATATCTTTTAAAAAATGGCATTGATTCTTAATTTGCCAATATTTGTTCAAAATGGTGGCCATTTGTTTTACCATGGAAATGGTGGGTCTGGCAGAAAAAAGTTACATATATGTTTTACTCAGTAAGACCCACTCTACAGTTTGAGGAGAAAAAAATGCACTACCTATGCAAATTAAAAATCCAATCAACCTGCCGTGTCTCACCTTAATCATACAATGAATAGGTATGAAAATATTGATAGAAATATTTTTATCTCACTTAAGAAAGATAGTAGAACTAGATGACACAAAGTAACATTAGTGAAAGATCAGTGTTGACTGGAAATCAAAAAGTACTCATTCTCACTCAGAATATAAATGAACGGAACAAATTATCTACACATTATGAAATAGGCTAGCTGCGTGAATGAATATGTTTAAAAACAAAATTGAAGGGCATGTAGATGAAAAATTTGTGGACTCGTCATGTTATATATGGTATAAAGTATATCTAGTCTAACATTGTGACCGCCTGAATGTGTTTTAATGATATACATTTTAAATGTATGCTTTCGCCGTTATCTGTCTAGTTTGAGTGTTTTGGTGTGAATATCATGTTTACATTGTACGCACAGGGCAACGTTAAAAGAATAAGATTGGAAGTTGAAATACAACTGAGGAAAGTATAACTCTCAGACTTAGATAACCACCCACTAGTGGAAAGTGAAATGTTGAAGCCCATGAAATGTTGAAGCCCATGAAATGTTGAAGCATTAATGAAAATCCAGTAGGCAAAATAAATACCAAAACAACAAAAACCAGGCCTCATTTAACAAGGTCTTATTTGTCTCTTGAGAAAAAAAATGAAAACCTGTCGTTTCGTCCACAAACCTGTCTGTGTGCATTTCTGAAGCACTTGGCTGCATTCCTGCTCGGCGAATTTGACGAGGTTGGCAGGTCTGACAACTGCAATGGACCTTGCGGTGAGGACGAGATGATGAAAAGCCTCGGCATCAAGCTCTTGGCAGCTCTGGCTGAGGCACTCTACGACATGGGCGAGCTGTGCCTGGTCCTGAACAGGTTCAGCAGTTTTCTTTTCATATGACCAGTTTTAAATACTTCTTCTATTCAGTAATTTTTTCTTTACACATTGATATTTAAATTTGGTATTCTATTTTTATTATATGTAGTACCTTTGGTATAATATAATTTACACATATAACTCTTACCTATACATAAGCATCACTGTTATATTGATTTATGAATTTTATAGTTTATTTTGATCAATGTTGTAATTTAAGCACCTCTGAACAGTTATTATATCCATCTATACAGTGCTATATAAATAAAGATTATTATTATTAAGCTGACAGGTGTTGTCACAGAAAGTTAAAGGTTTGGATCAATGATATATGAATGATAGACATGATCAATGGTCAATGATATATGAATGATAGACATGATCAGTGGTCAATGATATATGAATGATAGACATGATCAGTGGTCAATGATATATGAATGATAGACATGATCAGTGGTCAATGATATATGAATGATAGACATGATCAGTGGTCAATGATATATGAATGATAGACATGATCAGTGGTCAATGATATATGAATGATAGACATGATCAGTGGTCAATGATATATGAATGATAGACATGATCAGTGGTCAATGATATATGAATGATAGACATGATCAGTGGTCAATGATATATGAATGATAGACATGATCAGTGGTCAATGATATATGAATGATAGACATGATCAGTGGTCAATGATATATGAATGATAGACATGATCAGTGGTCAATGATATATGAATGATAGACATGATCAGTGGTCAATGATATATGAATGATAGACATGATCAGTGGTCAATGATATATGAATGATAGACATGATCAATGGTCAATGATATATGAATGATAGACATGATCAGTGGTCAATGATATATGAATGATAGACATGATCAATGGTCAATGATATATGAATGATAGACATGATCAGTGGTCAATGATATATGAATGATAGACATGATCAGTGGTCAATGATATATGAATGATAGACATGATCAGTGGTCAATGATATATGAATGATAGACATGATCAGTGGTTGTGTTGGCAGATAGACGGAAGTGGGGGGAGAGAGAGAAATGGGATGGGGAAAAAAAAACAAGGGGGGAAGATTAAGAGGGAGAGACTGGTAAAGCGGGAGACGAGAAAAGAAAGAGGAGAAGAAGGACAGAGAAAAATGGATGATGGATAAAAACTATGGTGTGTGGATAAATTAATCATGCCGAGTGTAGAACAAAGATGAGAGAAAATACTACTATTAATAACACAGAGTGACAAAAGATTTGTTCACCACCGGACGGTCAGTGGAGCAAGTTACCATTCAGTTGTGCTGAAGGCAACACATGAGTAGCTGAAACATTTATCCCAAAGTTTAAAGATTTTACTTGTGCAACAAGGCCATTACTGCAGATGTCACACTGTCATTAAGTGAGAGTAGAGTTGTCTGCTAGATATGTACCTTGTGAGTGTGGTAGAGTTGTCTGCTAGAGACGTACCTTGTGAGTGTGGTAGAGTTGTCTGCTAGATATGTACCTTGTGAGTGTGGTAGAGTTGTCTGCTAGATATGTACCTTGTGAGTGTGGTAGAGTTGTCTGCTAGAGATGTACCTTGTGAGTGTGGTAGAGTTGTCTGCTAGAGATGTACCTTGTGAGTATGGTAGAGTTGTCTGCTAGAGATGTACCTTGTGAGTATGGTAGAGTTGTCTGCTAGAGATGTACCTTGTGAGTGTGGTAGAGTTGTCTGCTAGATATGTACCTTGTGAGTGTGGTAGAGTTGTCTGCTAGAGATGTACCTTGTGAGTGTGGTAGAGTTGTCTGCTAGAGGCTTACCTTGTGAGTGTGGTAGAGTTGTCTGCTAGAGATGTACCTTGTGAGTATGGTAGAGTTGTCTGCTAGAGAGGTACCTTGTGAGTATAGTAGAGTTGTCTGCTAGATATGTACCTTGAGTGTGGTAGAGTTGTCTGCTAGAGATGTACCTTGTGAGTATAGTAGAGTTGTCTGCTAGAGATGTACCTTGTGAGTGTGGTAGAGTTGTCTGCTAGAGATGTACCTTGTGAGTGTGGTAGAGTTGTCTGCTAGAGATGTACCTTGTGAGTATGGTAGAGTTGTCTGCTAGAGATGTACCTTGTGAGTATGGTAGAGTTGTCTGCTAGAGATGTACCTTGTGAGTGTGGTAGAGTTGTCTGCTAGAGATGTACCTTGTGATTGTGGTAGAGTTGTCTGCTAGAGATGTACCTTGTGAGTATAATAGAGTTGTCTGCTAGAGATGTACCTTGTGAGTGTGGTAGAGTTGTCTGCTAGATATGTACCTTGTGAGTGTGGTAGAGTTGTCTGCTAGAGATGTACCTTGTGAGTGTGGTAGAGTTGTCTGCTAGAGGCTTACCTTGTGAGTGTGGTAGAGTTGTCTGCTAGAGATGTACCTTGTGAGTATGGTAGAGTTGTCTGCTAGAGAGGTACCTTGTGAGTATAGTAGAGTTGTCTGCTAGATATGTACCTTGAGTGTGGTAGAGTTGTCTGCTAGAGATGTACCTTGTGAGTATAGTAGAGTTGTCTGCTAGAGATGTACCTTGTGAGTGTGGTAGAGTTGTCTGCTAGAGACGTACCTTGTGAGTGTGGTAGAGTTGTCTGCTAGAGATGTACCTTGTGAGTATGGTAGAGTTGTCTGCTAGAGATGTACCTTGTGAGTATGGTAGAGTTGTCTGCTAGAGATGTACCTTGTGAGTGTGGTAGAGTTGTCTGCTAGATATGAATTTATGTGACAGCGGCGCATAAAGGATTTTATGCGAGATGACAGGGCAATGAAGGCGATTTGAGGTTAGACCTTTTATGGTAGAGAGAGTATTGGCCTAATTACTCGCTCACGCGTATGGATACACCAACCACGTGACCTAGAGCCAGCCTCTCGATTTCCAAGTTAGCTTGTGTCGTTGTGAGACCTTTGCGCTGCAAATATTTCCGAATTTCTATTGTTACTGATTATTCGTTATCGCTGAATTTGTTGATTTTATTGCAACATCAGTTTTGTTGTTCGGTTTATTCCGATCCGTTTGAAAAAATCCCACCCTCCCTCCCTAATATTGTGTTAACAGTTGTTACCCAGTGTTATCTAATAAATCAAGTGGTGCATTAGGTAGGGATACACTGGAACACTGAAGACAGAGGGGTAGTTCACCAAGTTTTTGAATTTTTTGACGCTTTTCCCTGTTATAGTTTGGTACACGAGGTTGTGCATTAACGCTTTTCCCTCCACTGAGTTTTCAGTAGTGTACACAGGGTTTTTAGTGCGGGTACTTTTTACGAGTACATTTGGGTGGCTGTTTGGCCCTACCTCTCGGTCTGATGTGTTAGTAGTTACTGGTTGACTAATGTCTAGCTATGTAACACCTTTATACATTGTGTGTTGTGTTTCCATAATGTTTATTATGAATTGTTCAAGAATGTTGGGTGGTTAGTCCACTTTTTTCATTTACCATGTTTGGCTAGGGGCGGAGTGACCCCCACCGATACCATGTGAATTGTATATATAAGTCAGTAGTGGTACAGATAGTACTGGTAGTGGGTAGCTGATAGGTATGATTTACTCATTATGTGTAAACACCTTTTGGGGGCCGGCATGCTTGCTGAGATTATTGGATGTATCTTATTTTGATGGTGTATGCTTGCCTAATTTCATGCTCCTTAATTAATAAATCTAAATGTCATTCTTTGGCCTATTCAATCTACGCTGGACTTGTGTTGTTATTTTGCATAAATGTACCTTGTGAATGTGGTAGAGTTGTCTGCTAGAGATGTACCTTGTGAGTATAATAGAGTTGTCTGCTAGAGATGTACCTTATGAGTGTGGTAGAGTTGTCTGCTAGAGATGTACCTTATGAGTATGGTAGAGTTGTCTGCTAGAGATGTACCTTGTGAGTGTGGCAGAGTTGTCTGCTAGAGATGTACCTTGTGAGTGTGTTAAAGTTGTCTGCTAGAGACGTACCTTGTGAGTGTGGTAGAGTTGTCTGCTAGAGATGTACCTTGTGAGTATGGTAGAGTTGTCTGCTAGAGATGTACCTTGTGAGTGTGGTAGAGTTGTCTGCTAGAGACGTACCTTGTGAGTATAGTAGAGTTGTCTGCTAGAGATGTACCTTGTGAGTGTGGTAGAGTTGTCTGCTAGAGATGTACCTTGTGAGTGTGGTAGAGTTGTATGCTAGAGATGTACCTTGTGAGTGTGGTAGAGTTGTCTGCTAGAGACTTACCTTGTGAGTGTGGCAGAGTTGTCTGCTAGAGATGTACCTTGTGAGTGTGTTAAAGTTGTCTGCTAGAGACGTACCTTGTGAGTGTGGTAGAGTTGTCTGCTAGAGATGTACCTTGTGAGTGTGGTAGAGTTGTCTGCTAGAGACGTACCTTGTGAGTATAGTAGAGTTGTCTGCTAGATATGTACCTTGTGAGTGTAGTAGAGTTGTCTACTAGAGATGTACCTTGTGAGTGTGGTAGAGTTGTCTGCTAGAGGCTTACCTTGTGAGTGTGGTAGAGTTGTCTGCTAGAGATGTACCTTGTGAGTATGGTAGAGTTGTCTGCTAGAGAGGTACCTTGTGAGTATAGTAGAGTTGTCTGCTAGATATGTACCTTGAGTGTGGTAGAGTTGTCTGCTAGAGATGTACCTTGTGAGTATAGTAGAGTTGTCTGCTAGAGATGTACCTTGTGAGTGTGGTAGAGTTGTCTGCTAGAGACGTACCTTGTGAGTGTGGTAGAGTTGTCTGCTAGAGATGTACCTTGTGAGTATGGTAGAGTTGTCTGCTAGAGATGTACCTTGTGAGTATGGTAGAGTTGTCTGCTAGAGATGTACCTTGTGAGTGTGGTAGAGTTGTCTGCTAGATATGTACCTTGTGAATGTGGTAGAGTTGTCTGCTAGAGATGTACCTTGTGAGTATAATAGAGTTGTCTGCTAGAGATGTACCTTATGAGTGTGGTAGAGTTGTCTGCTAGAGATGTACCTTGTGAGTGTGGTAGAGTTGTCTGCTAGAGATGTACCTTGTGAGTGTGGTAGAGTTGTATGCTAGAGATGTACCTTGTGAGTGTGGTAGAGTTGTCTGCTAGAGACGTACCTTGTGAGTATGGTAGAGTTGTCTGCTAGAGATGTACCTTATGAGTATGGTAGAGTTGTCTGCTAGAGATGTACCTTGTGAGTGTGGCAGAGTTGTCTGCTAGAGATGTACCTTGTGAGTGTGTTAAAGTTGTCTGCTAGAGACGTACCTTGTGAGTGTGGTAGAGTTGTCTGCTAGAGATGTACCTTGTGAGTATGGTAGAGTTGTCTGCTAGAGATGTACCTTGTGAGTGTGGTAGAGTTGTCTGCTAGAGACGTACCTTGTGAGTATAGTAGAGTTGTCTGCTAGAGATGTACCTTGTGAGTGTGGTAGAGTTGTCTGCTAGAGATGTACCTTGTGAGTGTGGTAGAGTTGTATGCTAGAGATGTACCTTGTGAGTGTGGTAGAGTTGTCTGCTAGAGACTTACCTTGTGAGTGTGGCAGAGTTGTCTGCTAGAGATGTACCTTGTGAGTGTGTTAAAGTTGTCTGCTAGAGACGTACCTTGTGAGTGTGGTAGAGTTGTCTGCTAGAGATGTACCTTGTGAGTGTGGTAGAGTTGTCTGCTAGAGACGTACCTTGTGAGTATAGTAGAGTTGTCTGCTAGATATGTACCTTGTGAGTGTAGTAGAGTTGTCTACTAGAGATGTACCTTGTGAGTGTGTTAGAGTTGTCTACTAGAGATGTACCTTGTGAGTGTGGTAGAGTTGTCTGCTAGAGACGAACCTTGTGAGTATAGTAGAGTTGTCTGCTAGATATGTACCTTGTGAGTGTAGTAGAGTTGTCTACTAGAGATGTACCTTGTGAGTGTGTTAGAGTTGTCTACTAGAGATGTACCTTGTGAGTGTGGTAGAGTTGTCTGCTAGAGACGTACCTTGTGAGTATAGTAGAGTTGTCTGCTAGATATGTACCTTGTGAGTGTAGTAGAGTTGTCTACTAGAGATGTACCTTGTGAGTGTGGTAGAGTTGTCTGCTAGAGACGTACCTTGTGAGTATGGTAGAGTTGTCTGCTAGATATGTACCTTGTGAGTGTGGTAGAGTTGTCTGCTAGAGATGTACCTTGTGAGTATGGTAGAGTTGTCTGCTAGAGACGTACCTTGTGAGTGTGGTAGAATTGTCTGCTAGAGATGTACCTTGTGAGTATGGTAGGGTTGTCTGCTAGAGACGTACCTTGTGAGTGTGGTAGAATTGTCTGGTGGTGAAGAGAGAAGCGAGGAGAGCCTTGGTGTGGAGCTGTACACAGCTGGGAGTGGGTAGAGCCAACAGTCTGGTGGCCAGCTCCAAGGCCGTCTGTTTGCGCACCTCCTACACAACCAAACACAGGATGGATCAGTTATCTCACCTGAGGGGACGGGTCAGTTATCTCACCCGAGGGGGCGGGTCAGTTATCTCACCCGAGGGGTCAGGTCAGTTATCTCACCCAAGGGGGCGGTCAGTTATCTCACCAGAAGGGGGTGGGGACAATGTAAATGTAAGTGTTCTATCCCAGAGTTATAAGAGCCTTGGAATTTACTCTCCACTGAAATACTAAGACTCCCTTCCATTCACCCCTTCCATTCACCCCTTCTAGCTGGCTGTGAGCACAGTCAACCTTGTTCCACTAGCCCACCTCGTCCAACTGTCTGTTCTGATTTTAACCACGCGTATTATTTGCACTACTAAAAATTACTTTTCAAGTTTATATGCACCTTCTGCATGCGCACCACAAACTCCTATGTTAGCCCCAGGAGCTGCGTGGAGTACAGCAACTGAAGGGCACATGCATAGTGATTACATGCCAAATACTTCAGGTGTCAATACAAATTCAGATTTAGAGGGTGGATCGGCAGATTAGATCCCACATGTAAATTTATTATTTTTCATAGGTTTATCGATACTACTATTATACAGCTCCAAAACAAGTCACAGTTAAAAACACAGCATAACTGTCGCAGTACCAGCAAAATGGCATGTTACGCTGAATAAACCTGACAAAAACACTGGTAGGGATTGTAAATGTTTACTCTGTAAGCTGTGACCAGTATTTAAAAACTGTAATGACAATAATTATAATCATGTCCAACAACCACTATAATTAACCCATGTAATCAATTATGCTGAAATGAATATATAACATATAATTACTTTACAACCGGATCAAATGAACATATCCTATTCACTAACACTCACCCCTTCTTCCCCCCCTGGTCCCTTGCGGGGTGGGGCCACATCACTTTATTTGTTCCACCCTCTCAACGAATCATCTCCATCCATCACGACCTTCTGACATTCTTTCCCATTCTCGGCTGTTCACCTTTCGAGATCCCTCTCAACACTGTCCTTCCATCTTAATTTCAGTTTTCCTCTTCTCCTTCAACCACCCTCTTCTACCACCCTCTTCTACCACCCTCTTCTACCACCCTCTTCTACCACCCTCTTCTACCACCCTCTTCTACCACCCTCTTCTACCACCCTCTTCTACCACCCTCTTCTACCACCCTCTTCTACCACCCTCTTCTACCACCCTCTTCTACCACCCTCTTCTACCACCCTCTTCTACCACCCTCTTCTACCACCCTCTTCTACCACCCTCTTCTACCACCCTCCATGCTCTCTTTGTCAATCTCTCCTCACTCATTCTCTGTCTGTTCTCAGTCTCTCCTGCCCATCTCAGTCCGCTCCCCGCTACCTTCATCCTCCCCGCTACCTTCATCCTCCCCGCTACCTTCATTCTCCCCGCATCTTCAGGTGTCTCTTCATTCCAATCTCTTCTCTTAACCATCGTCCTTCTGTCATCTTGTTTTGCTTTACATATACTTTACACACGCTACTCACTGGTGCACAGATACACAGTTTAATGATATATGCACTCTGTGATACCGTAATCTAATTCAGAATATTTTACCAACAGCCATAGAGTGGATAGTGTGTGTCTAATAACAAGTGAATATGACTGACCTTTTCCTCAGTGTGTCCTGACAGCACGAAGCATCCATCGAGGACTTCCACACAGCTCGCCAGCAATCTACAGCAATCAGACCTGTCTATGTGAGCCAGTGAAACAAATGTGTATACATTTATAGCATGCATTTATTTATCTTTTTTAATATGTTTTAATACACATATTTATGTATCCTGACAACAATCAGAAAAGCAGTTTTATATACGTACAATAAATTTCACTACAATCAGGGTGGCACAGGAACTGACAAACCTATCAACTTGCATGAGGGGTGAAGTAGTGCTGACATACCTGTCAACTGGCATGAGGGGTGAGGTGCCGGTGGGGGTGACGACAGTGTCACTGGCTGGTGTTTGGGGCTTGGAGGCGGTGTTGTCCGCGGTGTACTGATCCGAGTCCTCCGGCCAGCTGAAGGCCTCCTTCGTGCGTGTGTACACCTTGATGGAGTCGACCATTGTGATGCCAGCTGGGTCTGTGCCAGCTCCAACTATCACACAACCATACACCACTCATGTAGATACTTAAGGTGAGACACGGCGGCTTGATAGGATTTTAAGTCAAATGCATATTGAAGTTTATTCAGTCAGACCCCCGTTTCCACGGTAACAAACAAAATGGCCACCATTAAAAAAAAATACTGGCAGATTGAGAATCAATGCCATTGTTTTTTGAACAGAGATATCATTATATTTTTGCAAACATCTTAAGTATACTTTATATTACACAAATGGTAGAAAACATTTTAAAAAGTATTTTTAGCTTTAATAATTTTCTTAGTAACTTCCAAAAATACTTATTTTTTGGCAACAAATACTGTCAAACTTGTTATTATTCTGATAATGTTTTCTACTAGTTATGGAGAGAAGAATAAACTGATTACAACAATAAAACACCTTAGTTGGTTAATATGTTCCAATTTGTCCCGAGAGAAATGTTAAAATATGTCTCAACACTGTCTCGTTACATGCGATTACACAAAACATACTTAAAAACTTGCTTAACGGCCAGAGTGCTACAGCCTACCAAAGACAGTGACTTTCTTATCAGCTGTCAGTGATTCCTCTCTTGTGAATGGCATGTCGTACCACCGTACGCGGTTAGTGTTGATCTGCAAAAACAACGACAGCATGCAGTGGCTTTATTACAATGCAATATCTACATAACTTATATACATATGTAATATGTATCGTTTAATCCTTAAATACTGACAGCCAATTTTTCATATTGGGTTTAAAGAAAAGTAACAAATATGTGCACATGGTTCGTGTAATCTTCATCAAGTTGGCAGAGAATAACGAAGTTATGATTAGAAGAACATTTTTACTTCAATGCACATGGTGTTTGCTAAAGGGCCAGCACATGATGAAGACAGCCGGCACATGATGAAGACAGCTACAAGGAACAGTTTGAAGCAACTGAACAGATCCTGTAACTGAGACTGTGTAGGTATAATAACTACCATAACATGCAGCATTAGGGACATGGAAATTAAGAGAAGAAGAATGTGCTTAATACTGACAGTTTATAAAAATATTGATAGAAATAATGTCTCCAAAAAAAGATAGTAGACAACTAGTTTGCATGAACAGTTCACTGGTAGATCAGGCATAATGAATGTTCATCCTCTGACGGAAATATCATGAATTAACTTAATTATCTATTTTGTTTCAAAGAAAACATTCTGAAAGTCAATCTTTCTGCTACATGCAGTGACACAGTTACTTTACTGTTTTCTATCCAATCTTTTGACTGCAAAAGGGAATAAATATTACTAATGTACAGCATTGCTAAATCACTTACTTGAATGGTTCGGCCGAATATCTCAAAGTACGATGGCAGTCTCTCAAGGGACTGGCTACCAACGAGGATGCGTAACCCAACCATCACATTGTTCGAGTTCAGGTTCGTGATCTCAATCGTGAAGCCGGTCGACTACCAAGTTAAAATGAAACATTTAAAACCTTTTGCTGGAACTGTCACAAATTCGTGGTATGGCTGAAATCTGGAATTTCATTGGTGCAAGCAGACAGTGCACCACAGGATAAACAGCAAGAAGAGATCTGTAGGAAAGAAATGCCCAAATGGCAGGAAGTGAACTTTGAACTCCAAGGTGATGCTGTTGAAGCGTTAGAGATAATACTAAGCAATGTCTATAAATTGTCATATAGGTCTAACAATGCCACAGAAAGGACAACTGTACTTCAGATGAAATCTGCTCAAAAGGGGAATTTAGTTACCCAAATTTGGATTAATATGGAAAAATTTCATAATAATTTTTACATAAAATTACACAGATGACGAGACTTTTTCATGGGGTGCAACTAGTGAATAAGTATGACTGCATTTATGTTTAATAATCATGCAATAGCCGACTACTGTAATGTCACAATGTTTGGTACGCCATCTAGTGAATAAATGTGACAGAAACTATTATATGGCGACATAGTATTTATCAATTAAAACAGATAAATCAATATCATTGACTAATTGATTACAACGACATCAACAATTTCATACTAATCACAATTTTAATGGTTTGAAAATGTGCTAAATTCATGAGCAACGTTCCAGAGGATGCTCATAATGATGTTAGAACTCACCTTCGTGCTGGCAATGTAGAGTCCGGTGGTGTTGAGTCGGTGCTTCACCTGGGCCGTGTTGTAGATCTGCAGGATGTCGTTGCCTCCGTACTACATGCCACAAGAAATAGGTCGTTATTAGGAGGGGTCGAACAACGGGTTGTCATTAGGAGTGTAACAACGGGTTGTCATTAGGAGTGTAACAACGGGTGGTCATTAGGAGTGTAACAACGGGTTGTCATTAGGAGTGTAACAACGGGTTGTCATTAGGAGTGTAACAACGGGTGGTTATTAGGAGTGTAACAATGGGTGGTTATTAGGAGTGTAACAATGGGTGGTTATTAGGAGTGTAACAACAGGTTGTCATTAGGAGTGTAACAACGGGTAGTTATTAGGAGTGTAACAACGGGTGGTTATTAGGAGTGTAACAACGGGTTGTCATTAGGAGTGTAACAACGGGTGGTTATTAGGAGTGTAACAACGGGTGGTTATTAGGAGTGTAACAATGGGTTGTCATTAGGAGTGTAACAACGGGTTGTCATTAGGAGTGTAACAACGGGTGGTCATTAGGAGTGTAACAACGGGTTGTCATTAGGAGTGTAACAACGGGTTGTCATTAGGAGTGTAACAACGGGTTGTCATTAGGAGTGTAACAACGGGTTGTCATTAGGAGTGTAACAACGGGTTGTCATTAGGAGTGTAACAACGGGTGGTCATTAGGAGTGTAACAACGGGTTGTCATTAGGAGTGTAACAACGGGTTGTCATTAGGAGTGTAACAACGGGTGGTCATTAGGAGTGTAACAACGGGTTGTCATTAGGAGTGTAACAACGGGTTGTCATTAGGAGTGTAACAACGGGTTGTCATTAGGAGTGTAACAACGGGTGGTCATTAGGAGTGTAACAACGGGTTGTCATTAGGAGTGTAACAACGGGTTGTCATTAGGAGTGTAACAACGGGTGGTCATTAGGAGTGTAACAACGGGTGGTCATTAGGAGTGTAACAACGGGTTGTCATTAGGAGTGTAACAACGGGTTGTCATTAGGAGTGTAACAACGGGTTGTCATTAGGAGTGTAACAACGGGTTGTCATTAGGAGTGTAACAACGGGTGGTCATTAGGAGTGTAACAACGGGTTGTCATTAGGAGTGTAACAACGGGTTGTCATTAGGAGTGTAACAACGGGTGGTCATTAGGAGTGTAACAACGGGTTGTCATTAGGAGTGTAACAACGGGTTGTTATTAGGAGTGTAACAACAGGTGGTCATTAGGAGTGTAACAACGGGTTGTCATTAGGAGTGTAACAACAGGTTGTCATTAGGAGTGTAACAACGGGTTGTTATTAGGAGTGTAACAACGGGTGGTCATTAGGAGTGTAACAACGGGTTGTCATTAGGAGTGTAACAACGGGTTGTCATTAGGAGTGTAACAACGGGTTGTCATTAGGAGTGTAACAACGGGTTGTCATTAGGAGTGTAACAACGGGTTGTCATTAGGAGTGTAACAACGGGTGATTAGGAGGGGTGTAACATAAAATTATTTATGCAATAAGCCTCACAAGTCCAATGTATCTGTTAGAGAGAATTGAAACAGGCCAAATGATGATTACTGGAAAGCACAGCAATATATTGACAGTTGTAAATGTGACAAAACTGACTACATACTCAGCCAAACAAGAAATGGACTCTAAAACTTGTGTCCCCTGTAGATTAACTGGGATGTTTACTATTGATGTTACTGACAGTGCGTGCAATTGATAACAAAATGAACAAATCTAACATTATTTCTAAGTGTTTTATGGTCAAATGAGTAAACTACCAAATGTGCCATGGAGAGATATGTGACATTCTCATAAATCAAATAAGTGGGATGAGAACTAGCAATGATTGTACGTTGGGAGCCCAGCAAGTTTCACTGTTGCAATACCTCAATGTCATTTGTCTGCTGGCAGTGTTCGAAGAAGTCAATTGGGAAGGACACGTGTGCAGATGTACGTCCTACAACATCACATTGACCCTCTGTAGAAACATACACATGGCATATCTCCATAAATGATACACTTATCTAGCTGGTTAAAACAGTGCTCACTTGAGACAATGTCTTCACCTGATGACATGATTTTACAATTACGCAGTTAGATAACCATGACACATGGATTGCAATTGTTAATTAATAAATACATAAGTCATGTCACAACAGTAATGCATAGACGTGTGAAAAATAATCTCATGTACACAGACAGCCACTTGATTACATATAATAATATTATAGAGGCAACACAGTCCTCCATATATAAAATGTCTACATATATCCCAAATTATTTGTAGTTAGAATGTAATTAGAATCTTTCTTCTGCTGGTTTTCCATGTAAGTATTATCTATGACCTTAGGTATCTGTGTAACTATTATCTGTGACCATAAAGTATGTCACTTTATGGATAATCCATAAAATATGTCACTTTATGGATACCTTTAGGTATCCTTGTAACTATTATCTTTGACCTTAGCTATGAGTGAAACCACTATCCATGACTATATGTAACTATTATCTATGACCTCAGCTGTCCATGTAACTATTATCTATGACCATAGTAGCAGCAGCAGGACACATGGCTTACTTTATTTGTATCTCCACGGAGTGAAGGATGTGGAAAGTCCAGAGTGTTATAAAGAGAACAGAATCAGAGAGGCATGAAAGCACCTGTATTACCACGCATTTGTTCTATACACATTTGTGTATGACACAAACATGATGTACACATTTACTACATATTTCATATAATAGTACAGAAAGTGAAAAAGCTTATTTGTAGTGTATAATTAGAGAATGAATGGTTTACCGTATTTGTGGTCAAGTGACAGATTCTCTCCGCCTGCAACATGCCCTGCAGGCGGAGGGACCCGAAGAGCCTCTATGAGCTGTTCTATTTGTGGTCAAGTGACAGATTCTCTCCACCTGCAACATGCCCTGCAGGCGGAGGGACCCGGAGAGCCTCTCTGAGCTGTTCTATTTGTCCACGAGAGATTTCTACACAAGCTACAGGATTCACGACATATCGCAAAAATGGGGCTGAATGCTTATTAGAGCATTTATGCTTAACAGGGTGAATATGGTACTTGCCTGCCTTGGCAACCTTCTTCTTCCTCACTGGTTTCAGCACCGAGATGACGCTGTGAGGCTGCATGGTCGGCAGCATCCAGTACTTGGTCTGGTCCACGTTGGCCATGTAGATACGGAGGCTGCCATCCTCACACAGTAGAATCAGAGTGGTGCGCTGGTGGCCACGCAAATGTTGGCAAATCACGTACAATACACATGCAGAAAGTTTTACTTACTCAGACAAATTAATTTTACCCAGATAACTGTGCATACGGCACTTTTTGAAAAACAGAAAAAAACGTTTTGAATAAACTGTTGAAAAAAACTTTTAAAAAAAATATATTTAAAATTTTTTTTCTGCAAAAACCTTTTTGATAAAACTCTTATGAAATTTTTTGGGGGATTATTTATTTATACAAATGTTGGGAACATCATTATATACAATTATCATATCAATTATTACAAGTTTAAAATAAAACAATTTGCAATCTATCAACAATATAAATTACAAGGTGACTGGGACAAATTGCATGCTATTAAAAGTCTAATATTTGGTAATGTTGACCACAACATCTACGGTAGCAGAGCATCATGTCTCACCTGATCTGAGTTTGACCCCATATGTCGGATTGCCACCATGTCTTGAATCTGGAAAAAGCAACATGCACTGTAGAATTTATTTTGTGAATGTTTTGACCGTACATGGCTTGCCATCATCATGCAGAAAAAGAACTTTTCAGAGTACATTCTCCTTGTTTGACAGTTTAAATTATAATGGTAGACTCGTGATCGCGATTGACGGTCCACTGAAAGGGAACAACTTTGGACAATTGTACCAAAGTACAGAACTTGTAGCCAGCAAAGTCTTTCCTAAACATATTGTCACCTAAGGCTGGGGTTTCTTAACCGGTGGTCTATGGACCCCCTAGGGGTCCATAGAAGGGCTTCAGGGGGTCCGTGAATGGGGGCAAAAATTTATTATTTTGTCAAGTTCCTTCCTGTTTATGTGCATTGTTCTGGGGGGTCCACAGTTTTCTTTAGATTCTCAAAGGGGTCCGTGACCCAAAAAAGGTTAAGAAACACTGCGTTATGTTCAGTGGCAGAACATCACCAAGACGAATGGACATATCAGCTCCACTACACCATTACCAATTACCTACTTACACTATACAATACAATACAATACTACTGTGCCAAAATGCTAGGCTGGGGACTGGCCCAGTGTGACCATTGTAATACTGGGGAAATCCATATGGCAGACGACATAATCAAGCTGGAAGTTGCCCTATTTACCACCTACACAGGGGCGTGTGGGAACTCGCTGATTTGGACTCGACTACTCATAAGTGGCTCGAGCAGAACAACCTAGACATTTGACTGTGATGATGATGACGATAATGAACGTACCTTGGCTTTGGGAGGTGTCACCCTGATCTCCTGCACCAGTATGGTGTCTGGTTTGACCATGAGGATGACCGGGTTGTTGCTTGTCTGGGTCATACAGCACACAAGCCCTGGGTGGTTGGTCACCTCCATCCACTGGACCAGAGGCTGAGGGTTGGACCCTGCCTTGGTGCCACTGCTGGACACACCAAACATCACCGCATTAGGCAACACACGACACACACAGGTGGTGGACATGACTACTTTAACACACACACTTCAGGAGATATGTCAAGCACATATTTCTTAAGTCATTCAGCTATACATTTTACTTAACTTATTTGAATCATTTTGTAAAGTTTATGTTTACTGCATTTTAAAATATACTCTCATTTCTTATTATTTGTATATTTGTTTTTAACTCACAACCCTTATGTTTTTTATGAATATTTTATTACTATAGTATATTTATTGCAACCACAGACATACTTGGCTTGGTCTTCACAGTAGTCACTTTTAGTAGACCAGTGCCTGGCTGCTAAAATAACACATGCACGCGCACGCACACACATGCATGCATACATAGTCAAACCTGCTCAAGCAACCACCTGTCTTTAATGACCAGTCAACTCCTCCTGAAATACCACCTGTTAAGAGACCACTTTTTGACCATCAATTAGGCAATCGCTTGACACAGGTTTTTGCTGCACATGTTATGTGTACTAGTTATCGTGTATGATGATTACATTTATTAGACTTCAATGCTGAAATACAATATGTATGACTTTTTAGAATGTCTACTTTGAGCAGACCTTTAACTGTTCTATCACGTATTTTGTATCCCTCACAAGTGAAAATCTTTGCACGTGTACGGTTGTGAGGCCAAGAGAGGATACACATTGCACCCCTGCAAGGGATACTTTACTTCCCCTGAAATAAACACCAGGTAGAAGGAACCTGCGAGAACCTCACCTTTTGAAGGTAACTGGGAAGAGTGCAGCCATTTCCTCCATGTCCCTGGGCACGGCTGCCGAAAACGTCTTCCCTGTTGAACAAGGAGAAATGGAACAAATGTCAAAGATATGCCCCATTAACAAATATACTCTTTATTAAATCTTGCAAAAATTTAAATACCCTTATCTTATAGTAATATGGCCACATTTTACCTTTTTGTTTGCCCAATTTCCGTTCGGCAGAACTGAAATTAATTTAACTGTTTGTCTGATTATTTCATCAAAACTAAATAACACATTTGCACAAACGAGCTAGAATGGCGTAGTCAATACTAGAACGTTTCAAATTTTGGGCAAAATGAGTAAAAAAATCGACATGCAAAGGTAGCTTCAAGTGAAATATTTCAATAACAGATGATCTATCGGATAGTTACCTTGTGCATAGCTGAAGAAGAGCAACTGTAGCGTGTGAGAATAGTAGATAGACACACCTCCACCAACCACTTGGCCGTTGGCCTCCTAAAATAGATAAATAATCATCTTATTTATTTTGTATGTCGTCACATCCAATACAGTTCACAGCGCTTTACAGAGAATCTCTTTAAAATAGTACATTGTGGTAAAACAATACTTGTAATATCATAGATAAAATTATATATAATATTTCTTTTAAAAATAACTATGAAAGACTATGTAAATATAATCACGAACCATAAGAAAGGTTAATAAGATAGACATGCCTACATATGACTACACACAAGTCACTGCAACATTTACATCATAGACAGCACAGACAATATACAGCGCTTCTAATCACGTCACTTCAGAAACCCAATGCACAAGTAAACAGGGTTGGGTGCAATTACATAATTGTAATTTATTACAGTAAAATTATGTAATTGATTATGGTTTTGAAATTATGCTGTAATTGCACAGGTAATTGAAATATGTTTCAATAACAATCAATTACAGTATGTTCCATATCACAAACTACCTGAAAAAACTATAAAAAAAATAGTGATTCAACAAAATGTACAACGTACATAACCAAATACATTATACTTGTTTATCAACTGTATACAACATATAAAAATTCAGCAGCACACATGCCACATAATTAAGAAATGGTGAATATACTTGGTTCTGCATAATGCACCTGTAATTGAAATGGTTTAATGTTAATTGATTTGAAAATTTTAGAAGTGTAATCATAACTGAAATGAAACATAATTGTAATTTTGATTTTGTGCAGTTGGACTAAACCGAGCAAAACTGTCAAAAACGTCAACGTAAGTCACACACCTTGATGTCCGAGTGTTTCGCCTCGAGTATATTGGTGATGTAGAAGAGGCCATGTTCGGCGGAGCTCGACGGCTCCATCTGCTGGGTGTAGATGTAACCAGACGATGCCATGAGCAGCAGGAAATGTCCTTCTTCCATGAAGACGAATGTTGCGTCTCTGATCTTGCCGCTTGGTAGCAGGAAGTAGTATTGTGGACTAATGGCATCCTGGGATAGGTTGTAGATCTTGACGAAGTCGGCTGTGATGATGGCAAGTTCTGTCTGTGACCCGGGCAGCCAGATCGCCTGAGGAGTCCAAGTTAAAATATCAAAACTCTTCTGATTGCAAAGTAGTCCATGTATGAAGCAGCTTCACATTCAAGACACACCTTCTATACTATAAAGTAGTGGGGGGCTCTGTCTGACTCTCTCTTCTCTTATATTTCTGTCAGTTTCACATTATGGGGCTGAAATTTTATAGGCACGCCCCGGGGGCCCATGGGGATGGTTTGCACATTAAAATATAAAAAATTGCCCAGGGGGTGGGTGAACTTATTTAGATATTTGATGTAGATTACGTAACTCAGAACACAGGAGTTTATAGTTACACACAATTGTTAGCAAGGCTATGTATGTTTTCTAAGTAATGTTCGTTAAATACTAAGTTCCTTCGTATGCACAAATGCTTTATAGATGATTTTTGGGGCATAAAGTTGTCACTGCCATTGGCAAAGCCCTACAAAAACTTGAGAGAGCAGTCCAAGGAGTAATTAGCTCTTGCACTGACTGCCTTTTCTCCCGACCTCGTAACTCGACTAGTATTAAAGGAAAACAAAAGTCAAGGTGTTGGACCTATGCACCTATGAGAGTTACTAAGACAGAACCATTTGTAACTTCAGTTAAGAATATCACGCCAGTGGTTTACTAGGAAAACCTTGTTGAACAAACAGCATCTTAATTTCATGGGCCGTGCCATACTGTTAGATAACCAGAAAATTCGCTCGCCAAATGAAAATATATTCCTATACTTGCCAATGGGATATGGCCATGCTGTTTGTGTCCAAACTCAACTTACGTAACATATTTTGGCCTTTGTTTACTAAACTAAACTTTTCTGACAAAATAGCACATTTGTTTGAGACTGCATTGGTTCTGTGTATGCTGGCATCACTTAATAGGTCACGAGTATTCTAGGTTACCCAATTTCAAAGAACTGCACATGTGCTTATCGGTCACACTGGTTAACATGTCAGCCCTCTGTCAATCGGAGAAATGACCGGAATCTTACACTTCTAGAACACATTCTGCATAAACCACTGGCGTGATATTCTTGATTTTAGTTGCACATGGTTAATTTTTATTATCTCTTTTACGTGCATAGCCCCAAAACCATGATTTTTGTTTGGCTTTAAATATATATATATATATCTGACTGCATTCTGATGGCACAATACCTGATTAGTGGGAAATTTGATGTGTATAAAATGCATTTAAATGTTGTTAAAATGTGGATTTTAGACTACAAATGGTGTCAAAATGTACATTTTAATTAACATTAATTCTTTAGCAGATGCTTGGTCGTGCCTTTATGATGAAGTTTCCTGTCTCCAGTGACGGATGTAGCACCAGATGATCAACGACAGAGCCAGAACCACTGAAGGTCAACACGTGACAATCCTGCAACAAAACACTGCTTAATACAACACAATTAGAGTGGCACAGTATGAGGAAGCAAAGCATTTGATTTATATTGAGTCCATCCAACATTTGTTACTCAGGGTGCACTACACTCTGCCCCATTTGTTACTCAGGGTGCGCTACACTCTGCCCCATTTGTTACTCAGGGTGCACTACACTCTGCCCCATTTGTTACTCAGGGTGCGCTACACTCTGCCCCCTGTAGATCTGTTCATTCAAACAACATTTCAACTTCGTTTTTGCTAAAAAAAAATTATGGAAATCAAGCACAGAGATTACACTGTTATGTGAAACCAGTGTACTTTGGTCTAAGGACAAACCCCACCCCAAAAGACAGTTTTTGACAAATATGACTCAAAATGTGTTTTTGCCATATTCTGATAGCTTTAAAAGTTTACTATCAAACGGTTCATATTTATAATAATTGTATACCTCTAAATAATTTTTATCCTTGGTTATACAATGGCTAGCTATGTTGATATCCACTTGGCGTTCACCAATGTATGTTTAGCATAGGATTCTCAGGACGATGCTGCCGTCCGTTATCTAGATGGATATATCACAGTAATAAGACTACCTAATCAACCCAGATAACACACGGCAGCCTCGCTGAGAATCTATTTATCAACTGAATTATTTCAAACACGACAGAATATGCGCGCTGGCATAGGCACCCGATTGTTTGAAAATTTTGCGTGTTTTCTGTGATTGGTGTGATTTATGTAATCTGTGTCAAATGTCCGCATCAGTTCTTTCGAACAGTAGGAATGCTTCGTGAAACCAGCCCAGCAGCGTATTTACAAATGTAGGAAGTGAAAAAGTATGCTCAAGTGTTAAATTAACCGTTATATAATGGATAATAAACACTGTATTATTCCCTAAACAAAGTGTGCCTCTGTCAAGTAATAAATCCCGTTATTCACTCTTTGAAGGCCATTTATGAAAGAAGCAATTCTCTGGAATTTGTAATCCACATAATTTTAAAGTCACATCTATCAGGTTTACACTTGCATTCTTCATTACTCTCTCCATGCAATAATATGTTTGCATTATCACATATAAAAATACCCTACTCAGGTGAGGTGTATCCCCTTAATCTCTACAAATGTTGATGAACAAGTAGAAATAGCAGAAGGTGTTATTATACAAACTCCATTTGCACCCGGTACTGATATCAAGTGTGGCTGTCTATGACCGTTGGGTGGTGGATGACTACATTACCTTGAGTCCACTGACAGCAAGGAAGTCCTCGTTGCATGGGTTGCCAGTGATACTGAGCACAGTGAAGGGAATGGGAGCTGATGCCAGTCTCTGCAAACAGAAAAACAACCATCTTGCACCAGTCACACCTCTCAAATATCTCCACACTCAAAAAGAATCTATTTGCAGATGCATTTAATGCGCTGGACAGTTTTCTGAATGGGCCTCCGATGAGCGGACACCTGCTATGTCGGGACACTTTCTCAATGTACGCACTGTTTTACCATGTTAATGTCCTTCTGATGAGGGGACACCTGGTTAATGTGGACAGCGGACAGGGTATTTTGGTTTTCTGTCCTTGCTAAGGCGGACAGTAATCATTATTTTCGTGATTTTTTTTCTCGAAATATTTTATTTACAAAATGGCGACGGACAAACAGCGTGGTGTGTAGTGGGAAAAACAATGTTCTACAGCAGATTTGGATATATGGCTGTTGTTTGCTTGACGCTGCCGCCGACATCAATCGCTGATGTTGGCTTCGCTTAGGTGGTTTGAAATTGCAATCGAGATTCACAAATATGCCTCGCATAACAATCAGATAAACAGTCTTAGATGCAATTTAGTATGCAGTACTAATATGACACTGGGGTGAAATAGCATGCTTCTAATCTAAACAACGCGAAACCAACATGCCAAATCCAAGGCGCTACCAGTGCACGAAAATACGAATTCGTCATCTGCATTTGAAACGATGAATCGATGCTAAGTGGTGCGTTATAAATTTATGTTCGGTCAAGATCAGTTGAAAATCGAGGTGAAACGATTATTAATTCTACCTACTGTCATTTTCTATGTTTAATCAGCTTACATACTGCGTGTGTCAACTCATTTTCGTTTTCAGCTGATCAACTCCAGGTTATTATTTTCGTTTCGTTGGCCTATTAGTTCAGTACATTGTCATTCCATAACGGTATACATATTACATACATGTATTTTATTAAGTTAACGATAAAACAGGGTGTGACATTTAAAAATAATACACACTGATGCTAGTTGACTCTATAAACTGCGTGTTGTCATATAAGACAGTGCTGCAAGCACACAGTGGCTTTGACAGTGTTCTTGGACTTGGTGTAGCGGGCGGCGGTCGCTGTTGTTTAGTAGCTCCCTGGTGGCAGACATGGGAACACTTAACGAGCCTTATTTGTAGTACATGTACCTCAGTTATATCCTTACTGTACAGCCTGTTGATGTATTATTAAGTTAATTGATAATATCCGTCATCCGCACATGTCTACCATATATGTGTAGTACTGAAACAACCACTCCAACATGCCTGTCCCTCCGATGACGGGACACCTGCCATGTAGGGACCATTTTGCTTGGATACAGAAGTGTCTGTTCAAGGCAGGTACTACTGAACGAGGAATTGATCCTTCGGCAGCTACTAGGGAAACTAAAGTAGAACAGGTAGTGCTGGTGGTAGAACTTCTGTTGACATCACAGACAACAATTTGTATACCTTCACCTTTATATATTAACAAACTAATTCTAATTATTGGCAAAAATGTTCCTGACAAAAACACCCGATGGTTGTCAAAAGGTAGAAATGAGTAAACATTTAGTTGTTTTCTGAAGAAAATTTATACTAATAATAAATTATTCTAATTGCATATCTCCACTGCAGGAGATGGAACTGTAATAGGTATGTTTATTTAGTGCTTTGTTGAATTTTTATGGCTTGGATACATTCAAATGTGGCCCTTTAATCAGCTGATGGTTCATTTGGAAAATTATCCTAATCATGAGCAAAATGTCTACAGTAACAAACTTACATTTTTGGCAGAATTTTTGTAAAATGAATCATATCACACACATCAGATATACATTGGTGTTTTCTCATATAACCAAACAATCCGTAGTAAAATAATTTTTTTTTTAATATTCACGTCAAATAGCTGAACTGAGCCTCTAGGGGATTTTGATGGACACCAATCTTTCTTGAAACCTGCTGTAATGAACACCACGTGTCGTGTCACAGACACTGACTATATTAATTGGTATGTTTTGTTGTTGAAAGACACAATACAATAAAACACTTCTATTGTGCTAAAATCCTCAAGAAACCCAAGTTCAGCAACGCACCAAAACAAATGGGTTAGACAGTTTTTAGTCGGTTTAACAATTCCAGTTGTAAATCGATACACTGAGGAGCTATGGAGGATAAGCTCAGCAACACACCAAAACAAAAGGGTTAGACAGTTTCTAGTTCCTTGAATGGATAGATGATCCGGTTTCTTGGTTATTAATATTAAGCATAATTACCTCTCAAGAAACTTAGTATTTGTTCTGTATATTTCAAATGCATCTCGCAGTCTTCTTCTGCAGACTGAAGTTTCTAGTTGGTTTAACAATTCAAGTTGTGATCGTCTGATCGATACGCTGAGGTTCTATGAAGGATAAGCAATTTAAACAGGTGGGTTTTTACTTGACAGCAAAATGTTACTATATTACTTGCCGACTTAACGCTAACAGGGAGTGAGTCAGTGCAGCAACTCCGAAGTTTGTCTTAACACTGGGATCCAAAAGTGGATTAGAATTAAATGAACACAGGATGAACGTACTGTGAGTGTAAGCTTCCTCTTGCTTGAGTCAGCCTGGCGTAGCAGAGCGGACAGCTGTAGAATGGTCACCTTTCCCTTCTCGTGACTGACTGCCAGATGTTGACGTTTGCCGTGGGGTGAACTGAGACAACACATGGCCACCCGTCGCAGCATGTGAGAGCTGATCAACTGGCGCATCGTCTGACCCTGGTCACCACTGTAGTTCATGCGCACGTTCTCAAAGGCACCCTCTTGCGAGCCGAGTGTCGCAGTCTGTGGTCAGTACCCAAATTATACGAATATGAATATGTTTACTTCAAGTAAAAACCCATACACTTACATACATGCATTACAAACATGCTGTGACTTGATCAAACGGTTCCATATATAATAATAATAACAGTTCTTAATTAATTAATTAAAACGTCATCACAGAAAAGCATATAAAGTCTTCGATGACAATCGTTATAGTCCATAAAAAATATTAATAAATTAATTAATTAAAACGTCATCACAGGAAAGCACATAAAATCCTCCACGACAATCGTTATAGTCCATAAAAAAACAGTATTTTTTCACACACTGCCATATGCATACTGGAAGAGGTGAGTCTAGTTTGCACTTGAATATCCGATGTTCCTTATATTCATGTGTATATAAAACAGTGCAGAACAGGGATTTCAGAGGTGTTCCTTTTAAGTGAATGTTCCATACACTGGGGTCCCTATAGTGAGAATCCTCTGTAATAATAAAAAGGCTTGCATAGCACCCAGCGCGTTACATACACGCTAATTATGACAAAGTAATACTAAAAACCATACAAACTAATTGTTCTAAAACATAATTCATGCATTTATAGTATATAATAGTTTTACCAAAAATAATATGTAACAAATAAAAAGTTATATATAATAAAAAATTTAAATACGTGCATATATAAATGCTAAACAATAAGAAAACTTTCTATTGTGCCGAAATCCTTGAGAACCCAAGTTCAGCAATGCATAAAAACTAACAAGTTATGCAATCCCAAATTAGTTTACAATATCAATTCGTCAATTGTGGAATGAATATGCTAAGGAGTAAAGGAAGATTTTTAAAGAAAAAAACGTGGATCTTTGGCTGATGCTAAAATATATATATATATATATATATATATATATATATATATATATATATATATATATATATATAGAATATATATAGAGTTGGTGTGACAACTGAGAAAGACCTAGTTGTAACTGTAATAAGTAATTTTGCATCAACACTAGCTGAGGGTGCTTTCATTGTATTTAACTATACTTTTTCACATAACTTTTATTTTATCAGTTTAAATTAAAAACTATAGCGCAGTCATTAATTATAAAGGTAAGTAAAAGGCATGTTCTTACATAGCGCAGTATCCAGTCCTCGGGACTGTTCAAAGCACTTTACACTTCACCCCCAGCAGACCTGCTCATTCCAATGCAATCTAGATTTCTCTGGGAAGCATTTAACCACGCTACAGTTATGGTGCAAAGACTATTCATTCACATATCCACCTCTGTCTGTAACCAGGAACTAGTTTATACAGCTGAGTGAACTGTGGCAACGTGGGGTGAACGAAATGGCTAAAGCTTCAAAACAGCAGCAAGAGGGTTCGAACTCTGATTCTCTCGACTGAGAGTCCGATGGTCTAACCACTACACCACCGTGCCCCACCATTATATGCTGCCAGTGAAGCTAATTAAACAAAAGTGCATGTCATACCATAAACCATTACGTGTCACTTACCATTAGCTGATCTGTCGTCTCGATTGTCTTCGGCAAAGTCTTGAGGTCATTCAGTGCTTGTAGCGCACGACTCGTACTGCCCACCGGCGACATCTTCTGGTAGTTTTCCACGATGTTTGGCATGAGCGACTGGAGAAGCTCCAGTACCACACTGCCGGTGTCGGTGGATGCCTACAGAGTTCACAACCACAATCAATCAATCAATAATTTATTTCCAACAAACAGTAAGAATTCATAATAATCGTAAATAACATCTGCTACATGTAAAATTTAGGTATAATCAAATAATAGTGTGTTCAAAATGGCATGAACAAATGAAATACCTATCTATGGTTCACGCCTAACCAAATTAGTTATTATACAAATAACTTATCATACTTACTAAAAATTATAAGTTACATATCTGTAATATATGCATACATTACCTACAACATATACATTATCTGATTGTAATTGCATACATTTTTGCAATTGGAAGATGATATTACACAAGTCTTTTTGCATTCATTCAAATTTTAAATAAATTTTTCAGCGTAATGAGAATGTTATTCTTATTTGAAACATCAGAATAGTTGTAACTGTTTTCCATTTATTATTTATACCTGATTATGATGCTATACAGTTACAATATTTTACATCGAACCATGGTTAACCATCTCTTTTTATTTATTTGTTTACAAATGAGGATATGCAACATTGGCACAGCCAAGGTTCCATATGGGTTTCTATGTAGGCAACACCACATACAATGAATGATTTGTCCATTGCTAATTTATTCCATTATGCTAATTCCCGCAGAGCTGGTCGACGCGCTGTGTGACCCGGTTTGCCTACCTCCATATATTGAACCAATCAGCACGCACTAGATGTGCGATGCTACAGATTTCAAACTTGCACTAGCCACTTCATTTTGTGAAAGTATACGGAGTGGACGCACTTTACAAATTTGTCCCACCCTCCTCCCCACCTTTCTCCCTGTTGGGTGTTCACGTGTTAGCAACAATTGTACATCGTTGGTGGAAGTGGGGCATTCATGTCTCAGTTCTTTCCCATTTTTGATATTTGATAGTGCACATGGGATTTTTGGCTTTCCCAGAAGTGTACACGGGTTTTAATGCAGGGGCGTGGCTCATTTCCCTTCCACCTTTGATTTTAGAACTGTTTTGAATTGTGTAATGGGGCGAATTGGCCCCACCTTTGTAGTTATTCCAGTTAGAGCTAGTGTATTTTTAAGCAGGTAGTTTTGTATTCATAGACTGCGTGATAGCATGTAGGGCATAGGCTGTTTGGTTTAAGGGTGTTTTAGGTTAGTACGATACAGTACTTAACAGTTATAATATTGGCAGTGCTCATGACAATAGTAATGCCATTGTTTCTTTTATTTGTTCTAGGAATACTGCTACTGCTTTGTGGTGAAATGTGGACTCTATGAACCCAATGTCCAGGAGGCTCGCATTTCTTTGTTTTAAAATTCTTTAAAAGTGGGCTTACACTTAATCCCCACAATAAACATCATTCATTTGGCCTTTTCATCCGTATATATATTTTTTTATATCTCTATATTTAGACATTAAACGTTAGTAAATTTGATACAAAAACATTATTTAAATTTTTTTTATTAACCTCAGTAAAAAAAAAACGAAGCAGGTATCCTGCTTCATAAACCTGACTGTGATGCCATGATTCATCCTAATTATGCACAAAAAAACTTCTATTGCTCTAAAATCCTTGAGAAACCTAAGCTCAGTAGTGCACCAAGCCAAAAGGGTTAGACAGTTTTTAGTCAGTTTAACAATTCCAGTCGTAAACAGTTGGATCGGCACACTAAGGAGCTACGGGATAAGCAAGTTTAAACAGGTGGATTTTTAGTGGACGGCGAAATGTTACTATATTTCCTGCTGACTTAGCACTAATGTATAGATTTGTAAAGAGAAACAAGTGAAATGAACTCACAAGAATTTGCTGCAGCGATTCCTTGCAACTCTGAAACAAATACAAAATAACCTGCTTCAGCAATCTTACCCAGACCTGCAGCAAACTGCCGGAAAATAATCCTGAATGTTAAATTCAAGAAACACCAAATGGTTTAACATGCATGCAATTGTTAAACATGAACTGCTGGTCAATCGCTAGTTGATTTTGAACATGTGTACTCTGACGTGAATGCAAAATGGCTAACTATGGTAAACAATGGTAGGCAAACTGTGTAAAAAAAATGGGTGACACAAATTCAAATTAATCACACAGAGCATGTTAAACATATTTCTGCAGTCTTCATATGAGACATTGGTTTGTGCTCCATTTACATTTTACAAATCAAAGGTAAAGGAGTATCTTTAAAATATTATTTACTGTATGCACAATACCTTTTGTTATGCAAACAAGAAAGAAATTCACAATTAGCAATCATTTGGCACTAATATTATGTCCACAAATTTAAAGCTGTCGTTTCTGGTAACCAACATGTGACTGCATCAATCTATGCGTTTGTCCCATTAAAGGTAAATCAGGTGGACATCAAACATTACAAGGAGGGAAGAATGTGGATTAAAAGCTGTACCCAGACATAGAATATGGGGTAGTCTGCAGATAAGTAACCATTAGCAGCTCCTGATTGGACACTTGGAGCACAACCTTGATTTGGGCTGTGACTGGAGTATATAATGTGCTGCAACACGATCTGTATGCTGTATGTTGTAATAAAGACTAAGATAGAGGTAGACTCTTGTTTCTCTGTCTAAGCAGCTACAGCCGTTATTAGTAATTCATGCTGAGAGAGCCACGGAAACAGCCTATGTACAAGTAACTAAACTGATTCCAGAATTGAGAGACCTTAGTTAAGAAAGTCCCTTATTACAATGTGGTTTGACAACACTAGAGACCAGGAGACTAAGAGGAGACCAGCATTAGTTAAGGAGCAGTGTAGGTTGGACATGAGGAAGTACTCTTTCTCACAGAGGGTGATAAATGAATGGAACAAACTGCCAAATGATTGTGTTAATGCTAGTAGTGTGAATATGTTTAAAAATATAATTGACAGATATTTGATAAGGGTGGGCTACACATAGATGAGAAAATTGTTGGACTCTCTATAAGCCAATGGCTTCCTTGTCCACTTGCCATCTGGAACTTGTTGTTTGGGATGGCAATCTTGTTAAAGTAAGTTGTTACTGATTCCATATCTTCAACAAGATTGGTTGAATTCATTCACACCTCCCTTAGCCCTGGCCCTGAACACATCTTACCTCAATCTGTTTGCACAGCTGTTCACAAGCCTTCGGAACTTTCTCTGCATCATGCTGTCCCCCAGCGGCAGTGCCCTGACTGATGGTCGGTAGGGACAGACGACGTCGCAGCGAACTGGTCAACATCGTCTCGATGGAGAAAGGTGACGTGGCGCTACTCATGGGGTGAGTGACGCTGCTGTCTAGACCACCCTGGGAGTGACGCTTCACCAACGCCTGGGAAACAGATGTCCATGTTTCACTGTGTCCGGTATTTGTGTATGATTCTGTAGTGTTCTTATAGCAGGGTTTTTTAACATGATGCAAAGTATTTAGATCTTGCTTACAGTTGCATAGTTTGATCATTTCAAATAATGTTGCCTAGTAAAGGTACATTCTTATATAGCGTTGTATCCAGTCCTTGGGACTGCTCAAATGACGTTACACATAAACCCCGGGCAGACCTGTTTTATCTCTACTTCTCTGAAAAGCATTCAGCTATGCTGCAATTACTGCACGAAGACTGTTCGTTCACATATCCACCTCTGTCTGTAGCCAGGTACTCATTTATACAGCTGAGTGAACTGTCTGTAGCCAGGTACTCATTTATACAGCTGAGTGAACTGTCTGTAGCCAGGTACTCATTTATACAGCTGAGTGAACTGTCTATAGCCAGGTACTCATTTATACAGCTGAGTGAACTGTCTGTAGCCAGGTACTCATTTATACAGCTGAGTGAACTGAGGCAACGTTGGGTGAACAAAATTGCCAGTTTTGAAACGGCAGAAAGAGGATTCGGACCCGGGTTTTCTCAACTGAGAGTCCGGTGCTCTAACCGCAACACCACCATACCCCATAAATAGTATAAACTATATCTATTCTAACATACTGACTGCCCAAAAGTAAGTGAATCTCCTGCTGCATGGCCTCAAATTAGGAACAAGCACATACTAGTTCTTTAGTGAAACAAACTATGAAAATTATTACAGAAAATGCTTATTTGTCTGACTAATTTCAAAAGAATTACCGCAATAAAAAATAATGAACTATTCGATATATTTACCTGGCAACTGCCATCTTCTTTTGCACCACAGTCACAGAAGAACGAGCTGTACTTCGCGTAGGAAACTTCATGGTCTTTATGGCATACTTTGGCACACACTGAGCAGATGCCAATACCATCGAACATGTTGCACGTGTAGCAGTGATACCTAGAACAAATACCCACCCTAGTCAGGTCTCCCAAGCCATACATTTCAACTGTCAATTACAAGGATATTACTACTTACACATGCCAAGTTTTCACTTGTGTAATAATAATATACATACATTCTATGTAACACCACGTGCTGTACAATTCACAGGGCTTTGCAAAATTACATTTAAAACAATACGTTGTGGTAAAACAATGTTTGCTTTAGGTACTTTTATAATGTGGTGAAAGTTGAATGGTCAGCCTGCACATACTGATATTGACAAACAGAATTTTTGAAACCATAGCTTAAATACACACGCACCACACATGCATGCACACACACACAAAATATGCATGTTAAAGACAAGACGTACCAGTGCTGATTCATGTAGTCCTTCTGCGTATGAACAAACGTACACAGCTTGTTGTTGAGAGACTCCTCATCCTACAAACAAGGACCAAGAGAATGTAGTCTCTGCGTTGTTTGTACAGATGCCCAACCAAAATATAAATCCCAATATTTCATCCAAACTACCCAAATTCATTACACAAGTGCTGAGCTAACATCACCCACACATGATTTTAGAGTTTGGCAGGACACACTGACAGACATGAGACATATTGACATGACACACGACACACATTGACATGTCCTTTCCTTCATTGTTTAACGACGCATAATAACTGGCAGCATTGACATGACACACGACACACATTGACATGTCCTTTCCTTCATTGTTTAACGACGCATAATAACTGGCAGCATTGACATGACACACGACACACATTGACATGTCCTTTCCTTCATTGTTTAACGACGCATAATAACTGGCAGCATTGACATGACACACGACACACATTGACATGTCCTTTCCTTCATTGTTTAACGACGCATAATAACTGGCAGCATTGACATGACACACGACACACATTGACATGTCCTTTCCTTCATTGTTTAACGATGCATAATAACTGGCAGCATTGACATGACACACGACACACATTGACATGTCCTTTCCTTCATTGTTTAACGACGCATAATAACTGGCAGCATTGACATGACACACGACACACATTGACATGTCCTTTCCTTCATTGTTTAATGACGCATAATAACTGGCAGCATTGTCTCATTATTAATTAGAAAACCCAGTTAACTGGTCTACTGTTTCCTGCACTTCAGCAACTAACAAAATGGACAAATGGGCAGTTTTTTGTGCATCATATCCCAAGTTCTGTAGCAGTATTCTGAGATACACTGGATTCTGCAAACACAGAACCTATGAGAGCAGACTGGGAGAAGACTGAGCCAAGAGAGAATTTACCGAGTCCTCCACAGTTGAGTCGTCTTCCTCCGCCACCAACTCCTCTGCCCAGTCAATGTCACCTTCCTGTGTCTGAAACACATAACATCCCCACGTGAACACTCCCCCACATGAACACTTTCCCACGTGAACACACCCCACGTGAACGCATCTCAACATGAACACATCCCAATGTGACCACATCCCTATGCAAACACATAATATTATACATGAACACATCCCTACATGAACACATCACATCCTTACATGAACATATCACAACTCAACTTGAACACTTGAAAAATATACTCTGATTTGAAGCAGCAGATTATTAGAAGAGAAGACCTGAGTGTTACAACTGGCAACATTATAAGAAATATTCTCAGTGTAGTGATATATATGTGACGAGATGACAACGGACTGTGTACCTGCACGTGGGTGTCTCCGTCGTAGGCTGGGGAAGCTGCAGCTGACCTGTTTGAAGAGACGTTGAACAACACAGTAAGTCTACAACTCACCGCAGCTTTCTGCTATATCTCTGTCTATACTGAACTGTGAAGTACATTTACAACAGGTGTCAACTGAAAACTGCTTATTGAAAACCAGGAAACAACCCCATGCTCAATTTTTGTAGATTTTCAGCAGACTCAAACATGTGATTTTAAGAGTCACCACTTTTAGTGGCTGTTCTCGTTTATGGTGGACACATGAGCGAGAAAGTGTGAAATCATTTGAGATAAAGTAAAATATGCCTAGAAATACCTGGTGTGCAACAAATAGATAAATTTTACCAAAACAAAAAAAATATTCAATTAAAAAAGCATGAATGTGGGACCAAGGGGAAAAAGCGGTGTGTCCTGCTGGAAAGCAGGAATGTTGACACCTATCATTTATAGTTTCAAGGTTTGCAGTTATGTTCCATTTTATTCCAGTACAATTATTCAATAATAAAAAAACACAAATAATACATAAAAATTATTGTGATAGGATAAAATATATAGATATAAAATCTAGACAATATGATGCTATACACAAATAAAAAAAAAGATAACATGATAAAATATTATGATATAAAATGTATTAACAAAGAATGGAACTATATATATATATAATAACGTAATTGTACGCTAAATTAAAATAGAGAGTTTTTAATTTACTCTTAAAAATTTACATCGTTAATTCTCCTTAGATCTTGAGGTAACGTGTTCCATTGTTTCGTGAAAGCATAACAATGACAAGACTAAGTAAAGATTAGATAAGGGTGTGCCAAGCTGTAGATTAGATATGCTGCTTCCACTTGCCTGTCCAGCAACTGTTTCAAGGCTCCGAGGATGTCAGCAATGTAGGACAGGATAAAGCAGGCAGAGTCCAGCACGGTCTGGTGCTGTACAGTAAACAGACATTGCATTATCTGTAAATTTGACAGCTGTTCCATTAGTGTAAAACTGTATTTATTTCATGAATGCTGCTGTACAATTTATTGTTCCCAACTCTGGATAAATTTCAACATAATGATGATGATATGTCGAGTGGGTTTCTTCGAATCACGGCTCTCCGTTTTGATTTGCCATCATGATTTTTCTGTTGCTATAATTATTGTGGTTGCCACTAGAAGATTTAAGTGGGTGAATCCATGGCAGGTTACCCATTTACCCCCTGAAATAGACACCAAATAGAAGGGACCAACAGCTTTTAGTGTCTCTTCCAAAAGACACAGGCAATGTGGGGTGAACAAAATTGTAAGTTTCAAAAACCCCAGTCCTCTCAATCGTCAGTCTGGCAAAATAAATAGGCGCACGATCTCACACGTATCTGAAGTCTACTCTACTGTCCCACTCTGGATTATCTGGGAACAGCCTCTCCTAGGATGGCAAATAGAACAGACCCTATGGCAGTCAGCACTGTTGACCCAAACACACACACAGTTTCCACCCACCTTGCCTGCTTTGGCGTCTTGCAGTTTCTCTACCACCTTGCCGTGAGCTAGGTATGTCTTGCTGCAAAAGATACAGATTATTATTATTGTTAAGAAAATTTATAAAGCGCTATATATTTGGGACAAGCCTGTGTATAGGTGCATACAAAATACCATAAACACAGAGTATACGATTAAGATTAATAAATAAATAATTATTAAAAAATAAATAGTTATAATAAATAAATAACTAAAATACATGTTCATAAAAAATTTTGTCATTCAGTTATTCCTCAGTGGAAGTATACACACTTAAATAGATAGGTTTAATATGTGCTGTTCAAACTCTGTCCAAGTTCTATCGCATAAAATATTATTCAAACATCAGATTGACCAACGTTTTGTAATCCGACACTAGCGTCATGATTTGTGCAGGAGCATTCATTTTAGTAAAATGTGAAGAGAGATTTGAGCTCAGATTCCTAAGGATGTTAGCATTATAGAAATATTACTATTATTATATACTGACCACTGTTCCAGCCACTGAATGGCTGCCTGGAACAAGGCGACATGACCAGCACCGTCGCCGGCCCCAGCCAACGTTCGCATGACTACCATGAGGTCACAGAAGCAGGAGTTGCTGGGTGACTGGAGCACCTGTGTTCCCATGGGGATCAGGGCTGTCAGGATCGCCTTCGGGACTCCGGGATCAACAAGGCTGTTGGAAGAGAGTCAGCAACAATGAAGGCCCTGATTGAAAATGACTTCGTTACAACGGGGGCATTCACAATTGTCAAAATTTACCTATTCGCAAAAAAACGTACTACTTCTCAGGGCCCCCCTCCCTGAATTAGTAATTTAAAATGTTGAAATTTTCCACATTGAAAAACATCGATGTAGCAATGTCACCAAAACCTGCCTGTGTAGTGCAAGGAGTGATAAGCCGTTGCTGTAGCTGCCTTTTCTCCTGTGCAACGGTGGGCAACTTTGGCTAGTACTATATATAGTGAGTACCAAAGTTAGTTACCTGCTGTCCTTGACTATACACGAAGCAAGTTTCTGCAGAAGTAGATGGCATTCATGTGTCTTGCCAATGTCCTCGCATTCCTGAGACACATGTAAACACAGCTCATAACGCCACATGCATAATGCCTGTACTAGGGTTGCATATGCAACAAAGGAAGCATATATTTTGCTGATTCCCAAGTCCCAGTGGTGCAGGTTGCACTACTGTAATCTGTGTCATAATTGGCTCATTACACCGGCTTCATTGACACTCCTGTAATATGTGTCATGATTGGCTCACTACACCGGCTTCATTGACTGGTTGAGCTAGTTTGTTTATTGCACAAATTTAGGGAGGGGAATTCTTTGTTTTGTACCCAGTGTTGTCATCTCATACTTCACACATAAAAGTTACTCAGTTTCTTGCTAGTTAACATGCGATACTGTAATGCTGTTACAAGTCAAGAATCCTTAGGGCTTCAATGTAGATGAAGGTACAACTTTGTGCTTAAAAATTGATGTGACATATTCCAGATGAACGATGCAACACATGGAGTTCTCTTTTGCTTAGTTTTACCGGAACCAGAAGAGGTATTTCCAAACTGTTATACCCAGCCCCAGTGGTGCGAGATGGTGGGCCGCAAACCAGCCAATGCATACACAAATTACACATATATTGTTTATGCTGAATCAACTATAACTGTTTTTATTATTATTACAAAATTAAATGCTACTTTGAGTTTTCTATCATCATCATCGTTATCATCATCATCATTGTCATGGACTTTGCCGCTGTTTCATCAGAGCTATTCCATAAATAAATATATTGGGAGGCACTTTTTTCAGGATCCCCATGAACATACTGAACTCCATCACCAATATAGTTATTATTAATAACAGTGCATCCCACCACAACCCCATATATTGATTTATGCAACCAACAAGGCAAGCCAGGTGTAAGGATATGAAAAGGCCAAATAAATTATGTTTATTAAGATTATGCCTAATGGCATATTATTCCAATTAAAAGCATGAAGTGTGGACCCTGTAACATGCGCCAAGCATGTGGCTGAGCCTCATACAAAGCCGCCTGGACACAATGCTCCCAGAGCCCACACTTCGACATAGCAATACAGTACATGTAGTAATATTCCTACAACACAAGACAATTCATGGCATCATCACCAGCACATTAAAACATTACCCAATACCGACAATACTCGACACAAACCTATTTGCATATACTGCATTACTGGACTTGCTAAAATTCCTACTCTATATATTTTTGTAACCTAAAAGGTGGGGCCATAACGCCTACTGGGCCATAATTAGCAATAAACCATCCCAACATCGAGGATGGAAGGGAAGTCATCTTCCACTCTGCACCAAAACCCTATGTGAACGGGCAGATAGCCGAATGAAAAGCCCAAAGTCCACTGGGAAAGCGTCATAGGGAAGGTGGTGACTTCACTTCCACCGGTAATGTACAAAATGTTATCAAGCACGACACTAATAAACACATTAATATAACATCCAGCAGCAGAAATTGGGGAGGAGGGTGGGTCGAAAACTTGTACAACCGAGAAAGCAGGTCTGCTCCGCATGTATCAAACATTCGGAGTGAAGCTGCTTACTTTCAAACTGCGTCATTCGAATGACTGCCGCGCTCCGATTGGTTTAGCGGTGTCATGGGAGCGCTTAATCAGTCATCCTGGTATCTTTGCCTACGCTTAGATTAGCATAATAACCTATTGACCCTCACGTGCCCTGCCCGCGCCGCGGCCAGCATAAAATCCTGTATGCAACAGTGGTCGCATACTCTCATTTATGCAACCAACGACGCAAGCCAGGTGTAAGGATATGAAAAGGCCAAATAAATTATGTTTATTAAGATTATGCCTAATGGCATATTATTCCGATTAAAAGCATGAAGTGTGGACCCTGTAACACGCGCCAAGCATGTGGCTGAGCCTCATACAAAGCCGCCTGGACACAATGCTCCCAGAGCCCACGCTTCGACATAGCAATATAGTACATGTAGTAATATTCCTACAACACAAGACAATTCATAGCATCATCACCAGCACATTAAAACCCCATATATTCATATCTCTTAGCATAGTTTCCATTTTAATATGATGTCACAACTATTATTTTAACAATAACGTTGCAACTGCAAACATGATCACAGTTGGTTCCAACCGCAGTTGGTTCCAATACGTAGTTTGACTGACCGGTGCTGAAGTGATGACCATGGTTTTAGAGAGCCACTCCTGTAGTCGAGTCATGTCCAGTTGTGCCAGCTGACCAAGTGAACCACAGAGCGACACAAAGCCCTTGTCTTGCGGGTGTTTCTCAGCTGTTCACAAACACACAAGTCTCTTCTTAAAAGGGAAACAAAATTTATGATTTTGGACCTATGCACCTATAAGAGTTACTAAAACATAACCATTTGCAACTACAATAACATTTACTAGGAAAACATCTTAATTTCACGGATAGCACCATACATTATATTTCTTGACATCCCACAACCATGGTTTCATTCTTACCCAACAGGTGTCGTACGTGTTATACATAACATCTATTGTGTGACAGCAAATGATAAAACTGACTACATACGCATTTACCTAAGTAAGACAACTGCTTTTGGATGTTTCAGGCGTTGCAGTGACATCACAAACATATCACAATTATGTCACAAAAAAGACCCGCAACTGTAGTTTATTTCTTAGCCGATAGGTGTCGTACGTGTAGGGAAAATTGTCTATTGCATCGTCACATTGACTATTGCGACAATGCATCGACAGTTGGAAATATCGTTACACCCCTACTGAGAATTCACATTGACAGTTGGAAGTATTGTTACACCCCTACTGAGAACTCACACTGATAGTTGGAAGTATCGTTACACCCCTACTGAGAACTCACATTGACGGTTGGAAGTATCGTTACACCCCTACTGAGAACTCACATTGACGGTTGGAAGTATCGTTACACCCCTACTGAGAACTCACATTGACAGTTGGAAGTATCGTTACACCCCTACTGAGAACTCACATTGACGGTTGGAAGTATCGTTACACCCCTACTGAGAACTCACATTGACTGTTGGAAGTATCGTTACACCCCTACTGAGAACTCACACTGACAGTTGGAAGTATCGTTACACCCCTTCTGAGAACACACACTGACAGTTGGAAGTATCGTTACACCCCTACCGAGAACTCACACTGACAGTAGGAAGTATCGTTACACCCCTTCTGAAACTCACACTGACAGTTGGAAGTATCGTTACACCCCTACTGAGAACTCACATTGACAGTTGGAAGTATCGTTACACCCCTACTGAGAACTCACACTGACAGTTGGAAGTATCGTTACACCCCTACTGAGAACTCACACTGACAGTTGGAAGTATCGTTACACCCCTACTGAGAACTCACATTGACAGTTGGAAGTATCGTTACACCCCTACTGAGAACTCACATTGACGGTTGGAAGTATCGTTACACCCCTACTGAGAACTCACATTGACAGTTGGAAGTATCGTTACACCCCTACTGAGAACTCACATTGACAGTTGGAAGTATCGTTACACCCCTACTGAGAACTCACATTGACAGGTGGAAGTATCGTTACACCCCTACTGAGAACTCACATTGACAGTTGGAAGTATCGTTACACCCCTACTGAGAACTCACATTGACAGTTGGAAGTATCGTTACACCCCTACTGAGAACTCACATTGACGGTTGGAAGTATCGTTACACCCCTACTGAGAACTCACATTGACAGTTGGAAGTATCGTTACACCCCTACTGAGAACTCACATTGACAGGTGGAAGTATCGTTACACCCCTACTGAGAACTCACATTGACAGTTGGAAGTATCGTTACACCCCTACTGAGAACTCACATTGACAGTTGGAAGTATCGTTACACCCCTACTGAGAACTCACACTGACAGTTGGAAGTATCGTTACACCCCTACTGAGAACTCACATTGACGGTTGGAAGTATCGTTACACCCCTACTGAGAACTCACATTGACTGTTGGAAGTATCGTTACACCCCTACTGAGAACTCACATTGACAGTTGGAAGTATTGTTACACCCCTACTGAGAACTTACCGAGCTGGAAGAGTTGCGTGAAGAACCTGAGTACCTTGCTACTGTAGACAAGTGACACGTTCTCCTTCCCGCTCGACAGCAGGATGCTTGCCAAATCTGGGACATGGCACAACTTGACGTCAATTACATCATATCAATTCCAATCCAATAGTCGTTACCCGGAATATTAGGTTTTTGATCGCTAGAGGATGGATGTGTATAAACGTAATGCATCATGGGATTGAATGTCAACAGAAGGACAAGTATCCATGACAATGACAAGAAGGCAAATAGTTAAAGAAATAATGTTTCAGCAAAGAATACAACATACCAACAATAACGCTTACTTATATTACACAGAAATCATGCAAGCACCAGACTGGAAAAATCGGCTGATGTGACGCTTGAATAACTTCGAACAGCGATTGAGCATGCGTTAGCCTAGACACGATTGTTTCAGTGCAATGCAAAAGATTCGCAAGAATTACGTGTTGTACTTCCATCAACAATCGATCCCACGATGCTTTGCATGCTTGTATTATATTATTCACTAGAGGCGCCATGAAATTACAATTCCAAAGTGAACAGGGCAACCTTAGACATACGCAATGCCAAACATTTACATATATTTAGAGCAGGTTTATTTATTTCTGCATATTACGGTATATAACAGCAAACAAATATGAATAATTATATCATACACGCAACATATTTTATTGATAATTTGTAGCGAATAATTTGAGTTTTAAAGTTACGTGATGCAACTGAAGAGTAATTGAAACCATCAATTACATTCTCACCAGTTGGCATAGCACACAGGCCGCGACATACATGGCTGAGTCGGTATCCTCCTCGTTTAAATTCATGAATGGAGTGGTCTTTTTAAATCATGAATCAAGACGGGGGTGGGGGGGTGGGGGTGGGGGCAGGCATATAGACTCAGCCATGTATGGCACGGCCTGCTTGCCATGCCAACTGATGAGCAGAAGAACTAGTCATCCCAGAATTCAGTTCCTGATGAAGGTTACTGATGGTAGCCGAAACATCGAATAAATAAATTTCAATAGTTGTGATTAGACGAAAATCGTTACTTCAGCAATATGGTAGTAGGTGGAGTTTAATGAAGAAACTGACCTGCTTTCTCTGTGTAGAACTTAGTCATGGCAACTCTGGCAACGGGCACGTCCAGCAGCATCTCCATGAATCCAAGAGAATCACACAAGGCTCGCTCTCCCAGGTTACTGTCAGACACAACAACACATACAAACAATCTCATCTTCAAGGCCACTCTAGTAAACAACATGTAAAATATAAGGTCAGTTTTAATGTAATACACTTCGTATGTCCAACATCTCTGATAAGTTTAAAACACAAGTTACATAGTTTCTACACCTTCAGCACTTCAAACTGTTGGAATGATGAGACGTGGTGATTTAACATGCTAAACAGAATCGCAGATAACAGAATCAGCCATTTAGTAGAAACAAAAACGTCCCTGGACAGAGTTATTACCTATTTCCGTTGTATTAACATATGACACAATTTAGTACTACATTCAGGTAAATATATCTTCTATACATGTATGTTATTATTGCATGGATTACATCTTGAAATGCAGAAAGATGCTGGAAACATTTAATGTTATAAAGTGAGTTTCTAAAAATGGTCGGATTATGACTTGAACTGAAAATCTGTCACATCACTACATAGATTTCTATTTGGACAAACAGGAGTGACAGTGAACGTGACATACCTCTCAGGGGATGAGTGGTTGATGACAATATCATGACACACAGAGATGGCGTACTGATATGTGTGGGACGAAAATTTCTCTTCATCCATGGGACCAAGGACACGCTCCAGGGTCAAGGTCACCTGCAAGATGTGCACGTGATGGCTTCCAATTCTTACATCTGCATACCTGCCAACTCGTATGGTCTGCCTATTACTTTTAACAGATTTTCTTAAATTTGACAGTCTTTGACATAATTTTGGCTTACGTGTTGTAGTTTTGATAAAATGTTTAAACAAAAAAGTAACATTTCCTGGTTGTTAATGACAACAGAAATGTTAATAGATACTCGTATCATGCCTGAAATGTGACGTTTTTCACTGGCGCATTACGTATTATTAACAAAACGTAAAGGTCATTTCTAATATTTCCAAAAGGACCGTTTTTTAAATGATGGATTGGTGAAATATGATGTCTGTGCAGCAAGATTATTTGTGGTGTCAACATTCAGGTCAATATTTCCTAGCATGTTATGAGAAAAAAATCAACTGACACGTTAGCTGTCTGAGCCACCTGAACTGTACAAGAATGTATTGTGTACTCTATTACCAGTACAAGAATGCATTGTGTACTCTATTACCAGTACAAGAATGTATTGTGTACTCTATTAACAGTACAAGAATGCATTGTGTACTCCATTAACAGTACAAGAATGTATTGTGTACTCTATTAACAGTACAAGAATGTATTGTGTACTCCATTAACAGTACTAGTATGTATTGTGTACTCTATTAACAGTACAAGAATGTATTGTGTACTCTATTAACAGTACAAGTATGTATTGTGTACTCTATTAACAGTACAAGAATGTATTGTGTACTCTATTAACAGTACAAGTATGTATTGTGTACTCTATTAACAGTACAAGAATGTATTGTGTACTCTATTAACAGTACAAGAACGTATTGTGTACTCCATTAACAGTACAAGAACGTATTGTGTACTCTATTAACAGTACAAGAATGTATTGTGCACTCCATTAACAGTACAAGAATGTATTGTGTACTCTATTACCAGTACAAGAATGCATTGTGTACTCCATTACCAGTACAAGAATGTATTGTGTACTCTATTAACAGTACAAGAATGCATTGTGTACTCTATTAACAGTACAAGAATGTATTGTGTACTCTATTAACAGTACAAGAATGTATTGTGTACTCTATTAACAGTACAAGAATGTATTGTGTACTCTATTAACAGTACAAGTATGTATTGTGTACTCTATTAACAGTACAAGAATGTATTGTGTACTCTATTAACAGTACAAGAATGTATTGTGTACTCTATTAACAGTACAAGAATGCATTGTGTACTCTATTAACAGTACAAGAATGTATTGTGTACTCTATTAACAGTACAAGAATGCATTGTGTACTCTATTAACAGTACAAGAATGCATTGTGTACTCTATTAACAGTACAAGTATGTATTGTGTACTCTATTAACAGTACAAGAATGCATTGTGTACTCTATTAACAGTACAAGAATGCATTGTGTACTCTATTAACAGTACAAGAATGCATTGTGTACTCTATTAACAGTACAAGTATGTATTGTGTACTCTATTAACAGTACAAGAATGCATTGTGTACTCTATTAACAGTACAAGAATGTATTGTGTACTCTATTAACAGTACAAGAATGCATTGTGTACTCTATTAACAGTACAAGAATGTATTGTGTACTCTATTAACAGTACAAGAATGTATTGTGTACTCTATTAACAGTACAAGAATGTATTGTGTACTCTATTAACAGTACAAGTATGTATTGTGTACTCTATTAACAGTATAAGAATGTATTGTGTACTCTATTAACAGTACAAGAATGTATTGTGTACTCTATTAACAGTACAAGAATGCATTGTGTACTCTATTAACAGTACAAGAATGTATTGTGTACTCTATTAACAGTACAAGAATGCATTGTGTACTCTATTAACAGTATAAGAATGCATTGTGTACTCTATTAACAGTACAAGAATGTATTGTGTACTCTATTAACAGTACAAGAATGCATTGTGTACTCTATTAACAGTACAAGAATGCATTGTGTACTCTATTAACAGTACAAGAATGCATTGTGTACTCTATTAACAGTACAAGTATGTATTGTGTACTCTATTAACAGTACAAGAATGCATTGTGTACTCTATTAACAGTACAAGAATGTATTGTGTACTCTATTAACAGTACAAGAATGTATTGTGTACTCTATTAACAGTACAAGAATGCATTGTGTACTCTATTAACAGTACAAGAATGCATTGTGTACTCCATTAACAGTACAAGTATGCATTGTGTACTCTATTAACAGTACAAGAATGCATTGTGTACTCCATTAACAGTACAAGAATGTATTGTGTACTCCATTAACAGTACAAGAGTGTATTGTGTACTCTATTAACAGTACAAGAATGTATTGTGTACTCCATTAACAGTACAAGAGTGCATTGTGTACTCTATTACCAGTACAAGAATGTATTGTGTACTCTATTAACAATACAAGAATGTATTGTGTACTCTATTAACAGTACAAGAATGTATTGTGTACTCTATTACCAGTACAAGAATGTATTGTGTACTCTATTAACAGTACAAGAATGTATTGTGTACTCTATTAACAGTACAAGAGTGTATTGTGTACTCTATTAACAGTACAAGAATGTATTGTGTACTCTATTAACAGTACAAGAATGTATTGTGTACTCTATTAACAGTACAAGAATGTATTGTGTACTCTATTAACAGTACAAGAATGTATTGTGTACTCTATTAACAGTACAAGAATGTATTGTGTACTCTATTAACAGTACAAGAATGTATTGTGTACTCTATTAACAGTACAAGAATGTATTGTGTACTCTATTAACAGTACAAGAATGTATTGTGTACTCTATTAACAGTACAAGAATGTATTGTGTACTCTATTAACAGTACAAGAATGTATTGTGTACTCTATTAACAGTACAAGAATGTATTGTGTACTCTATTAACAGTACAAGAATGTATTGTGTACTCTATTACCAGTACAAGAATGTATTGTGTACTCTATTAACAGTACAAGAATGTATTGTGTACTCTATTAACAGTACAAGAATGTATTGTGTACTCTATTACCAGTACAAGAATGTATTGTGTACTCTATTAACAGTACAAGAATGTATTGTGTACTCTATTAACAGTACAAGAATGTATTGTGTACTCTATTAACAGTACAAGAATGTATTGTGTACTCTATTAACAGTACAAGAATGTATTGTGTACTCTATTAACAGTACAAGAGTGTATTGTGTACTCTATTAACAGTACAAGAGTGTATTGTGTACTCTATTAACAGTACAAGAATGTATTGTGTACTCTATTAACAGTACAAGAGTGTATTGTGTACTCTATTAACAGTACAAGAATGTATTGTGTACTCTATTAACAGTACAAGAATGTATTGTGTACTCTATTAACAGTACAAGAATGCATTGTGTACTCTATTAACAGTACAAGAATGTATTGTGTACTCTATTAACAGTACAAGAATGCATTGTGTACTCTATTAACAGTATAAGAATGCATTGTGTACTCTATTAACAGTACAAGAATGTATTGTGTACTCTATTAACAGTACAAGAATGCATTGTGTACTCTATTAACAGTACAAGAATGCATTGTGTACTCTATTAACAGTACAAGAATGCATTGTGTACTCTATTAACAGTACAAGTATGTATTGTGTACTCTATTAACAGTACAAGAATGCATTGTGTACTCTATTAACAGTACAAGAATGTATTGTGTACTCTATTAACAGTACAAGAATGTATTGTGTACTCTATTAACAGTACAAGAATGCATTGTGTACTCTATTAACAGTACAAGAATGCATTGTGTACTCCATTAACAGTACAAGTATGCATTGTGTACTCTATTAACAGTACAAGAATGCATTGTGTACTCCATTAACAGTACAAGAATGTATTGTGTACTCCATTAACAGTACAAGAGTGTATTGTGTACTCTATTAACAGTACAAGAATGTATTGTGTACTCCATTAACAGTACAAGACTGCATTGTGTACTCTATTACCAGTACAAGAATGTATTGTGTACTCTATTAACAATACAAGAATGTATTGTGTACTCTATTAACAGTACAAGAATGTATTGTGTACTCTATTACCAGTACAAGAATGTATTGTGTACTCTATTAACAGTACAAGAATGTATTGTGTACTCTATTAACAGTACAAGAGTGTATTGTGTACTCTATTAACAGTACAAGAATGTATTGTGTACTCTATTAACAGTACAAGAATGTATTGTGTACTCTATTAACAGTACAAGAATGTATTGTGTACTCTATTAACAGTACAAGAATGTATTGTGTACTCTATTAACAGTACAAGAATGTATTGTGTACTCTATTAACAGTACAAGAATGTATTGTGTACTCTATTACCAGTACAAGAATGTATTGTGTACTCTATTAACAGTACAAGAATGTATTGTGTACTCTATTAACAGTACAAGAATGTATTGTGTACTCTATTAACAGTACAAGAATGTATTGTGTACTCTATTAACAGTACAAGAATGTATTGTGTACTCTATTAACAGTACAAGAATGTATTGTGTACTCTATTAACAGTACAAGAATGTATTGTGTACTCTATTAACAGTACAAGAATGTATTGTGTACTCTATTAACAGTACAAGAATGTATTGTGTACTCTATTACCAGTACAAGAATGTATTGTGTACTCTATTAACAGTACAAGAATGTATTGTGTACTCTATTAACAGTACAAGAATGTATTGTGTACTCTATTACCAGTACAAGAATGTATTGTGTACTCTATTAACAGTACAAGAATGTATTGTGTACTCTATTAACAGTACAAGAGTGTATTGTGTACTCTATTAACAGTACAAGAGTGTATTGTGTACTCTATTAACAGTACAAGAATGTATTGTGTACTCTATTAACAGTACAAGAGTGTATTGTGTACTCTATTAACAGTACAAGAATGTATTGTGTACTCTATTAACAGTACAAGAATGTATTGTGTACTCTATTACCAGTACAAGAATGTATTGTGTACTCCATTAACAGTACAAGAATGTATTGTGTACTCCATTAACAGTACAAGAATGTATTGTGTACTCTATTAACAGTAAACAAAACAGATTTTTAAACAAACTATTTGTGCTGTTTGCCCTGGTTTATTTAAACCGCTTCAGGTGTTTTGATACTCACAACGTCGGCAATGTACTCAGTAGTGGCATCAAAGATGAGTGGAACAAGGACTTGGACCATCTGGTCAGAACTGCGATCTTCTGGACACCAACTACAAGCAGAACTGACCATCAGGGACAAACGGCTTCAGACATATTTCAATGGTAGCATAAAAAATTTCTGGAATTTTTCACAGTGGTCAATGCACTTATTCCTTACTATAGTTGAAGATCGTGAACAGATATAGAGTAACTAAGAAATCTGATATCTTATAGCAAGTTTGTGCGCAGTTCATCTAACTAACCTCACCCTATGATACAGACATCACAAGCACTCGCTGAACATGGATGTGAAAACATGTTACATTCGCAGTATTGTTTCAATAAAACATATTATGACATCAGCCAGATTGGTCCAGTGTTGACTATTTATTCGTATTATGCATATAATGGCGAGTTAAAAGGTACTTCTTCCTTATTATATATAATATTATTATTACGAAAGGAAAATATAAATGTAAAAATAAAAGGTAAAAATTAAGGAAGATAGTAATATGGAATTTCCTTTAGATGGCTACCTTTACGTTAGTCCTTGAAGATGTGAGTAATTTAGTTAATGTAGCAACCACAATAACTCTCGTGGTGCTAGCTCTTCTGACCAATTGGATGCTTGGTTCACTGGCATGAATGCTCTTTACACATACATATTTAGATAACTGATCCCTCTGTGTAGCGACCAGATGCACAGAATTTGGAGTGGGACAAACAGAAGAATCCAGATAGCTGTATTACTGCACACCTGTTCTCTGTTGTTTTGTGTATCACATAAACATGACATACACATTGGTAATGTAATTCATACGGTAGTAATTAGAAGTGAAAAGAACTCATTTGTAGTTTGTGGTGGTCACATGATGGATTGTTTCCGCGTTGGATATGCCCTGCAGGCGGAGAGACTGGAGTGATCCGGAGAGCTGTTCTATTTGTCCTGGAGAGGCCACGTGACTTCTCCGCAACAAATGGAATGGCACTGTCTATCCGCTGACATACTGACGACAAATAGATAAATCTGACTTACATGATGAGGTCGCTGCAGAACCTCACCAGTGCAAGCAGGACGTGCTTCAACGAGGTACTCAGTGTGAACGTGTTGTGGTCTACAATGGAACAAACGGTTTGTAATGTACAAAACAAATCACATCGTATATGTGACGTTGATATAGATAACTTGGCTTAAGTAGGAGATTCACAAATCGAGATATCAGCATTGTCCGAAACTTCAAATGGATATAAAATCTAAACCGTTTCAGTTAATTCATTTCTGTTTTTTGTATGTCATACAGAAAATCTCAATTTGTGATTTTTCCGACTTAAGCTGGGTTTTCTCATGCAATGTCACATATTGCCATGTCAGTGTATAGTTACTGCGTTTAAGGGGTTGGTCATTATTTGGGCTGCAGATAAGATAAAATATGACTGCACCAACACCCCAGATGCTTTGACAGTAGTGGAATGTAAAATCATGGATGCAGTGGCTTCGAAAGAATTATTACCATGCCTACATATGATACAGAATGATACAGGTAGCCAGCACTTACAGCATAGTGTTCCCAAATGGGCAGAGAGAATGGCCTCGATGTAGTTCTCCACAGGGACAATGTCATTCGCAAAGGCATTCCTCTGTAACCAACAACAATATAAAAATGACATCACCAGGATATTAATCAACAAATCTAACTATCACTTTCCGTGTTCATTTTTGCCATTTCGCACATACAAATACCTTAAACAAATAATTTGTACTAATGACTGCAATAATCTAATAAATCTGTTAGAAACAAGACGTACAAAGTGGGCCCAAAGATTGCAAGTAAACACTGATTTCAAGTTAGAAAAAAAAATGTAAATACCAACTTTACACTAATTTACAAATCATGCATGATTTCATTGTTGAACATTTCTCAGGATAAACTTCCATAAAAAATACAACGTGCAGACCTATCCACCTATGCTAATTTTCATATATGTTAAAAAAAGAACGTTATTAACATGCATGTTTTACTTCTTTCAGAATATTTAACTTTTACCAGAACATTGTTTTGTTCATCGTATGTATGAACTACATGACATGCCCCCTAGTGACTCACCCAGGCGCCAACAGCGGGAAACTCGCTGGCGGTGTCCTCGCCCCACTTGTCGACCTCCTGGTGGACGGAATGCGGCAGACAGCCAAGGATTGTCATACACAGGGTCGCGACATGTGATGGCCGGTCGCAGCCAATACTCAACACCTTCCCATAAGCCTTCAACGCAGTCTTGGTGAGAGGGCAAGGATTATCGGGGTTCGGTTTCACCATGTTCAGTAGGCATGACCTGAGTGAATACAGACGGCTTATGCAGAACTGCTTTGAATGTTGAAAGGGCCTTTTTAATTCTGTCGAATACATACCTTTGTTTTATAACATCTTATCATGAATTACAATTCTCTTCAACCACAACCATTTTTATTACTTACTCAACGTTTCGACTGCCATCGGCAGCCTTCATCAGGAATTCTGAGACGGCAAGTACTTCCTCTGCTCACCAGTTGTCTTGGTAAACAGGCCGTCCCTTACGTCACTCAAATCTATATCCCTCCTCTAACCCGATTCACCACTGGAGTCGTCTTTCAGATCCATACGGCCTCTTTGATCCATCTTGCATTTCTGTTACATTCTCTGTCAATCACTTTTGCCCCCTCCCAGTCTCCGATGCAATTGTTCCTGTCTGCATGGTCTGTTATTGCAGATTTACGCTCTATCACAGTTGACTCTCTTCTGTTCCCTGGTAAATCGTCTGGTTGTGATTTTCAACCTCCATGTGTTCTTCAAGCGTTCTCCGTTTCACTGATATATGTGTGGTTACAGCTATTACAAGGGATTTTTTATCTTCCACTTTGTCCTTTGGATGCACTAGTGTTCTCCTGACGTTTTGATGAGGTCTAACAGATGTAGTGATCTCATGGTGTTTTAAAATCTAATTTAAGTAATCAAAATACTTGTGGTTGAAAAAAAATCGTAATTCATATAATATTTGACTATAATTGGTGACCATCTTGAAATTCCTTTCCCACAGGTGGGCAAGGAATGAGAAACCTGTCTGCCTATTAAAGAGCTAAGGTCATGCTCGGGACTTGGCCAAAGTGGCCTTAATAGTAGGTTGACCGTATTAGCGTGACTCAATGTCGTATACTTTACTGTTATGGAAATAATTTGGGACTGTTCCAGGTTCACAATAATAACAAGGCAGCCGTATTATTGAGGTGACTGTAAAGCGAAGTTCGACTGTATTGCTAAAGTAGTGTCAATAAGATTACAGAAAATATTAAAATTAAAGGTTATTCTAATAACGGCATGAGACTTGTAGATGGACTGACCTCGAGTAGATGCTGTAGTTTTCAATAAGTAGAAGGGTGGCTGGCAGCAGATGGTGAGCTATATCCATTGCCTTGTGTGGGTCAGTATCAGCCTAACAGGGGGTCACAAACATTAGAACAGACAGGCTTTTATTACAACAGTAATTAAAAAAAATCCAAGGCAAAAGGCCCAGATGGCAAATGGACAAGAAAGACATTGGCTTAGCGAGAGTCCAACAATTTTCTTCTATGTACAACCCATTCAATATGTTAAAAACTTCAATTTGATCTCTTCTTAACCTCCTTGTCTCTAGGGTTGTTAAACTACATTCTTTTAGGCATCAAATGTTGACAATAATCAACTACAATTGTAAAAATGTAATAAAAAATATTTCAACCATGTGACTGTAATTGATCTGTGTACACTGTAGTTATAATAAAATAAATTGTTTTATTACGTTGTGCTATATGGGAATAAAGAGATAACAGTTTTGGCTCAAACTCTAGCAATGTACCAAAAATATAACTTAGTTGACAACATCAGTAATGTAATCATAGCTGTAGTTTGTAATTAGCTGTGTAGGTATTTAATCATAGATAAGATCACATATTGCAAAATGTCACACCATAGTGAAACATGTGGCCCGTTCTAGTCAACAATGCTTTATATGATGTAAATTAATTTACAAATTAATACTGGCATACATACACATGAATACACACACACACATAAACAAAATGACAGTTAAGTATTACAAATTGTTACCTACACCATAAGAGTAAAACTATTATGAAAGACAATAAACGTATTTCGGCAATATTTTATTAATAATGGAACACGTGTAGATAAAATAAATTTGCATGCACAACTACATTGACTGACCATCGACTTGGTGAAGAGGTCATCCAGAGTGACCTGTATCTTGGCAATGACCGCGTCCAGCATATAGACCATGGACAGACTGGGTAGGTCAGTGCTGGGCAGAATGTCATCTGCACTGACCAGCGGCATCACAGCGATCTGTCACACAGTAGTAATTTTTATTCATGTGATTTTTTCCTGTTACTTTTTTCCACAACTTTATTTTCCCAGTGACGAAAACTACCGTTGAAAATGATACAAATACAAAACGCAATGGAGGGGTAGATTTAAAAGTGTGCCAATGCATTATAGAAACATCATGGCATTATTAGCAGTGATCACTTGCTAAAACACGAGCACATACTGCAAATGAAAGGTTGTATTGCAGGATCATGACTCACAACCAGAACACAGTAAAACACGCATTGACCTTAAGCTTTTGTATCAAAAACTTGTGGCCAGAACTGGCCCGGCAACCACAAAAAAGGCGCCAGGCCAGCGGGCCAGTGTTAATGTTGATGCCTGTAAAACTAGTCAAACATTCCTTATTCTACAGAAAAAGCAATCATCATAAATGCTGATATTTGGACCAATAATGCCCTTTATTATTAGTACAGTAGCACTTGTACAGCGACCACCCCTTCTGCACAGCCAAAGTGGTCTCTCAAGACAGGTGGTCTCCCATAACAGGTTACAGGTAAAACAGTACAGTCATGTGTGTATTTATGAAGAATGCATTTAAAATGGAGAAATTATAACTTGTCCCGCATGCCGGCTTGCCTATACCTCATAACATACATTGCCAATTAAATGCAACTTGCACAACAGTTGTATGAAACAAAGTCATTCAGACTTAACTCAATTAAACATTTCTAATTAGCAAAATCTACCTCACAACAAAAATGGAGGAGATTTGTGAATAAAGACTGTCGGCAGGTTCCACTTGCTCATAACAGGACAAAATAACACAGACGTGACGAGTGTATGTGGTCACTGGTGGTTGCTCACTGTAGGTTGATTATTGTTAGAAACAATCCCTGCCTAGGGTTGTGGTCATCCAAGACGGATGGTTGCCCAAGACAGGTTCTACTGTACTACAATTATGCACAATACAAAGACTCCTGCACATAATAAACAAACTTGGCATGAAAACTATATTCATTATATGGATTGGTATCAGCTCTGGACAGGGGAGGAAGCTAACTCCCCAGTGGGGTTATAATATATAGCAGTCTATCAAGGCCAACTGTCCGCTACAGCCAGCATACTGTAGATAATGCAGGTCTATCCCTACCTGGTCTTGGATGAACTGCTGGGCCAGCTGTACATCGTAGCTGACACTGTCTATCGTTGCAATCACACTGGACATCAGTGCATCGGCCTTCTGTGTGGTCAGTCCCTGCTTGACCAGGTAGTCCTGTAGCAAAAACATAACATGCCAGCATGTACATTTGGTTCCCATAACATCTACTAACTGTAAAACATCCAAGAAACTAGCATCACACTGCCTCCTGTGCTTGGACTAGCATCACACTGCCCCCTGTGCTTGGACTAGCATCACACTGCCTCCTGTGCTTGGACTAGCATCACACTGCCTCCTGTGCTTGGACTAGCATCACACTGCCTCCCGTGCTTGGACTAGCATCACACTGCCTCCCGTGCTTGGACTAGCATCACACTGCATCCCGTGCTTGGACTAGCATCACACTGCCTCCTGTGCTTGGACTAGCATCACACTGCATCCTGTGCTTGGACTAGCATCACACCGCATCCTGTGCTTGGACCAGCATCACACCGCATCCTGTGCTTGGACTAGCATCACACCGCATCCTGTGCTTGGACCAGCATCACACCGCATCCTGTGCTTGGACTAGCATCACACTGCCTCCTGTGCTTGGACTAGCATCACACCGCATCCTGTGCTTGGACTAGCATCACACCGCATCCTGTGCTTGGACTAGCATCACACCGCATCCTGTGCTTGGACTAGCATCACACCGCATCCTGTGCTTGGACCAGCATCACACCGCATCCTGTGCTTGGACTAGCATCACACTGCGTCTTGTGCTTGGACTAGCATCACACTGCCTCCTGTGCTTGGACTAGCATCGCACTGCCTCCTGTGCTTGGACTAGCATCACACTGCCTCCTGTGCTTGGACTAGCATCACACTGCCTCCTGTGCTTGGACTAGCATCACACTGCCTCCTGTGCTTGGACTAGCATCACACTGCCTCCCGTGCTTGGACTAGCATCACACTGCCTCCCGTGCTTGGACTAGCATCACACTGCATCCTGTGCTTGGACTAGCATCACACTGCCTCCTGTGCTTGGACTAGCATCACACTGCCTCCCGTGCTTGGACTAGCATCTCACTGCGTCTTGTGCTTGGACTAGCATCACACTGCATCCTGTGCTTGGACTAGCATCACACTGCCTTGTGCTTGGACTAGCATCACACTGCATCCTGTGCTTGGACTAGCATCACACTGCATCCCGTGCTTGGACTAGCAGCTGCAGCCAAGGGTCTTCATTGTGTCAAATACAGGGTTCTATTAAAATATGACCACATATTATTATGTTATAACCAGTTAAATTATGACAATCCCATCACATACACTCCCATCTATAACAACAGTTCTTGTACTCTTTTCAGCACTACCAAGAGCATGTTACCACTTAGGTTGATAGTGCCAGAGTTCAATCTAGGATGCGCTTTTGCGCCATTGACGCAATATTTTAAAAACTGGCGCAACCAAATCGCATAAGTGCACCCGAAGGGCCCGTAAATGTGTCATTTAGCATGCAATAAATTAGTTGATGCGCCCTAACAGAATGTAATTCAACTTTAATTGACGGAGATATCCCTCCACTTGTATGACATGCAAAAAATTAGTTGATGCGCCCTAACAAAATGTAATTCAACTTTAATTGGCGGGGATATCCCTCCACTTGTTTGACTGTTTTGGGGCTATCCTGTAATTGTGTGCAGAATACCCAAGGTTCCACAGCAAATGAAACATCATTATTCCATCCGATGTATCTCAGCCATTATCGGCTGATTCCATGCCAGTCCACTAGGCCCGAGGCTAGGTGGGGTCACCGGAAAGCAGTCAAGTCGAAAATACGATCAAAAACCCAAAAAAAATTTTCGGTGTGTGGGGCAAAAGGCGAGTTATGCAGCTGCAAAAGGTATTAAACATCAACATTCACATTGGAAAATAGCCATACAGTGACTCAGTAATCCTTAACCCTTGTCGACATTATTTGGGCATTTATAAATATTATCATTCTGACCTCATTTTTTATCACAAAACGTTCATTTCATCGCACGACATTGTTTGAAGTACACACATTAAAATATTGTGTGGGCAATTAGCGGTCAAAATTAAACTCCAAATTGCACCAGCCTCCGTTGATATCGATCATTTCAGAAACACGCGGCGTATGCAATTCGGAGCATTATTTGGACCAAGTCCAAGGCCAGGCCGTAGCAATTTTGTGCGGTGGTGTCTTTTCGTCATTCGATAATCGGATTTCTCTCAAAAAGCAACTTTTCTAACAATTTATTAGCATTCAACTTATTAAATTATTGTTATAATATCGATCTCTTAGTTTCTTAATTTTTTGGTTTCTTGATATTCTCTTTAGTATAGCAAAACTTGCCCCAACCAGTTTAAATAAATTTGCTTGCACTTTTAATTAGTTACATTAAGCTTTTCACCAGTCAGATCATCTACAAATGTGCAGATCTGGCAAAAAAGGCTGTGATGGGTGGCTGCTTGGAGGGGTCCTACTTGTACTGTAATTGATTTACAACCAATCACAGGCATGCTGCACCATTGGTGCAATGTTGTCCAGAAATGGCCCCCTTTTACAACCTAGATTGAACCGTGCAGTGCTATGTAATCCTGGAGAAAGCATGATAGGTTGTTTTCCTTACTATAATCAACCCACCTTCGCCCAGCCCTGGAAGGCCTTGTGTGCGAGACGAGGCACCCAACGAAGTGTGTGCAAAATGTGTGAATCCTTCGGTGGCAGTGAGTTGGACTCAAGCTGCTGTAGGTACCTGACAGACGGAGGCAGACACCCCAGGAGACGTGACATCAGAACAAAGTGGTAGTGTAGACTGCACGCGTCCTACAACAACATATAGCATATAGGAATGTGTAAGCTTCACCACTGGTGCAGTGGACATCGGAAATGTCGGCCGAATTGGGGTTTGCCCAGAAACCATTCATATATAGTGTAGCTTAGCTATTACATGCCTCGTTATAACGAGGTCGGTCGTGACCTTTGATTTTCTGTGGCCAGGGTACCATGAGATCAGTCGCTGTAGACAAAAGGCTCGTCTTTCGCTTTCAGGGGCATTCATGCACATCTACAATCACCGCACTGATCTACTTCATCCCTAGTGTTTGTTCTGGATGATCTACTCTTTGTGTTTGTCTAAACTACTTAGAATTGTTTTGATGATGTTCAATAAACGTTAGGTACAGTGAATGTTTCTTTGTTTCAGGCATTTCTCCTATTACAAATTGATCTAAACCAAAGTGGACAGCTGAGCCATAGTGCTGCCGCCTGTCAGGGGATAGGGTAACAACAGGCACCACTCACCAGTAGAACGAGGTTCTCTTTCTTCACTTTGTCCACTTTAGTGCCGGCTGCCAGCAGAGTAACACACGCATCGTAGAAACCGTTGTAGTCGACAGATTCTGGGTTACTCAGCAGGAAGCTGCATGCCTACAACGATAGGGGGTTATCTACAGCTGTTATCTATGGGATATTATACTTGAAAAAAAACAGATAACAAGTAGACAAGTAATTTTTTTACATACATTTTAAATTAAATGTTTTCAACTACTAGTAGTGTTACTGCAAGCAGTGGATCCACTCCATTCTTAATGCAACATGCCTATTTTATAACTTGACGACATGTTGATGGATACTACTGGCCATACAAGATTTTGTATTTTAACTGTATTTGTTTATGGCTATAAATTGCAAAAACATGTACTTTGCTGCTTGATGTAACTTTATTATGCCAAGACTAAATTGCAAAAACCCAACAAAAAAACACACATAATCTGTATAAATCAACAAAATCAATTTGTTAAATGACCGTGACAAAACTGCAACATTCAATGAATAATAGAAATCCATTCAGAAACCACTTGGTAATATGTCCAACACTGAGCTGCAACAAACTACTATCTCTGACTTGACATGAGTGACTTACAAGGCCATCAATCTTTGGTGTGTCCTGGTTACTGAGGTCAGTTGGTGCGAGGTTGTAGAAGCGTGGCTTCAGGTGGGTCTCTGTAACACAAGATGCTCTATATGTATATCAGGGTACATTCTTATATAGAATCCAGTCCTTGGGACTGTTCAAAGCACCTTACACTTCACCCCCGGCAGACCTGCTCATTCCAATGCCATCTCAACTTCTCTGGGAAGCTTTGATCATGTTGCAGTTACTGAGTGAACACTATTCATTCAAATAATCCACATATTCATAATGCAAACCAGACATGATACTGAACCGTCATACAGCCCCATCACATTCCTATAAGCATGGTGGTAATATATACCGTTTTCAACCTAGTAAATGTACAGTCTGCTTGAACAAAATTGGGATATGGAATAATGTCAAAGAATCTATTCTTATAAGTGTAAAAAAAAATTTTCTCTATGCAGTAAGGTAACTATTTAACACTAGTGGTGTCATCTGGTAACTAATGTTGAACAACTGAAAAGTAGCAACACTTTTCAGTTGTTCCACACTAGTAACATTACAGTAATTATGGATTCTGCTGATTAAAAAAGGGGCTGTACGCTAATTAGGGCATCTATGCTTAATATGTTGAATACAGTATATACATACAGAAAATGACCCTACTTTCCAACGGAATAAAAACAACTTTGCATATAAAGCAAACAGGTCACAAAAAACTCTGTGATCACTCCACCGCACTCCACCCCATCGCATGATGCATCATCATGAATGAGGCTGACATACACACTCACCTTTGCCGTCGTGTGAGGCAATGTTCTTGGTGTAGCTGTCCTCGACTTCGCAACATGTGTAGTACGTGGGCACGAGCATGTCGTCAGGCGACTTCTTGTCAGGCCGTCCCTGCATGAATGCTCCAAACAGGTTCCACTGCACCTGTAGCGTAACAATGGCGTCATACAGGGTAACTCTAATACGTTGGTGTTCACTTTAAAATTTACTAAGTAAACGCAAGTGTTAAAGTTAGAGCAACAATCACCACTGTATTCATAGGTACTGGTTTCCAGCAGAGGTCACTGGCTACAACATGGTTCAAGTGAGAAGATATTTGTTTCTGGTTAAGTTCAAGGCTAGGAAATTACTTTCAACTCAGGTTAAGAATCTACAAGGTTAGTTTGCAGTCAGGTTCACAGGCTAGGAAATTGGTTATGTGGCCGGTTTTGGTGCTGAGGTCTCCTATGTATGAATGGCCCTAATTGAGGTGTTCTTTCTCAAAATCTGTTAAACAATGACCCAACTAATTACGTGATCTATGTTATTAGATGAAGGATCAAAATGGCGGTCACTTAAAAAACATGTCCAGGTAAGAACAAATATTGTCGTGTTTAATATTTCTCCACTGATGGTACCTGTTGTACAATGGCTGCTGGGGAGTCGTAGAAGTTGTGAAGTAGGTAGTCGATGATGAGAACCAGACGAGACAGAGGCAGTGGCACCAGCTCAAACAGCCCTGTATGACTGCCGAGACACAACCACCAGGGATTCAACAGGATTGCCATCCAAAGGAACACACTCAAAATGGCAAATGGACAGAGAAGTCATTGGCATATCAAGAGTAGAATGGTTATCTATCTGTGTGTGACCCACCAATATGAGGTTTTTTCTATTTTGTTTTTTTAAATATTCACGCTGTTAGTATTTCCACAATCTGTAGGTAAGTTGTACCTTTCATTTATTGTTCACAATGAGAATAAGTACTTTCTTCTATCCAATCTACTGTTTATTTACAAATGCTACTTCTACTTTCCTTAAGCATGAAAAATAATACTTCAATCAATATTTTCATAACCACTGAATATTATTTAAAAATGGCAAATATGTCACGTTCCTTCTTAACATGTAGAAATAAATTTAGCACCATTACGGCCAAAATTCTGTCTACATATGTGTTAAGAGGTAACGCAATTTTTTTGCCATTTTATTCTCATAGATATGCAACAACTCCAAAAGTACTTCACTCACAAGTCTGAAATTTGGCATAGGTAAATTTCACAACATGTGTGCCAAATTTCAATAAAATCTGAGGGGGTCAAGAACATTGCTGGTTGATTTCATACGGAATGACCAAATAATTAGACGAAAGACCACCTACCTGGCGTCCACATGTGTGCTGTACTGTTGCAGGGTCTCAGAGATATTTGTGATGAGTTCAGCTATGCGCAACAAAAGCGACTTCTTCTGCATGAGCGGCAGACCATGGAAGAGGAACAGCAGTAGTTGCATGTGTTCCACATTGATGTCTGCAAACAAGAACAGCCAAGGGCATCATTTTAGTATGCTGTGAAACGCCCCATCTCCCAAATCTTAAGCAGTATTCAGCCGATGCTTTATCACAGCATCTGTGACAGCGATTAAATTTTAGGATTATCTTGGTTTTAATCTACAGTGTGAAATCAGTTTTTTACCGATTTAGGGATATTAATTGTATATTCCAGGGCCTACGAAGTGATTTGTTTGTCCCATAGAACAAGACTGATTTACATGGGAAACTGGTCTGCTCATATATTATTTAGCATTTCAACAACAATTTGTGAAGAAATGGTTAGTTTAACTTAAACAATTTTACTGAAACTAGTCAATTCAAGACAAGCATAGAATGGTCATCCCAGTCACCTTAATGCGAATGTCAATATATTAGCAGTGCCATTTAATAAAAAAATAATATTTTCATAAGATCAGTAAAACCACCAGAATACCAATATCAGATTTCTAAAACAGAAATCAGATTCTGCAACGATCATCCAGCTGACAACATGAAACGTGAAATGCCAAACGTACCTTCAACGTCATGTGTGCTGTTGCCAGAGCCAAGAATTGCCGTCTGGAGCGTTGTCAAAAGTCGCGACCAGATGTTGATGATCGCTGCCTCACTGCCGTTCTTTATGCTTCTACCAGGTGGCGCCACACGCTCCTTCTGTTGCTGCAGGAGGAGAACTTCAGCGAGCACAGCGAGGGTGTGTGGATGGACAGTACATGGCCACGCCTCGCTGCCTGTTGGGTTCACTCCTAGGTGGCATAGCAGGCTCTCCTGTAAATGGGAGTCACACACTTTAAAGCTTCCTTTGCAATAAGTTTAGCCCATCATGAATCAGGTTCGTTTACATTAACATCTGTAGTGTATGAATAGATTAAGCAATACATACAGCTGAAGTAAAGCGTGTAGTTTTGTTTCAATGATCGAAATCATTACAAATACAAAGAAGCTGAAAGTGTAAATAGCCTTAATTTATAGCATATATATATATATATATATATATATATATATATATATATATATATATATATATAGGTCGGCTTTATAGCCATTTTTGCTCTTTTTTCCACCAATTTTCGGTTCAGTCAAACTCAAATTAATGGTGTGTATGACGATTAATTAAATAAAATTAAATACTACATTTTCACAAACTAGCTAGATAGGATAAGTGAAAAGATAAGCTTGACCTCCAATGACGTACCGTAATTGTATTTGTAACTGAGCTTTTATGATGCTGTGTAACTGCACAGAAGTGTGAGTAGTTCTCACCTGGAGGGAGTCTGAGAGCACTTCTGTTGCTACGAGACTATGAGTGAACTGCGAAAGAGCAGCCGAGTACTCGCCGTACAGAGACACTGCAACACATCAGTGAGACGTATGGTAAACTTCGTACACACAACAATGATTATCACTGGTACACATCTGTGGAACGAACATGAAAGGATGCAACATGTAGTGTTTAATGGAGGTCTCCATGACCGTTTCTTTTGGTTATTTATAATTTTCTATTTTCGTCAAAATAAAACGAGTCCTAGTCTGAATGACACCAACTTACTGGTGTCAAGTCGTGCTGAATCCCTGTCCACCTCCCTGATGACCACAGCCAGACTGACCATATGTTGCTCTGCCAGGTTCTTCCTACAAGAGACAGATGACCAATCTACAATCTACTCAAAGTGCCCCCAGATGAAGTGGTCACTTTAGCCAGTGCAGAACCGCCACTTTTTTAATCCATATTTTTTACTTATGTACAAATCCCTATAACATTTTTCATTGGTTAAATGGCTTACTACATTTTGTTTCCAATCGAGTGTAACCTATGAACTATGCCTACATAAAAAAAAATCTGCTAGCTTTCGACGGAAATCTGCCAAGCATCAAAGTATTCGTGCTCCAACCATTATAAGCTTGTCAGTCAATTTTATGCTTGTGCTGAAAACAAAAAAATATGTAGGCTTACTAAAACTGTTACAAAACAAGTTTAAAAATCATGGTCAAGTTAACTGATAGAAATAAATAATAATAGTCACATTTCTATAGCTCCTAAACTCTAGGGGGTCTGAGCTCAGAGGCGCAGCAAACCAGTATTGTTAAGCGTCATGAACAGGGACACGTAAGAGTCATGAACAAGGACACATAAGAGTCATGAACAGGGACACATAAGAGTCATGAACAAGGACACATAAGAGTCATGAACAGGGACACGTAAGAGTCATGAACAAGGACACATAAGAGTCATGAACAGGGACACGTAAGAGTCATGAACAAGGACACATAAGAGTCATGAACAGGGACACATAAGAGTCATGAACAGGGACACATAAGAGTCATGAACAGGGACACATAAGAGTCATGAACAGGGACACATAAGAGTCATGAACAGGGACACATAAGAGTCATGAACAGGGACACATAAGAGTCATGAACAGGGACACATAAGAGTCTTGAACAGGGACACATAAGAGTCATGAACAGGGACATATAAGAGTCATGAACAGGTACACGTAAGAGTCATGATTAGAGCGAAGGGCCGCTGAGGATTTAGGGTGGAAATGCAATTTTTTAAACATACATCTTGAAATTTTACAGAAGGTAGCTAAGGTTGTTGGGGTGGCTAATGTCAGTTGATTTTTTTGATTTTTTCACTGATAACATACCATGAAATACTGAACTGAACATCAACACCACAAATAATCACCCGGCGCCAATCCCTTAAAAAACGCTGATGATGTTTCCATAGTAACAGCCGCATGTGCTTTGATCTTCGAACCAGCGTAAATTCATTCGCTGTGAATGCGGAACATAACGTCTGGTTACTGTGATTCCAGTACACGTCAGAATTATATCTGCCTAACTAAATCATGTTCTTAAACCGACAAACATCAGCGTTAATGTAGTTTATTGCACCTTTGAAGCTATAGATATGCCATGCCACATGTTTTGTCGTAATTCATAGCATTATAATTTTTTTTATTTAATAAACAAATGTTAAAAATCACATTTTTATTAAAAGTATTAGTCTTTATTCAGCCAAACTACTTCATTGCACAACTAGATATATTATTTGTTAGAATAAATAAAATAATTAGACATATATGCAAATAATTTTCCGTGGGACGCAGACCCACCCGTCAGCATTTCTAAAATCATCTTGGTTACCATGGTTACCATCATGCAAATTGATTGTAAAGTCATATGTGACCTTCTTTTCATATAGACATAATACTGTATATATTTGGACAAGATAAAACAAGTAGTTTATAAGATGACGTGTTAAAACTGACATTTCTTGACCAGTGGGACTCTTTAAAGTTTTCTTCAGCAACCTTTGACCTGAAGTAACAGTTTTCTTTGAATCATAATTATTGAGATTTATTTCGGTAGCCCTCATCAGCAGCTGAATTCTGGGACAACTAGTTTCTCTTCTGCTCACCAGGCCAGCTTGCCATGCCAACTGGTGAGCAGACAAATTAGTCATCCCAGAATTCAGTTCCTGTTGAGGGCTACTGCATGCCATTGAGCAAATAAATCTCAATAGTTGTGATTAGAAGAAAATCTTTACTTCATTATTCTCCAACTTGATCAACATTTTCACGGAAACCTACTTCATGTATGTCTTGATCTCTGTGTCGGAGGAGCCAAGGAGATGGCAAGTGATGAAGTGTAGGATGTCAGCCGCCAGACAGAGGAACTGCCAAAGACACAGACAAAATACCACTTGTCTATGTTCATACCACTGGTCTATGTTCATACCACTGGTCTATGTTCATACTGCCCTCATGAATTCAACACATTTAGGCCACCAAAAATTGCATTTATGCATATATTTATGTAGTATATTTCCCAACTGTTTAATGCATAAGGCGGCAACAACTTTCCGATATTGCCAAATTTGTTAATATTATTATAGAAATTTAATTAACTCTAATATTAACATTAGTACTGTACTGAATATAGTTAACATTTGTTGTATAAACATTTACTCCAGCTACAGAATATGTACCAAATTTGTTATGCAAACTGTATACATATATATATAACTCTGTTTAATTGTGTGTGTGTGTGTGCGTGCGTGCGTGCGTGCGTGCGTGCGTGCGTGCGTGCGCGTGGTGTGTATATTTGTGTATGTGTGAAATAATCACTGAATTGTACATTTAGTTACGTATGTACTCTCATACCCTGTAAGGAGTCAGAGCAATAAATTTGATCCAACACATAATTCAACATGTCACAAATACAGGGCTGGCATGTTTTTCTGTATATACTGCCATGGGAAAAAACCCAATAGTGAAAAACCTGGGAAAACCACCAAAGGGATTGTATTTGAAGTTATATTGCAATAAAAGCTAGTGTAGCATTACCAGAATTAATATATAACTGATTCTGGTCAATTATAATATAGTTTGACTTAAAAAACTGCTACAAAAATCATATTCGAAATTATATTTTGTCGGAGCAGTCAACTGTCTACTGACTGTACAACTTACACATGCTGTCAATACAATAACCTTAAATTCTTAGGAACTTTGTCCTGTTTAACAATAAGTTCAGAAATCTAACCACTAAACCACTACAAAATGAACACTCTGTTAGTACCATAACATGGTTTCCCAGCACATTACTAGGTCATGCAAACTGGATTAACTTGGAGCTGATGTTGGGCTGACTGAGTCCACAGCTGTCTGTAGTTCCTTAGCCCATATTAGAAGACATGCTGGCAGACATACTGACCAAGCTACTATTTACTGAGAGGGTGGGTTAGCACCTGCCAATGTCCAGGGCTCAATATCCCAGTTGTACTTTAATCCAGACTGCAAATTGACACCTCACAATAATAAAATATCCGAGCTCAGTGGTGTAACAAAAACAAAGGATTAGGCATTCTCATGTACAATGTAAAAAGTCGTCAACCGATGGATGGAGGGGCCAAGAAGCTAAGGAAGATAGGCAATTTTGAAAAGATAAGGTTTTCAGATTACGGCGAAATGAAGCTATATTTATTGCTGATTTTATGCTGTCGAGGATTGAATTCCACAGAGTTGGTGCGGCAACCGAGAAAGCTTGAGTTTCAGCATTTGTCTTAACTCTGGGAACAGAACCAGATGACCGAAGCTGTCTGGGCTGTCTTGCGGGAGTGAGCATTGAATGTAAATATGCAGGTTGTTTGGTTGAAAGGGCTTGATAGGTAATTGTACAGATCTTAAAAATAATGCGATATCGCACAGGGAGCCAATGCAATGATTTTAGAAGTAGCACTGAGCGAGAGAAACGAGGAGATAGTGTAACTACCCTAGCCAAACAATTTTGGACACGTTGAAGTTTTGTAATATCCTTGATAGCAATATTATGAAGGAGGGAATTGCAATAATCAAGCCTGCTGCTAACAAGAGCTGTTGCAATAGTTTTAGCGACAGAAAGTGACATATACCGGCAAATACAGCAAAGATCACGGATATGATAAAAACAGCAACGACACGTTTGAGAAATATGCCCAAATTCTTCGCTGAGGCTGCTGGTGTGATATTTTGACTCAGGATACGGGTTGGGAAAAAAACCATCAAGTTTGCCACACTGCTTTGGAGTACCAATGATGAGAAATTCAGTTTTGTCTGCATTTAACTTTAATTTGCTGTCAGTCATCCAGAGGAAGATTTCGTGGAGACAATCACTGAGCTGATTTAGGGAACGATTTGTATCCGAGGTAGCCAAAGAAATGTAGATCTGTGTATCATCTGCGTAAAGGTGGTGATCCAAATTATGATTTTGGATAAAAGAGCTGAGTGGCGTAGTGTAAAGAGTGAACAGCAAAGGCCCCAGAACAGAACCCTGGGGGACACCACACGAAATGTGGAGTGCGGCCGAGAAACAGTTCGCTACCTTCATGGTTTGGTGTCTACCAGTTAGGTTTGATAAAAACCAGTTCAGAGTTTGCCAGATATGCCATACCACAATACTGGTGCTGCCTGTCTGACGTGAGTCACCAAACTTCTTCAGAAGAAGACTCAGTTAGCAGTATTTAGCACTGTCACTTGTGAGAGCAACAAAGACATTTTATGGCTAACTGATGAATGACCCTTTCATTATGGGCTTACTGGACTTCCTGGCTTAATTAAACAAACACAAGGATTATGGCCTGGTAACTAGTAGGTAATACTTGGCACTGAAGAATGACACTTTCATGATATAGACTTCCTGCTTTAAACTAATAAAAGGATTATAGCCGGATGTTGTAACTAGTACAACTGTTTGCTTAAGATGGACATTTAGTACAACTGTTTGCTTAAGATTGATATTAACTATGTTTCCCAGTGGACTAGACAATGTTAATCTCAGTAATGGACAGATCTTCCCAGTTTATAGCAGTTTTTCCCAGTAATTCCCAGTTTTTTCCACTGCCCTGTCCAAAACCAATTTTTCCCAGGAAAAACCCAACCAGTAATATGATTTATAACAAAATCAACAAATAAAAAACACTGTAAATGTATCCAAAAAAAAAAAAATCAAGTGGAATTATTCAACAGCAATAGATCATTCATGGGAGATGGCGCAAACTGGGGGAAATTAATATCAAACAAACAAAATGTGTGCATTTTATTTTGATATTTTGTAGTACCGATTTTATTTATAATAATGTTGTATTATAGAATTTTATTTTGTATAACTGATTTTTTTGTATTACTGACTTTTTAAATAATTTACTTATAAAAAATTATTTTGCATGACTGATTTTATTGGGGAGAGCAAATTATAAGTAGTATTACTTCAGCTTCCTCTTGTACTTCATGTAAAAAATGTAACAATGTTGGAAATAAATAAATGATGATGATTTATACTGGTTTTAGTTAGTTATAATGTTAATTGCTGACTATCCCAGCCTCCCCATCATCTCTAGAAAGCATACATACAGCATGGGGCTCCTTTTTGTCTGGCACAAAGCTGGCATTCTCAGCCATGCTACGTTTCTTGGCATGTTTCCCCCCTCCAATGCCTCCTTCCTCTTCCCCCGGGGCTGGGGGAGTAGGGGCACGCGACTGGGAATCCTCCGATGGGGACAGCGTCTGCTCAAACCACTGGCCAAGAATTGGTTCAGAATCATCTGAAAAAATACATGGAATAAAAGATAATGGTTAAAGTCTTTATACAGCGTGGTATCCAAAAGGGTTTTACATTTCACTCCGCTGGCAGACACATTCATTCCAACGCCAACTGCTGCAATTACTGCGCAAGGACTAATCAATCATATATATATATATATATATATATATATATATATATCCACCACTGTGTGTAGCCAGGCACTCGCTTATACAGCTGAGTGAACTGAGGCAACGTGGAGTGGACAAAATTTTCCAAACTTTTAAATGGCAGCAAGAGGATTCGAACCCGGGTTCTCATGATTGAGAATCTGATGTGCTGCGCTACTGTGTGCCACAAAGAGCTAGTACTGAATGAATGAAAGTGCACAGCTACAATAGCATGACTGGGCTTGAACTTTAACAAAAGTTAACAATAATTAACTAGATTTCACAAGACAGATATCCAGAGCAGCAAGCTCCAGATGACAAGGAAACCATTGGCTTATTTAACTTTATCTATGTGACGCCTACCCTTTTTGGATATCTGTAAATTTTATTTTTAAACATATTCACACTGCGGTATAATTTAATAGTTTGCCTGATGAATTCATCAAAACTAAATCAAAAATTTGCACAAATGAGCCAGCGTGTCATAGTGGATGGTAGATAGGTTTGAATTTTCACGAAATGATTCTGAAATGAGGCGAACGAATAAACAGAATTATGGAGGGAGGTTTAACTGACCATCTTCGCTGTTGTCGTCAGAACTGCTGAAGTCGTCCTCGTAGAAAGTGTTTGACTCGGAGCTTGTGCTGCCAGCCTCAGATGGTTGAGTTGACACGCCTTGTGCCTTCTTCAATGCCACGGCCTACAACCACAACTAGTGTTAAAACAATAATAAAAAAAATGATAATGTTGCTATGTATACTCACATTGGCAAGAAAAGTTACGGCGATGAATATGCTACTGCTGATTATCCAATCACCGTTGTCTTAATGGTTTTGCTCAGCTATGTGCATAACCATTTCCACAGTCAGCGTCCCCTTCTCGGTGCATGTATTCATCGTTCGATAAATGTTTTTTCACTAAAAACAACCTTTCGAACAATTTGTTTGCACGGCACCAATGAAATAACTGCCTTAGAGATTTAGAATATGGATCTCTTCAGATTTTTGTGAAAACTGCATATCAATGGTAGCAGATTCATCAGCTAAACCAGTATGTAGCAGTTTCCCTGTGTTTTGTTTTCATTAAGCATTTACTGTCAACTAGAATTCATGTGATCCTAAAATCGTTACTTAATGGGAATTCCTATTTGTATTGTATATAAAGAACTGGTCAACAAAATGGATTAACATGTTAGAGACATGCCCACTGGTTGAAGCCATCTTCCTTTGATGTTGTGTCAGATGAGAAACTCCGCAGCAACTTAGTATACAAACACAACAACACAAGGCTATGACACCTGGGAGTCAGTATTTGCTATCCAAGTATTTATGGAGCTTGCCAAGGAATTAACGAGCTTGGTAAACACAAGATATGAATGACATTGTAAGACTACTTGGTAGACCCAGCCTGGGGTATCATGCCCAAGGTCACACATTACCACAACCCCTTGGTAGACCCAGCCTGGGGCATCATGCCCAAGGTCACACCTTACCACAACCCCTTTGTAGACCCAGTCTGGGGCATCATGCCCAAGGTCACACCTTACCACAACCCCTTGGTAGACCCAGCCTGGGGCATCATGCCCAAGGTCACACCTTACCACAACCCCTTGGTAGACCCAGCCTGGGGCATCATGCCCAAGGTCACACCTTACCACAACCCCTTGGTAGACCCAGCCTGGGGCATCATGCCCAAGGTCACACCTTACCACAACCCCTTGGTAGACCCAGCCTGGGGCATCATGCCCAAGGTCACACCTTACCACAACCCCTTGGTAGACCCAGCCTGGGGCATCATGCCCAAGGTCACACCTTACCACAACCCCTTGGTAGACCCAGCCTGGGGCATCATGCCCAGAGTCACCCCTTACCCCAAGCCCTGGGTAGAGCCAGCCTGGGGCATCATGCCCAGAGTCACCCCTTACCCCAAGCCCTGGGTAGAGCCAGACTGGGCCATCGTGCCCAGGGTCACCCCAACGCCTTGTGAGACAGTGATAACAAAGATCATGAGAGGTGAACGGTGAGCCAACTGTTTATATCAATACAAAGTCAACATTATAGAACTGCTTCCTGTGATTTATGCTGTGGTGACAGTGAGCATTGCCGAATGAAAGGATAAGAAACTGTTGTTATTATTATGAAATAATACTTAAAACCTAGGACATTGTCCATCACTTTGTAACATTCTCAAGGCTAGCACAACAAAATGAACAATCAGGGTTTTAAATTCCTGCTCATTTTTTGAAGTTGAAGGGGTATTACGTATCATGAATAATTGGCCAGCCCGACAGCGACAAAAAGTGATATGCAGGTAGTTTGAATTATGAAACACAGGTATAAATATATTAAAACATATATAACCAGAAAAGAAACTATACGACATTGTATAAATGGACATTTGTTTTAGCGAATGCATAAAATAAGGTTCACAACAACAAACTATGCCAGCAGCCTGAGTGATATATATATATATATATTCAATCAGGTAAGTATAACCGTGAAATTGTTAGAAGTGATGGACTCTTATAAAGAGGAACACAGTACCTTCAGTTTCCATCTCATAAGTCGCTCATTACTCTGCCAGATCAAACAGTACTATTGAACGAACCACACCATGGAATCACTCGATCAAACAATGTGCTTGTTTTGTGTTTGTGAGCGGTTCCTTATATATAGCAACGTAAACCTTCCATATCATTGGCAATTGGTTTATTCTAAAAAATATATTAACAGATCACGATAGTAACACAATTTGTATGGATATTATTTCTAACCAACCAAGAAGTTGTAAATAATAATACACTGTAACTAAAACAGCGGTAATGTCCAAGCCTGGCAAACAGCCCGTAACACAGTTGATATGTTAAACAATGAGAAACGTTGTACATTTCCTTTCATGAGAAAATACGGTGTGCCTACCTTCTTGTAGGTGATGGAGAGAAGAGGAAAGAGGAGGTTGCAGACGTCGACAGACTGCAGCAACCTCTGTACTCGCTGGATGGCCATGTACTCGCCAAAGATGTCTAGTCCGGCTTCTTTCCCTAGCACCTCCGAGGCAGCCTAGGAAGACAGGGTGCAGTGGGAGTTAAATACAGGTTCATCAGCACACACCAGCATGGATGAGTGTCACTGTAGCTGAACCCAGAATCTGGAACGTACTCCACATCAGTTTAAAATCACCTGCAACTCTAGACATGTTTTTGAAATGGCATTTCCACCCTAAATCCTCGGTGGTCCATCGCTGTGATGATGACTTTTGCGCATCCTTGTTCATGATACAATGCTTAAGGATGCTTGTTTGTTTTACCTCAGAGCCCAGGTTCCTCAAAATGTAACTATTATGTCAGTGTTATAGTATTGTTTTACAGTAAGAGATTAAAATCTCCACTGTAGGAGAACATACGTTCTCATTTTATTGAAATGCGACATCATAATGACTAATTGGGCTACATTTCAAACATTCTAAATACGATGCAGATGTAAGTTTTTAAAATCTTATTTTATCTGGATTCAACTTTGATGATTATATTTATGCAATGTTGCTGTTTCAATAACTACAGCTCATCTATATGGGATGAATCTTAAACCTACCACAGGAGAGGCACATACCATCATGTCCCCACATATTACCAGTACATATTGCCAAACCAGGGTGCACAAACCTGGTGTTTACTCTTGCTATTATGTGTCTTGAAACTTCAGTTGAAAGATGTGTTCAGTGGTTACAGTTTACATGTTTGAATGCACACAAAAGGAACTCATTCATACATGTTTTTAGGGTGTGGTTCTTTGTTGCCTGCATTTTACGGTTTCTTACCCACTGTGTGGTGCAACTGTTCTGGTTGAGGCTTCTTAACGGTTTGAATAACAAATGATCTGAATTTTAGCTTTGTACTGACCTTTTGAGGGCCAAGCTGACCAAGTCCAAGCCTCAGACAGTACGAACGTAAATGTTGTGATTGCAATTGTGTCAAATAGACAAACAGCTACAGACAGACAATCCAGTCATAATGCTCATGCTTGAATAACAGGCATTTATATAAAATTCATGTCTAGCAGCGTTTTCTCACGCTTGTATAAAATATACAAACCGTTTTTTTCTGCCCAAGGTTGTATACTCTATACAAACACTGCTGAACAGAATGTCTCTCTCCCACACATATGAATAATTCAAATGACTTTATCCAAAAGGGAAGTTACCAGGGAAGAGTGTCCCTCCAGCTCCAAGTCTTCCATGAGGGATGTCATCAGGGAGATGGCCTGGGAAGACAAGGCCACAGCGAGAACCCCAAAACCAGAGTGTCTGAAATATAACAAGCCAGTTACAGTTCACAGCTTTCTACCAGTGCTTTCGTGATTAAAACGTTCCCATGAGAAAATTATTTTTGGGTGACCAGCATTACAGGAAAGATAAGTTCTGCTGCTGCTTTATCATGGCATTATCTACTGATTGTGTTAATGCTAGCCATGTGAACATATTTGATAATAAAATTTTTTTGGCAGTTTCGTTCTCTCCATGTTGCCTCAGTTCCCTCAGCTGTATAAATGAGTACCTGGCCACAGACAGCAGTGGACACATATAAAAGAGTATTGTGCGGTAATTGCAGCATAGCAGAAGTCAAATTGTTGATGGAATAAACAGGTCTGCCGGGGGGGGGGTGAAGTACAAGGCATTTTGTCCCATGGACTGGAGACCATGCAGTATAAGTTACCCATACAACAAACAAACGTACCCCTTCCATGACCCGGGCCGAGTCGATCCAGGCTGGCCTTCTTTGGCTTTTCCACTGGAGTCAATAGGCTTTTCACTGAGTTTAGCTTTTGGCATGGCTTCTCTGTTCTTCTCAAAGATGCCACTAGGTGTCAGGCTGAGCAGGCGATCGAGGCCTTTCAGCAGGCACCATGCACCAAGCATATGCAGGTTCTGCAGGTTCTGTAGGCAGAAAGTAGAGTGTTTCCTGTGTGCTGCTTCATCAGAAGTCAACTAATATACAGTTGTCTTCTATGCATGTTTTATTTAGGTGTATGTCTGGGAACTATCACACATACAAGGCTGTTAGTCCACAACAAGTAAAGTATTCTTGTGAATGTGAATTTTGACGTAGTTTATACCTCTTAATTCAGGGTATGTACACTGAGGGAGATATTAAATTTAAGGCCATTTCAAGACTGTTTCAGGCTAATGAGTTTATCATGGTATGCAATCGCACAAAAACAACTGATAGTCTGATATTGACACAAACATTACAGAATTCCCAAAGAATGACGATAGCGGAGTCGCTGTTTTGTCACTTCATATTATCAATGTGTTTTTGGCATGAGCACTCCAGTTATTCTTACGCTGCTCACCATGACATAGACGTACAGACTTGGTGCCTGTCAACGAATGCTAATCAGCAATAATGACATAAAAAAAATTATTCAAGGCTTTTCAAGACTACTTGGCAAAGTTCTAGAATTTCAAGGCCTTGAATTAGGACCAATGAAATTCAAGGCATATCAAGACTTTCAAGCCCCTGTACGGCCCTGTTATATATACCGTATTTGACCTAAGTACCAAAAAAAATTTGGGCCATGAAAAATGTCATGGAATCTGTTCTTATATGTGTACACCAAAATTTTTGTCTCTAGACAAAAAGGTAACTGTTTAACACAACTGGTGTAATTTGGTGACTAGTGTAGAACAACTGAAAAGTGGTGCCAACCCCAGATGGTGACACTTCAGTTGTTCCACACTAGTCAAATAAAAAAAATTATGCATTCTGCTGATTAAAAAAGGGGTGTACGCTAATTAGGGCATGTATGTTTAATAGGTCAAATACAGTACTTGAATGACATTCTGATTTCTTTTCGAACGAAACCTGAGAGCGAAATGTCAGCCAGGAACTCCCCCAGCTTGTGTCACATAATATAGGTCATGTGACACGGCCATCAGTTCATGACATCAGTGACGTCAGTTAGCCAATGAAGGACCTAGGGTTAACACCCTGTACCTCCAGATCATGAGGTGAGCATCAAACTACCAGCTGGGTATACAGCAACTGTATTTAAGAATTGTATTTCAGAAAATGTTTTCCAGTGAACTACTGATGATAACTGTCAATAATTCAATTTACTATCGACAGCATTGCATCGTCACATCAACTACTGCGATGCATCGACAGTTCGATGTATTGTTACACTGCTAAAAATAATACAACAATCACAACAACTGTAATGTAGTGAGTTGGGTACATTTAACATGCATCAACCTGGGTGCTGGGAAGCAAATTCTTACGTGTGTTTCCAACTTACAGATATGTCTGACTGTGCCAATATTACATAAAAACTAGCATGACAACTACTGACTGTTGTTTCTACTCACATGACCGCCGGCACGCTTCGATGAACAGATTGCTGCCGTCACTGTCTTGAAGATGTCCAGCTGCAATCAAAATGCATTTGCCATCAACCCGGATATAATGTTTTGAGTTTTGACAACTTTCCCAGTCTCAACTCTACAATCATTGTAACTGCCAGGCCTCTCCTGGTGACTGCCAATCACAGCGGGCCTATTCTATTTGTCTCTTCGCAGATAGGCGGAAGTGGAGAACTGAAGTGGTACAAAAAGAACAGAACCATCTTGTGAATTTTTTTTTCACTTATTCTATGCTGGTTCTGTGTATCACATAAACACATAAACATGAGATACACATTTTTTTATGTAATTCAGTAATTATAAGTGAAAAAAACTTGTTTATAGTATATGGTGAGAGAATGGATGAATAGTTTGCCATATTTGTGGTCACGTGATAGATTCTCTCCACTTGCGATACGCCCTGCATGCAGAGACTAGAGCAGAGCTTCTCTGGGCGTTCTATTTATTCCAGTGATGTCTTCGCTTCTCTCCACAACAAATAGAATGGCCTTTCTCTGGAGAGGTAAAATAGAACAGATCCTTCGGGATCCTACAACTCTATTCCTATTTCAAAACAGCAGTCTTCAGCAATCTTTTGTTTTCTAGCATGACACACATGATGACACATCGCTTAGTTAGTTCATCAAGCATTACAGCGAAAAAGAACAATCAAATGTAGTACTGGCAAATTGTATAAATTTTTTCCCCCAAATGTGAGTGCTCACTTGAAACTGATCTGCATGTGCAAGCAACTAAGCACAACTACATTAGACAGACTGAACATCACTTACTGCCTTCTCCACTATCCCTGCTGCATATCCATCAATTTCTTCATCCTTACTCGCACCAACGCCTTTCATCTGTGTGCCAGTCGCCACGCCAACGATGGCCGTCGCCGTGGCTGCTGTCACCGCAGCATAGAGGCAGCTCATCGAAATTGTGACGATGCGGTGTAACCTTGCAGGTGTCATTGGCTCGAGCAGTGGCAGCGCAAACACGTGAGTCACAATTGAAATGTCATTGAGCAACGACTGTAGGCTGCAAGACAACATGTGCACAGCTCAGCAATTACATTCTCTCGCTTCTCTTGTGGTATTCAAACCTACAAGACACAATATAAACAAACTAAACCCTACTTGTGATCAGACTTGGGGTCAATTACATTGTAACTGGAAATTGAAACACCAATTCCCAATTCCGGAATTGTAATTGGAATTTGTTTTTTAAAAGTAATTAGGGAACAAATGTACCTATATATGCAGACTTTAAATAAAGGTGTTCTAACTAAAACGTGTCATTTTTTGGCGTTGAGTATGTCTATGGTTGTCTGTTCATATACTGTGAATTGATGATTCGAATTTTGTAATTGGTATTTTTTAGGTGTAGTTGGAACTGGAATTGGCATTTATAATTGGAATTTATATAATTGACCCAAAGCTTAAACAGGTGAGTTTTTAGATGACGGAAAAAATGTCTTGCCACTACAACACTAACAGAGAGCGAGTTCCACAGAGTTGGTGCGGCAGTTGAAAAAGTTATAGTTCTGACATATGTCTTAAGACTGCAAATGAAAAGAAGATTAGAACTAGATGCTCGAAGCTGTCTGGGCTGTCTTGCAGGACTGAACAATGTATGTAAATATGCAGGTTGCTTGTTTCACATCGTGAATGAGGTGAACCTCTACAGAAGGGGTCTTGCTCTCTAGCTGTCTCCGTTTACTTAGCACAAGAAGATGGCTGTATATCAAACCAGTATGTAGTGTTCTTTGGTAATGGCATAGTTAACATGTTGTCCTGTTCTATTAACCAAGATTTCACGCTGGGGCAACAATACTATACCTAGCAAAAACTGTAATAAACCTCTCCAATGAAAACATATATTCAAGATTGCACACATTCAGTCAATTTATTACAAGAGTTATTTAGTGATTCCAGGCACGATTATGATTACATCACATACATAGTTTTCTATCACATCTACAGCTATTGTTATCATTAAGTAAAAATTTCAGAAAATTCCTGACCCACCTAGTTCTGGTACTCATGGCTTCAGACATGCTGGTGGGCATAACGTAGTCACCTCCACGCACACAATCCTGGTAGTATGCAAGGTATCGCTTCAGGTACACAAGCTCCACACACACGTCCAGTAGAATGTCCCCACCGTTCAGCTGCTGAAGGCTGATGACATTGCGACTTGCAAACAGCGCCCTCACCTGGCAGAAACCAGTGATGTTTCGTTATCAAGAGCATGTGTGCTCTTTGATTTCTTTATGTCAAAAATTGTGTTGTCCAAATGCATAATTTATTTGATAATGTGTTTTTCAATGCTTAAGTATTACAACCATTGACATGATAATTAGTAATTTTATGGAAATCCCTAACAATAAGCTGAGAACTAATAAAAACAGTAACAACATTTTCAAAATGTCAACATCATAGCATTGCTCAGAACTTACTACATTATATACGGATGATTCAACAACAAAGCAGCTTTGTCATGACATGCTCACCTCCTCTGACGTGTCACTCATGTGAACTATGGTTGTGTCACCATCGCTGTTGACACTCTCGGATGGCCTGTTGTCAGTGCCAGTTTTCTTTGGTTTTGACACATCGTCGAACACAGAAGTCAACAGACTGAAAATGTCTTTGCCTGTGTCGAGACGTGGACGTTTCAGCTCCTTCGGTTCGGTGCTGTCATCTGTTGGCAATGTGAAGAATCTTGAAGACGATGATTTCACACAAGAGAAAATCACATGCTGTCCGTGGAACGAGTGTTTTCAAGAAAAACTTCAGGAACATTAGATTTAGTATTTTAGTATATTTACTTGTTGATTTTGCAATTCTATACTATACCAAATAAAATATAGTATTATTATTATGATGATTTTGACAGAGAAACCAATAACTGCAGAACCCTGCTCTTGTTCGTGAAAATAATTAGGCCAAATAAAAAATATGCATGGCACATGAATAGGAATTTTCCTTTTACATTAAGAAACTATCAAAGTTACGGAATAGGAAAACAAATTGAGGACCAGTATCAATGCCAGCGTCACTACGGACTTGACGAACAAGGGGAAGAGCAAGAACCAATCATTAGTTGCCTCCTTCAGACACTGAATTCTGGGACTTTGTCTTTCTTCTGGTCGCCAGTGAGTTAAGAAGAACATTTCTATTCATGTATTCTAATTTCTAATTATTCATGTATTCTAATTTCTCCCAACTGGATGAACATTTTCACCAGTGCATGGATCCAGTCTGGATTCTGAAAAACAAATGGAGTAGAAACAGGGATGGCGTTTTATTATACACTTTTATCAAGTATTTTAGTTGGTGTCACAGGAACCCCATATATATATATATATATATATATATATATATATATATATATATATATATATATATATATATTATAGTGCCTTACTATATTTGCATTGCACTACTGTTCGTAGCTGGATTTGAAAGACCCTGCAAATTGCAGAGAAAACTGTTAAAACAGCATTCTTACCTGGCTCAGACACTTTCACTGTTGGTGGTATCTTGGCTGATTTTAAAAGCGCTGTGAATGTGACAACATCTGCTTTAGGCAGTCCCGAGTCTGACTTGCAGCTGCAGAGACTGCCAATGAGCACCATGAGGTTCTTCTGTAAGCAAATACTTCATTCATTACATAAACCAATACTATGCTGTAACAAAACAAATGTCACAGCGCATGTTGAAACCGAGTTTCCTGCACTGACAGTGCTAAACAGGAAGTGAAATTGAACAACCCCGCTCCAATTAAAATTAACCCTGACAAATATCAATTCAAAGCTCATCATCACTTTACATCCAGCAAAATGTAAGCAAAAAAGAGTTACATCATTTTATAATCACCCCTTGTGGTTCCATTTGAACAGACTTGAAATTAAACTTTATCCAAGTGTACTTCAACCCAGAGAGAGAGAGCAACCGGATTCCCTTGCTGGAAAGCAAGAGCCAGCAAAAACATTTCCAGCAAGTAATTCATCTGTTTGTGTTCAAAACTAACATCCATTATATTCCTAACTAACATGTTTCTGATTTTAGTGATAATTATTTACCGGAGAAGTCACTGGTTGCACAATGATGCCAGCTGCTACAACTAGTAGGGGCACACATTACCTGTGACACTGCACAGTTCTCATTGTATCGTTCAAGTCTCTGCAGTAGGAAGCGCAGGAGGACCTTGCATGCAGCCACCACACCAGTCAGTTCAGTCTTGGTCACTACAACCAAGAGTGCACAGTGCTAGAGGGACAGACAAAAGACACTGAGATGATACAGATGATATTCATGACACGCGCATTTATTAGTCCATTTTTTACATCCCACAAGCGTGGTTTCATTCTTAGCCAACAGGTGGCATACATGTTATAAATAATGTCTACTGTACAACACCAAATAATAAAACTGGCCACATATGCATTTACCAAAGTAAAACAACTGCTTTCGAAAATAACAATTAAAATATTTGTATGACCAGTTTTGAAATCTGCCAGTTTCGGGAGTTGCCACGACGTCACAAACATATCGCTACAACATTACCAAACACGTCCCACAACCATAGTTTTATTCTTAGCTGACATGTGTCATATGTGTTGTGAATATTGTCTATATGACTGCCGAGTTATAAAGAAAGATCGCCTATACTGGCAGTATCTTAGCAAAATAAGCAGATTTAAGAGATCGTGCTAATACCTTAAGAGACAACTATTAAATGATATCTGAGCCTTCACACTACACCAGCTACAGACTGTATCAGACTGTATCATAAACTGTATATTTAAAATTTTTATTTGCTGGTTTAAGGTAGCTGGGGTGGCTATTGTATGCTTGTCTTGAATTTCATTGTTGCAGTAGAAGATTTTAAGATAAATTAACCGTTTCCTCACAGATTGTAATTGAAATACTATAATATACCAGATTGGGAGTTTTTAATTTATTTGGTTATGTTACAATGTTTTTAAAACATTTTTATAAATGAAAAAAATAGCCACTAAAAATGAAGTTTAATCGTTTTGAGAAAATCCCCAAAGAAATAAATGACATACATATAAGTATGACAATGTAACTGATAACTTTATGGCAGATTTTGGTTAACATAAACCAATTATGTCTTGTACACCACAGTGAATGAATTAAACAAAAGTTGAATGACAGCCTAAAGTGGCAGTGTATTTTTGACACAAACCCTTCACCAATCGTAATTTACTGCTGTATTACGTTGCATGCATATAAGATGCGTTCATACGCAAAATTGCAACATCATGAGTGTTGTAGTTTTTCTCAAACAATATTTGAAACATCATTTCCTGGTTATTAATGAAAACACAATCTCACAATTTCATTGGCGTTTTACGTATTGTTGACAATACATAATGGCTATTTGTAATATTGACGTCCCCTTAATTTGCCGCCACAATAGCCCTTGGATCTGTACTTGTAACGTATTGTCATTTACGGTATCAGGTTATGCCAGCTATCTAACAAACACGTCGCAGGACGTGTTTACGGTCATTCTGATTGGCCCGATACCCTGCGGGGTCACCAGTTTACACATGCGTTGGCATTTCCGTTAGTGTTACAGGCACCATAAACTACGTTAACACTGATATTTGCTGGTTTAAGTACATGATTTGGTTAGGTAGATATAACACAGACGTGTACTAGCATTACAGTAACCAGACGATGCGTTCTGTGTTCCGCGATGAATGAATATAGCTGGTTCGAACATCGTAGCACCCGAGGACGTTACTATGGAAACATTGCCGCTTTTCCAGGAACTCAAGGGGATTTCCAAAAGGACTGCATTTTAAAGGATGTATTGGCGAAATATGACGTTAGTGTCGGGTGATTCTTTGTGATGTCGACGTTTAGTTCAGTATATCCTAGCATGTTATGAAGAAATGAAAAAACAATCAACTGACACGCTAGCCACCCCACCCACCTTAACTTCATTTCGTTAATTTATTTTTGGCCATGTTTACATGTTCATCCAGCCACACCGAATACTCTACTAAATCATTCTGTAATGCAGACAATGGCTGTTCACAGTACTTACCAGAACCAGCAACTGTGCATATGTTATATGCTGCCAAAGCAGTGAAGGATGAATAGAAACATTCAAATTCATCACTGTGTTCCAAAATGTCATCCTCACTGAAAACAGAATCACAACGCAATTTATAATCAGTTCACTTAATTGCTTGCTTATATTACTGCCCTAGTGGAGTGAGATGTGGGGCTTCCTCTGTCAATACTGCATGGTCGCCTGCATCACATTTATCATTTGTAATGATAGAAACAACACATTTGTTTTCTAAGAAATTTTACAATTACATAACGCAGCACACATATTTGCTAAGCTTATTATCACATGGCAGTTGGAAAATATCTTGTTGCAAAGTTCACTTGACCACTTGACCAGTATAAATGTCAGCCTCACCATGGACTTCAGTGACAAGGGGATGCACAAGAAACACATTAATGTTTAAAAATGCATTAGTTGCCTCTTTCCAGAACTGAATTCTGGAACCTTTTACCTGACATACTCAAAATTAGCTAACCATGATTTTGATAAAATGTTATCAATAGCATTGTATCAAGTTTCATAAAAAAACAGAGTGGAACAATGACACAGGTTGTACCAAATTTCAGACTTAGATGGAGAAAAGTTGCTTTTCTTTGCCTTTATTTATTTACAAATGCCAGTTACAACATTATATTGAGCTCCAGTGCGATTCACCATTCAACTAATATAAAGATGTCATTGGCATTTGTAGATAGATTATGGCATAATACAACTTTTCACGAAATAGGATGCAATTACATGTAGATTAAGTCATGTTTTGGGCTCATGGAATGACATGGAACAATGACTGATTGATGACCGGCAGCCATGTTTTGGCTGTTCCATCTATAGAACAAACACCTACTAGCATCATTGTTCTGTGAGACCAAAACATACCTTAATCTACATGTAATTGTTTCCCATTTGGTGAAAACTTGCATTATGTCATTATCTATCAACATATGCCAGTGACATCATATCAAGCACCCACTCCATGCTATTCCACTAATCCGTCTTTTTCCGGCCCATTCCAGAAATTATGCATGCATAATACACTGGCTTCTACTCACGTTTCGGTTACAATTATTTCACCTTACAAAGTATGTGTTATAATAGTTATGCAGTGTTCAAAATTAAGGTATTTTTATCAATTCAGTTAGGCAAAATGCACAAGTTATCAGTCCCACCCAGTTGATTTATCACAGCGGCCACGGCTGATAGTCGGATAGTGTTAGTGATGCACACTACGGTATTTACTAATCTATGCTAATTCAATATAAAATACAACTGTGAAATACTTCCTCCTTGCCAGCAACAGGTCGCTGCCATGGCAAAGTCCGTACACGCAAGGGAAACACCTGGCATTTGTAACATGGATGCCTATTGGATGATTCACATTTAATGATGTCAGTTTCATCTTGGGGAATACTAGGGAAACACCAAAGCAAAGATGGTAGACGATGTTGCGAGAATCATAGTTTGACAATTTTTCAGCGATATTATACCAATTTACTTCATACTGGTGATAGTAAAGGGGCAGACAATGCGATTGACAGTATAAAGTGCCAAGACATTATGATTAATGTGATATTTGGCAGTGAAAGTGTACTTTGGAGGCTTTGATTTGGAGTGAATTAAAAACGGCATATATTTTTTCCCGTGCCAGGCCCACAGCAGTGGCAGTGCGCACGAAACGTTTATATCAAACATAATGTTTCTTTCAACAATTGTAGCTGTTTCACAAATAAAATTCACATTGAAATGTTTAGTAAATTCAAAAACTTTATGTCACTGGTCTGCTAGTTGTAGTAATGAATGACAATATTTGGTGTGGTTTATATTGATTAAATTATTATTTATTCTAATTTAGTTTAATTTACAGTGGCTGTTTTAGTTTTATGCATAAAAACTTTTGTCTTATTACGTATACTTATAATTTACACATTTTGTGAGGCCATTTCAAATTAGAGCTGGGCTAGTAAAAAAAAAATCTGGGCCAGTTAATTTTTCGTTAATTTCAGGTACTGCTATGTCATCAAATTATATTTCAAAATTACAAAATAAAGTAGGCTTCGAATTAAGTATTAGTGCATAATAACATGAGCACAAGTCATCACCCGAGGACCGAAATAGCGGTTTGTTGACATGACTAATAATGTCAATAAAAACCACTACATTACAGATAACGCACCGATGTTACGAACCTAAAGTAAACGTTTACCACTCACAGTTACCTCCTCTAAAATAAAACTTCAATACCCATTTTGAAGTAAAACAAGGAGAGGTGTAACTTGTTTCATTTTGTCGCGTCAAAAAATTGCAAGTCAAGACCGAGTCTGAGCCAAGCGGCTGGATGTCAGACAGAATCGTAATCCTCCAAACACTACTTAAAGGCGCTTCTTATTCATTTGTCGTAACTTACCTCTTGACGAGTGCATCTACAAGCGCAGGCAAATTATTCTTACTAAATGATGCATATGTCGCTGAAATTAGAGGTTTTATTACTAAGGTCCACTGAATCTCAGCAGACGCCGCCATCTTTACCCAGCGAAAATGCTTATCTGCATCGAGTACGTATATGACTAATGTATAAATCTAATTGCGTAATATTGTTGATCTTTTTTTGCATACAGTATTTCTTAGTTTTCCATTCGCAATACATTCCATGCTGTGGACATGGATATTATTACCCATGAAACAATTCCGCACTAATAACGTAGCCTTGCCAAATTCAGCAAAGTTGCAAATCATAAATGTGAACTCGTAGAGTAGTGTGGGGCAAAACGAACCCCTCATTTTTGGCTTATCATATAATTAAAGGCAAACACGATTTGACCTACTTATTTTTATCGCAGGGGAAACAATTAACACAGTCGTAGATGCACTATTCATATCTGTACAGTAATATAATTGCAGATGTCGCGTAATAACGCAAAAAGCAAAAGCTTAAAATTAGTGGTACTCCTATACACATTTCGCAAATTTCGTCACGTGGGATAAAGTGCAACGGGGATGGATTTTGCGCTCAATACTGCATATTATGGGAATGGTATGTTACAGCTATACTCGTGGCTTATATTATGTTATATTTTTATTACACAGCCTGTTATACCCAGCGTCGAGCTATATACTGTAATGTTCAAACAAATATAATAAAACAATTAGAAACCAACATATGGATAAACATCCTATTTATTAGTCATTTGAGGCTTCATCCTGCAAATAGTCGTAGAAAAGCCGCACATGTGTTAAAGGGATTAGTTTATACAACAACCGCTCGTCCACTCCTACTGTCATTTGCAATAGTGGTGCCCTAGTTTGCTCCACACCGGGGTGCGTTTTGTCCATGCCAATAGTTTGAGGAATGGGGTTATCATTGTTAATTAATGTTAAACAACTGTGTAGGCAAGGGCTTAAGTGAAGATAACCCCGACATCCTATACTGGACGGATCACATTCTGAGCGCACACTTGTTGTAGAATTACGTTTTGTATACGGAACGAATTACGAGTTAAAAAACACATTATTGTATGTAATGTAAAGTTTACACTTGATGTTATTTAGCTATAATTATTTGTTGCAAAACAATGGTTGTAAGAAAAACTGCACTGCATGTTCAATGTGTTATTCTAGATTTTACTGCTCCACACTGCTGCCGCTGCTTGGACAAATGTACAGTCACCGGCTGTGCTGCGTGATCTCGGGACCACGAGGGTGTTTAGAGTCAACAGAGCGAAGACATCTGGCGGGTTTGTAGACACATACGAGCTTCTGCATATGTAGACGGGCGACAGTTCTTCGTGCAGCGCCGTGTACGTAAGCAGGGGCGTCCGCAGGAATTTGTCCAGGGAGGAGCAAGAAAGAATATATATATATATATATATATATATATATATATATATATATATATATATATATATATATATTATATATATATATATATATATATAATTATATATATATATATATATATATATATATATATATATATATATATATATAATATATATATATATATAATTATATATATATATATATATATATATATAATATATATATATATATATATATATATATATATATATATATATATATATATATATATATATATATATATATATATATATATATATATATATATATATATATATATATATATATAATTATATATATATATATATATATATATATATATATATATATATATATATATATATATATATATATATATATATATATATATATATATATATTATATATATATATATATATATATATATATATATATATATATATATATATATATATATATAATATATATATATATATATATATATATATATATATATATATATATATATATATATATATATATATATATATATATTATATTAATTAATATCCGTATATTCTTAATTTCACTAATCTAATTTTTGCTGCAAGATAAATGTATTTCCTGACTGTTATTCATACAACACCGCAGTTTCAATTTGGATTGTCCAGTCCAAATATCCATAGGTGGTCTGGCGATCCAAAATCCAATTATCTGTTCGGATTGTCTTTTCTGATTCAGTACGATTCTGCCATCTCGTGTAAGCCGTTGTAATATTCGGTTGTTGTACATCATGAATTGTTTGTCTGGAATTAGATCGTAGTATATGAATACATTCCTGCCTTTGCGTTATTGTGCATTTTTAGTGTAGTATGATTCGCCAACTTTCGAAACCAAGCCCCGACAAAACAGCCACGGTATAAACAGTGGCAGATCTAGGATCTCGCAAAGGGGGAGGCCAAAGGCGGGGGGGGGGTAGTGGGGGCAAGCCTAGTCACCCGTGCAACCATGTGGCGCACAAAATGCAGGAAAAAACTCAAAACATTTAAACCAAACTGGGGGGCATGACCCAATGCCCCCCCCCCAATACGCCACTGCAGTGTCAACTATCAAGTAGGCCTAATACCACTGCCGTATCTCTTAGACGTAAATTGCTTTCGCAACGAATGACTTTAACAAATAGAACAGCTGCCATGTGTAGTTTTCTTTGACGTGGCCAATGCAAAGCAGCTGTATTCAAAACGTCCTACAATACAAACAACATAATATATATATATATATATATATATATATATATATATATATATATATATATATATATATATATATATATATATATATATATATATATGTGTGTGTGTGTGTGTGTGTGTGAGTGCGTGAGTGTGTGCGTGCGTGCGTGCGTGCGTGCGTGCGTGCGTGCGTGCGTGTGTGTATATAAGCCTATGTGCAGCTTCCACCAAACACAGCTGAGGGCTTCGCGTAATCATGGAAGTGTTCAATCTGCCATTCTCCTCAACTATTCCTTTTTTATGCACTTCAACTATGACTGAGATGTTTTGACACTCTCCCCATGTAGGGCCCACAGAATATTTGAGTCCGAAAATGACGCAATAAGAAGTACAGCATTGCAAATACGAATTCACATTTGTTTAAAGTTTTAACTAAGACGTCTAATAGTCAGCAAATATCATTGTGTAGGGGAGACCGGGGCTAGTTGTTACAATTTTCAGTTAAAGTCACGTTTTGTGAAAAGCATGTTTTAAGTTTCATTCACGAAACATAGAAAGTGGCTGCGTGAGATAATATTATGTGGACAGACTAAAAACCGTTTTAGGTGGTTAAAAAGTAATTTTTGTCCATACTTCGCAAATTTCGTCTTCTTAACTCCCGATTTTTTGGACAGTGTGTCTGCTGGTTTGCTGACTTCCAACCAACTACTGTCGACCTTACTCCATATGTGTGCTATGTTTTCGTAAAACTGCTCTGTAACAATTTGCCCCTGCATACTACTAGCCCCGGTCTCCACTACATAACAGCAGCGTATCAGTGGCAAATATTACTGAAAAGGACAACGTATATTTGTTTACATCGGAAATAGTGTCAATGTAAAGACTGAAGTATTAGCAGCCGCCTAATATTAACCCTTCAGTAAGTAGAACGACACATGTGTCGTGTCGTCCCACCCCCACCCCACCCCACCCCACCCCCGGTTCTCAAGTAGAACGACATATGACTACGACTGACTGATACCCCTGGCAACAAGTTTATAAATAGAACGTTTTTGTAATGTGCCAGTTTTCGTAGGATAGCATATTACGTATAGCGATAAAGAGATGAATTGCAGGAATGACAGAAGCATTGATGTTGCATTCAAAATATCGAACTTAATGTAGCAGCGGACCCAAATGGAATCTTGGGAGTCTCAAGACCCCCAGGCTTTAGTTCAAGTATGCCAACGTATTAATCGCCTTGGCAACACGCTGTCCATCGTTTTACAATCAAACGTTAATCACCGACAGCGTCACAGAGAATATTCCCTCGCGTCGACGCCAATGTTCCCAATGCCGTTCAATGTTCAAAGTAGATTTTTCAACAGCACCAACGCCAAGTTTCGCGTGATATTGGCTTTAGAGTTTCGTTCGCCGACGGTCACGGTAGATGTTTACTTGGATAGACAAGAACGAGCGCCTCGATCGGTGTCGACGATGGGTGTTTCGAGTGGCGTTTGCCCGTGTCGGTGTTAACGTTGCTGGTGTCATTTACCAATCGGTAGACCTCGATCGTCTCACTCGCGCTTGGAATCCTCCCATTTAAGCATACACTATAGTGCATTAGCATAAATACAAGAATAATAAAACTTCCTCAGGCACAACCATAACGCAGAGGTCCAACAAACCATGCAGAATCGTGATGCCATGAACACTTACAAGCACCGGTATACTCGTGAAATGTTTAGGTAAGAAGAACGGGCAATGTTAATTAAACTTACCAATTATAATGTTGATATATCGTAAGTATTTATCGGGTTCAGTAGACGATATCAAAACGCGTCAAGACGCCTTCGAATCTAACTATAATCGAGCTAGCGTATGTATGTTTGTATGTGGTTATGTTCACGTTTTCGTACTAGCCGGCTTGCACTTCGGGCGCCAAACTTTCAGGGATTAATCTATGACCCCACGAATGAAACGTAACGCCTTTATTTTTTTCGAAATACCCCGTATACCAATATCAAGGGTTCTTAGTGGTTGTTATGGTAAATCAAATGTTCGCTACGTAAAACGTTAACATCCAACAATTGCAGAAACGACGCGCGCCTGCTCGGCGAATACTTCGGTATGAAAACCGTTTGAGAGTACGTAGCGCCATCTGGGCGGTTTATTTTAATTATAATAGAAAGCACGCATCCACGCATTGGCCCGAGGTCTGCGCCAATACACAATAAACATATATTCTACTATTGTACAACCAACACAAGTATCCATGGGTCTAAATTCACGCGACCTTCAACATTTCGAACATGCAACGAGTATTGCATCACGTGCGTGACGCGGTTGTTTCTGGTAATACGTTTGACGTTCCCTTAAACAATCTCGAGCGTATTGATGGCATATTGGCCTGAGGCATTTGGTAAACATTGCTATCATGACTGTCACGTATGAACTACCAAGTTATCCCGTCCTGGGGACGGGCATTTTTGCTATAGTATACACAATCACAGCTCTTTCATAACACGTCTAGTTTCTTTGAAATTTGGCTTGTAAATTATTGCTAGAGTTACAACACCATGACGTAACGATATCGACGCATTTCATTGGGTAATATATTTGATTTACGCCAGAGAACAATCGCCGTTCGAAATTTATACCGCTCCTTTATAACGCATGCAAAACGTCGCACGCAAACTAAGTGTTCAACGTTCCCGCGCGTTTATTCTGAACCTCCGCGAAGCATTGTTTGTTACATACTGCAATAGGGTCCACTACTGTCATTCTTGATTTTAGTATGACTCCCAAAGTCACGGCTTAGTTTGCTTATAGCTTGGCTATGAATGGGACTCGATCCTGCAACACGGAACCATTGATGTCGCGAATAGCCCACAATGGTTGTCTCACTTTTTTCTCTTGTTTTCCTATTTATAATAACAGTTTCCGAAGTTATGTTGCCACCAGGCTTAAGTTTAATCTAAATTGTATATATGGTAATTAATAAAAATCAGGTTACCTTAATAAAAATATTGCAATTCGGTCGTTCAAAAAAGGCTCTCTCCTGAAACATGAGGAAATAATGATGTTCAGGTCCAATAATAAGACAAAATATTTATTCACATATTTTGTGACAGCTTTCTTTTCTTACAGACACCGTGCTTTTGTGACAGCTTTCTTTTCTTACAGACACCGTGCTTTTGTGACAGCTTTCTTTTCTTACAGACACCGTGCTTTTGTGACAGCTTTCTTTTCTTACAGACACCGTGCTTTTGTGACAGCTTTCTTTTCTTACAGGCACCGTGCTTTTGTGACAGCTTTCTTTTCTTACAGACACCGTGCTTTTGCAGTGTAATGGAGTCCTGATTATTGAAGGATAAAAAAACATTAGGATGTTAGGCCTATACATTAGGATGTTAGGCCTATACATTAGGATGTTAGGCCTATACATTAGGATGTTAGGCCTATACATTAGGATGTTAGGCTATACATTAGCATGTTAGGCCTATACATTAGCATGTTAGGCCTATACATCTATGTAGGCCTACTGGAGGTCCTTGCCTTTATGTACACATGATAGGTACTTCACGCAATAACCAAGACCTACTGTTGCTAGGGGCAACAATTAACGAATATCCTAATTGTTGCCAGTACGTGTCTATGCTATACGCCTCTGCACACACGTATGTACATGTGTGGATGCGTATACGTATATAATAACCTACATTATTCATACATACGTATATAATAACCTACGTTATTCATACATCCCTAGCGCGTGTAGTAAGTAGAAGGTGGGAAAATAGTGGAGATGGCGGAGACCGGGTGGGAAGACGGAGATATGTGATGTGACCCCTGTCCTCCATAAGTTAACCTGATGGAAGAAGACGATATTTCGTATTATTAATTATTTGTGTTCGGGTAAGTGGTCAAATTAGGGTAGTTAAACACAATTTTGTAAGGAGGATAACATGTTTTCTATACCAAACAAAGCAAGTTACGAACATTGTTGACTGTCGATAGACCGCGAGATAGTTTACTTGGCGACGTGACCATTGGTGGTAGAATTGTGCAAAATATCGGTAAAACAAGTTTCAGTATTAACGGCGCTGGTTTTATTATTGGTTTAAACCGCGCATTTTGACGACCCCCGCTCCACGCAGAGGCCACTATACCGTGTTCTTCTCGACGGAGATTCTCCGGCAGTAACAACACACCGACGTCGGATCAATGCCACCGAAATGAGCACGTAATGAAATAGCTTCATCAGTGCGAATTTGCTCCTAATGAACGGCGCAGCGATCGTCACGAAAGTGGCTTGATCTGCCCGCGAGGAGGTCGCTGTCGGCCGCTCCGTGGCCGACTCCGATACTTCACCTCTGTTACGCCTGGCGGTGCACGGTTACTCTAACGGTGGTCGGTTGTACAACTGGACGCGTGTCTTGTGTACGTCACCAGGTGACACTGGGATGTATTACACTGAACACCGCACGAGATAGGTACTTATCGTTTCATTACAGCTCTTCTTTTTCTTCGTCGTCGTTTTCTTCTTCGTCTTCTTCTGTTTCGTCTCCATTGTCTTCTTCTTTTCGTCTTCTTCATCTTCATCTTGGTCTTCTTTTTGTTCTTCGTCTTCTTTTTATTCTTCTTCATCTTTTTCTCCTTCGACTTCTTTCTTCCCATTGTGGTTGTGATGGCGGTTGTTGTGGCGGTGTTGGTGGTGGTTGTGGTTGCGGTGGCGGTTGTGGTGGTTGTTGTAGCGGTGTTGGTGTTGTTGTTTCTGTTGCTGGTGGTGGTGGTGGTCGTCGTCGTCGTCGTCATAATGATTGTACGGGTGACTATGGCGTAATGATGACACCGACGACGACGATGCTTGTAACATGCATTGTCGGGCAACCAGTCAGGGAGGGGCAACCAGTCAGGGAGGGGCAACCAGTCAGGGAGGGGCAACCAGTCTCTGTCAATCAGGGGCGTGTGCAGGAATTTTTCCAGGGAGGGGCAAGAAAGAAGAATGTGTGTGTGTGTGTGTGTGTGTGTGTGTGTGTGTGCGTGCGTGTGTGCGCGCGTGCATGCGTGCGTGCGCGTGCGCGTGTGTGTATACACGTTTTGCCAATGTACATCATGTCGCTATATGTCTGTCTGTCTGTCGCGCGCTCTCTCTCTCCCTCTCTTTCCCCCCTCCTCTCTCTCTCTCCCTCCCTCCAGGGAGGGACATACCAGACAGCAATACAATAAAATACTATTTAAATAGAGACCGTACATTTCTCCAGAGCAAACAAAAAGTTACATTCAAATGCATTCCGTCAAATGAGTTCTAGAGATGATTGTGATCATATGTATAGTCACATCTGATTGCACATATGTTGAACTTTCTCAAGCACTAATGAAATGTTAGCGTGTCTTGGCGGCACTGAAGTCCGACAACATCTCTTTTTTTCGGGGGTGGGGGGAGGCGGGTAGGAGTGTAGTACGTATACCATGGTTAATCCGGCACTTCTGAGCAATGTTTGTATCGTCGGTCAGCTAGAAGGCTTCTGTAATCGAATAGCGGAGTAGGATCTACATCAAGTCGGTCAGCTAGAAGGCTTCTGTAATCGAGTAGCGGAGTAGGATCTACATCAAGTCGGTTTGTTCAACTAAGGACATCCCGATGGGACATACACTGTAACGGAACAAAGCAAGTTGATGCAAATCCTCGGCCGATACTCGATTACCGAACCGTTCGAGCTGGCATAGAGTCCAAACATCGCTCAGAACTATTGGTGCTCATTTGACGTCTTACCAATTGGCTATATGAGATGAATTGCCGTTTGATTGTGCAGCGAGAGCACGCGGGAATACCTTTCCATCTAGCTTTGCGTGCATGTCGTTGGTGGAAAATAGTCGATGAATTTATACCGTACATCAGCAATTGGACTGTTTTTCGTTAATGAATATACTTATTATTGTCTAGACGGTGTACGGCATTCAACATTCTAGGAGATGTTCCACAGTCACATTTGGTAGGGCCATCTTGGTCGTATTCCCACTTTTGCGTAAAGGTTCTGCTTTGTCCAACATCAGTTCCGAGGCGGTTGACACATGTAAGCCTATCACTGGGTCATCTTGACCTGAACTCTTGCTGACGTGCGTGCGTGCGTGCATTCTACGTGTTACAGAACATTCCTAAACTACTCAAATTTAAAATCTTTTAAAATTAAAACACAATAGTTGGCTAGAAATACACTTTGAGAAATGTCACTGCACCGAAGCAAATGCGTGCGTTAAGTCACGTATGTGTGAGGGAAATCGTAGGACTATATGTGGTTTGTTTCAGGGAATTCTATTTAAGGAACGTAGACTGCACTCTGGTCGACCGTGGCTAAATCCTCGTTTTATCCATGTTTAATAATTGTTCTAATCATTCAGGTTGCCTGTTTTTTCGACCGAGCCACATCCGCCTCGTCACCGTCTCAGGTCCGCACGCGCAGCCCAAACTTTCTGCCGATGTCGCCGCGCAAAAGAGTTGCGGCGCCTCGTCACAATTTCCTAATATAATTGATCATTAGGGATATTCAGCGCGGGCCATCGATAATGGGGTGGCGTTTCGAGGGTAGAATATTCCTTTAATTAAACAATATCCACTAATCCGCCTGGAAATGAGGCTACTTTGCGTCATTAGGGTTCTTTTGAGGCGAGCAGATGCCGTAGTGAAGCCGGCCTAACGAACGCCAGTGTTTCGGCGCCCGCTCGCTGATTGAGCTGATGAGGCGCGCGCCAAAAACAACATCGGTTGGGCCACGCAATGCTCGCACGGGCGGCAGCCACGCAATCCACAGTCGACGGCGTGGACTACGACTGGACAGACGCTTGCAGGGATTCTACGCTGGTCACCTGGTGTACGGTTCAACATACGGGCGTTTTTGTTAACGATTACGTCACGGATTATTGTCACCTGTTCGCCAGACGTGTGTGGTGTATGCTGCAGACCAGTGGCGGACCTCGAAACGGACAAACGCCACACGTGCATTGTCCGTGTCCAGTTAACACTGACGTGCGATCGTGGAAAGTTGACGTTTTCGGTTGACGTACGATTATTTGACGTTGCACTTTCGTCGCCAACGCCACCTAGATGTCACTGCCATCCGACAAAGGAACACATGTCGTCACATATCACGTTCGTCTTCAACACCACTTGACATCGCCTGTGTCCATGACGACAACATATGCTTGAAGTCAGGCGTCATTGTATAATGGATACTGATCATTCAACGTAAAACGTCTGCGGTCGACGCCATTTCACACACACGAGTCAAGTTGAACGTGTATCATCACCGATTGTTATAGATAAACCATTTATTTAATCTTTTCTTGATGAACGTCACCGGAATATTGCAGTTAGTTTCGTCAATCCTCGACTTCCCGTGACCGCCATCACAGCGACCATCGAAGTTTCAACGGACAACGAAAACGTAAGTCTGTCTGCTTGACCTTTAACGGCATTCCTGAAGTTATGAAGTTATGAAGTAAAATTATTATGAACGAGTGCATTACTGCATTCCAGGCACCCACCAAACAGTTTTTTCTAAAGCAGGCTACTCACCCTTTTTAAGGCCCAGGACGGATAGCCGCACCTAGTAAGGGCTCCTTTTAAGTGTTCTTCCTCTTCCTTCTTGTCCCCTTCCTCAGACGTTATCGTCTCATACCTTTTCATAAGGATTCTTCGGTATCTGGGACGTGAAGTTCAGATATTGATCAGTGTGAGTCTTCTTTCTGTACTGACGAAGTCGCCTTGATAAGACGATGAACATTGTTACAAAGATAAAAGCAAGTTTGGGATTTGTTGAAAACAATAATTTCAACATTCTAGGAGATGTTACATTTGGTAGGGCCATCTTGGTTGTATTCCCACTTCTGCGCAGGGGCTCTGCTTTGTCCAACACCAGTTCTGAGGAGGTTGACACATGTAGGCTTATCACTGGGTCATTTTGACCTGAACTCTTCGTGGCCAGGTGATAACGTAAGAGGTCTTGCTCACATGAGAGTTGATCGTCTGTCCTACAGCTGTTGGTTTGCCACTAGGGGTGTAACAGTATATTGAACTATCGATGCATCGCAGTTGTCGATATGACACTGCAATACTATCGATAGTAATTTAAAAAAAAATTTAAATGAAAAGTGGCCCAAAGCATAAGCTTAGCAACATTGCAATAAAAAGATAAAAACAAGATCAATGGATCAATAAAAATATATACAACAAAAGAAAGAAATAATTAAAAAGTAATGATTTATCTATCTATCTGGTAGCCATGGTAACCAGGAAATAACGCTACGTTCTACAAGATACATCACCTGACTAAGCGTGCCTTTCACCCACACTTTATGGGCTCGGGCCCCGTAGGCTGTTAATTCGCAGGTCACCATTTCCCAGCCAGGCATTAACCTACTCTCAACACCATGACCACCAGAAGATGAAAACAATCACATTTGATCTGATTATGACCGAAAAGATTTAAAACATCTGAACGAAAGGAAAAGCATTCACACCTGTCTTGAATGCAGTCATGTGTGGAGAGGCAGGGAAAGCAGAGGCTGGGAGGGAGTTCTACAGTCGACTCGTCCTAGGTATATATGAGTTGAGATGTAGCTCTGTTTTTGACCTAGGAATATGTACACAATATGGATGTCCGCTCACTGAAAATCTGGTAGCTCTCATGCTAGGTGCCTCTGAGGGTAGAATATCAGCTAGCTCAGTGGATGGCTGGAGGAAGATATGACGGTAGAAGACGCAAAGTGATGCAACGTTTCTCCTGTGACTCAGTGGAACTATGCCAAACTTGAGAGGTTCATCGATCTTAAGCAGGCGAAGTGCTTTCTTCTGCGGCCTATCTAACAACTTCAAAGACGTAGTTCCTACTCCATTCCAGATTGTGGAAGCATATTCCATAAAAGGTCGGATGTAAGCCTTGTAAATGGGGATACGAGCTTGGTGAGGAAGGAGGTTTCTAGAATGGCCCAGGATATAGAGACGTTTTGCTGTCTTTTTGGCAATACATGTGATGTGCTGTGACCAGAACAATGTCTTGGTGACGGTGACAGCCAGAAGAGTAATAAGATGGCCGCGGATATTATCGCATATGATGCGCTCCATGACTTTGGATATTATTGGTAGCAGCGATATTGGTCTGTAGTTTGATGGATCATGATTACTCCCCTTCTTGGATACAGCTATGACATGGGCAGTTTTCCATTCGGATGGAACAGTCCTGGTGTCAAATGAAATCTGGAATAACTTAGCAAAGACTAGAACCAGTTCAGGTGCACATTTCTTCAGTACGGTTGAAGATATTCCATCAGAGCCGTTGGCTTTGGACATACCAAGATTTCGAATTTGTTTTAGAACAACTTTCGGACGGAATTTGAGGGAGGAGAGAGTTGCGTTGGTTTTTGCAGTTTTGGAGAAGTTTTGCCACCATCATCTAGCTGGGAATTGGCAGCAAACATATTGTTGAGCAGCTGCGGCTTCTCGCTTGCCTTGTTGTAGATATGACCATCTTGTCTAAGAGTGGGAATAACAGATGTTTTATTACTACCAGTCACTGATTTCACAAGTTCCCACCACTATTTGTTATCTGATCTCTTAAGTTCTTGCTCGAGATGTTGTGAAAACTATGGACGGGCTTGTCGTAGTGAACGCTGGCAGGCGGATGTGGATTGTATGTACGAAGTCCGGAGTCCTTTGTACGTCGTTTTTGCCATTTCTGATAAGCTTTCTGTTTGTATTGGACAGCCTCATGACAAAGCTCGTTAAACCAGGGTTTATCTGAGTAGCGGTGGCTGGTCTGCTTAGCTGGTACATAGAAGTCCATAGCATCAGCTAAGGTGTCTTTGACACAAGACCAGGCTAAATCTGCACTGTGTCCTTTTGAGAGTGAAGTCCATTTTACACTAACCAGGCATGACAGCATACCATCTCAGTCTGCTTTGTCATAAATCCAAACTTTACGTTTGTTTGCCTTGCTGGGTGTTGGAAGTCTGTAGTTGGCCAGAATTGAGACAACATTGTGGTCGGATGATCCAAGAGGGGCGCTGACAGTAACAACATGATTGCCAGGGGAAGTAGTGAGAAACAGATCTAGTTTTGAGCATTCACCATACTTGCCTATCCTTGTTGGTAAGTCCACAAGTTGATGAAGGTTGTTGAGTACAGCAAACTCAAATGTCGAGTCACCGTGAGCATATGGCTGTCTACTACCAAGCAATTCTTCATGGGGGCATTCATGTCTCCATGAACAATAACTTCAGATTTTCGATGGAGTTCCTGTATAGCATCAATTTTCTCTGTGATAGCATTATATATTGAGTCATCAGCAGATGGAGGCCTGCATATGCAGAATATGAACACCAGTCGCCCTGGAAGTTGTAATTTGAGGCATATGATTTCAAGTTGAGGATATTCCAGCTCATACATTCTGATGCATGTAATAGAGTCACTGTAGAATACGATGAAACCACCCCAACTTGAGTCATTAAGCCGATCACGTCTGAAGAAGGAGTAACCAGGTATGGCAAATAGTTCATTATGTATCTTGGTACGTAGGCCTCTGATGTTAGTGAACAAAACTGTTTTGGGCTGGTCCAGGATTTGGGTGAATATCTCCACATGAGTGACAACAGGGTCAGAAGGATATGAAGTATAATCACAATCCCTAAATCGTAGTCATTCCGTGCTAAGGTCGTCAGCGTAAAATCCGTCCGTGCTATATTTTATGCAACGTAACAATGAATAAGATTATTTGGGCTGTCAACCCAAGCCAAATATAACCAGGGGCCGAAGCCACTTACTCCTAGGACTGAAACAGGGTCCCCCTTCACAGTCCCTACGGACGTAAGCTTGGGTCGTCATCCCAGTGGGGAGCCTGACCGGCTAAACAAACGTTTAACCTGCCCATGTTCAATTGATCGTAGATAGCACACTGACCTATCGATAGTAAAGATAGTCAGCAAAACAATTCAGCAGGGCTACTTGTTTCACTGAAATAACAGAAATAAACATGCTTATCAAATATATTGGATAATTTTATTTATTTATCGACTTAACACCAACACTTGTCGATCAGAGCAGCGCCATTCACAGATTCAGCATTTTTAATCAACTACCTCCATGGCCACACGATGGCGCCACCCATCAATTTGTGACTGTTTTCCTGGCTATTAGCTATTCCGTGACGCGTGCGTGCGTGCGTGTGTGTGTTTTTTGGGGGGATTGGGTCATGCCCCTTTGAGGTGGAGGACTTGTGATACCAACCCAGGATTAGACTGGAATTAGAGGGTTGTAAGCGACGGCGCGGAGTAGCAGCGTATGTTTATCAGATATAGTGTCAGACATAATTATAGTCATAGACCCTCTATTTGTGTCTAGGCCATGCGTAGGATTATCAGAGATATCGTCAAGTGCATAGGATTGTCACAAAACATACATATTTACCAAGATTGCCATCCAAGGCAAAAGGCCGAGATGGCAAGTGGACAAGGAAAACATTGGCTTATCGAGAGTCCAACAATGTTCATCTATATGTGTAGGTTAACCCGCCCTTGATATATTTGCAAATGTTCTTTTAAGCATATTCACGCTGCCAGTATTTACACATATATACATAATATGTAGATAATATGTTCCATTCGTTTATTGTCCTTTGTGGGAATGAGTGCTTTCACAGGACAACTTTCATATGCGTGTACGTCCCTTTAGTTGACAACACTGTTATTATTGTTGATGGTGTGACAATATTAGCACTTAATTCTAGCGACGCTACCAGTAGTTTTCGGGAGGTCTCTGTAAATGGCGGTAACTGAGCAACGAATAAGCTCAAACTATATTCGCAGTTTCATTTGCACAACTGTTAATTGCGCCGCAAGTAATTACTGCAATTAGCGAGCATCGCGGGTGCAGCGACGAATGTTTGTAGCAGTTTGTCGCAGTCTAGATGACGCTTCGAGACGATAATGCCTGGCTCTAAAAAATGGGGACTTTGTGGCCCTCATCGCTCGGATGACCGTAATAATGTCTGTTCCGTCTCGTTAATTGGAGACGTAAACGAACCACCGAAAACGACATACACTGTAGCAGTGATCAACCTCAATGGCAATATATGTGTGCGTGTGTGTGTGTGTGTGTGTGTGTGTGTGTGTGCGTGCGTGCGTGTGCGTGCGTGCGTGTGTGCGTGCGTGCGTGTGGTGTATATGTGTATATATATATATATATATATATATATATATATATATATATATATATATATATATATATATATATATATATATATATATATATATATATATATATATATATATATATATATA